>CM040421.1:30855129-31455129 GCA_022702705.1 Papilionanthe hookeriana x Papilionanthe teres
TTTCATAATTGTTCAATGTTTGAAAAGCATGGTTAACAAAATGTTCAAAGCTCAATAGTAAGACAACTGAGAAAGGGGTAACAAAAAAAAAAAAAATTCGGAATTGTGATGAAATTATGATTTCAGGGGAAAATAAAATTAATACCCTAATGACTGGGTCCTTCACTTTAAAAATTTCGGACGGGGTCCTAAGTGAAATTCAAAATAAGTCAGTGTGATCATAATACGAGTAATTGACCAGGGATATCACGAGACTTTTAATCCTCTGCCAAGTGACTGGCTCCTGACTTTCGAACGAGTTATAATATCTCGGGATTTGTCTTAAGAAATATTTGAGAATTGTTAATCAGGGGAGTTCAGACATTCAAAATCTTTAAATTATGCTCTACCAGATATAGTAATTCTCAAAAAACAAAAGGAGCAAAAAAAAAAAAAAAAAAAGGTTTGAAGATCTCCTAAGAAGAAGCTTGAGGTGGGCATGAAATAAAAAATTGGTGTTTCAATTCAGACATTCAAAATCTTTAACATGTGCTCCACCAGATATAGTAATTCTCTGTAAAAACAAAAAAAAAAAGGAGAAAAAAATGAGGCTCCCTGGGAAGAAGCTTGTGGTGAGCAATCAAAAATTGGTGTTTGAATTCTCCCTGAATTATCAAAACTTGAAAGGTCTCTTAAGGAAATTCTTCAGATATTATACTCGGGAAAGAGTTAAGTGATCTTGTGTCTTTTGGTCGACTATTAATTGTCTCAGAAATATCCTTGAGAGATGAAAAATATTTAAATCACATGAACTAAATTCTGAATCTGCTTAAGCCCAGAAAGAAAGGACTAAAGAAAGGCTTATGTTATTAGCAAATTAATGGAAATTCTACCCTGAAGTCATATCTTTCAATGCCCAGAAGATTTTACTCCAACATCAATTCGAAGAATATCAAAATGATTTCTCAAGCACTGTGAACATCTTTACAAAATCGGTGATAAAGAAAAGGCGACTGCCACAACGAATCTACAAAGCCTCAGCTTTTCGAGCTGTGATGTCTCTATAAATAGCACATCTTTATGTGTACTTGAAAGAATACAATTCTGATAGTACCTTAAAGAATGGGTTATTTTTGCACATGCCTCCAGCCGGAGGATGACACCTCAAGAAGTACTGCGCATCATGGTGTTCCAAAGATAGTCTTGTTTCTAGGAGCACCGATGTCATACTTGTCTAAAACTGGGTCCAAATCCTGACAACATTGCAACTAAAGAGAACTCACAAAACATAAACATAGACCACATCAAAGCACAACAAAAATAAAAATAGACTCGATGCCATATCAAATAAAATCAAATTCAAAATCAACATTTCAAACTTCAGATTTCAATCGGGTCAGGTTGACTCTCCTTACCTATCACTAGCGTCACTTTCCTCGGCACGAAGTTTCTTTCCATAGGAACTCTGGGTCCTATTTTTCGCACTGAAGAAGCTAGCTGGCTCTATCTACATAGAACCGCGCTCTTCTATGCCTTTTGTTTCGGTGTGACTGAGATTTGCCTGGTTCTATTGGAACTGCATCTCTTTTCGCACGGACATTTCTTCGATCAACCATTGAGTTGGAAATGAATCCCTTCATGCTCTTTCTCAGTCTGATTTCTTCCTACAGACATTTTCCGCACTGCATAAATTTTCACAAATTCCACATAAAATTTACACAAAATTCAACATCCATATCACGAGTCTCTGCACTCACAAACCTCCGCAAATCCCTGCATTCACAATCACAACAAATCATTTACAAACCTCCGCAAATCCCTGCATTCACATTTCTTAGTCATTCCCCACAATTCTACAAATTTCACAAATATCAGCAAATCTCTACAAGTCTTTGTACTCACAAATCTTTGCATTCACATTTCTTAGCAAATATCTACAATTTTACAACTTCACAAGTCTCCAAGTCGCTGCAAATCTGCATAATTCCGCAACAACTCTGCACCCTCATAAACTCTCATTAATTTCATAAAATCTATGTCCGCAATCACCACAATTTCATAAATTCCACCACTTCACGACTTTTACAAATTATCATTCTTCCCACTTTGCAGGCTCCACACTTCCACACTTCCAAACTTCAGCAATCTCAGCACTCATCACATTTAAGGATATGTAGGATCCTAATCCTTTCTCAGCACTCAGCACTCAGCACCCAGCACTCAGCAATTGTGATAGACATAGTCTTATTCCTTTCTCAGCACTCAGCATATTTAGGATAGGTTATATCCTAATCCTTCCTCAGCACTCAGCACATTTGGGATAGGCTCAATCCTAATCCTTTCTCAGCACTCAGCACATTCAGGATAAGCATAGTATTAATCCTTTCTCAGCACTCAGCACTCAACACATTTGGGATAGGTTCAATCTTAATCCTTTCTCAGCACTCAACACATTTGGGATAGGTTCAATCTTAATCCTTTCTCAGCACTCAACATATTTGGGATAGGTTCAATCCTAATCCTTTCTCAGCACTCAACACTCAGCACTCAGCACATTTGGGATATGTTAAATCCTGATCCTTTCTCAGCACTCAGCACTCAGCACTCATCACTCAACTCTCAGCACATCTGGATATGTTCAATCATAACTTTTTTTGGCACTCGACACTCACCACTCAGCACATTTGAGACAGGTCCAATCCTAGTCTTTCTCAATACCACTTACAACCACGACACTCCTTACAATCATAACAATCTCTGCCAGACAACAAAGAAACACAAACAAGACAACAAAATAACAAAACAACACCTCATATTGCAAATCTTTCATCCCCAGCAGAAACTCTTAAATTCTACACTAAAGTCTTTCCTTGAGTTGGGGTTTCCCAAGTGGGAACCTTAACTCAAATTCCTTTTTCGGACCCGATTCGACATTTGGTGCTTGTACAGTTCTTTTGGTAGCGTTGATCGCTTCGGTCAACACCAATACGCGCGATGTGCATGTTCTGCACACCACACCTATTGGGGGTCCTTTTGTTGACCTCATTTTAGTGAGGTCTTAGGATATTCCTCTTAGACCCTAGGATCTAGCTTTAGGAGTTCCTTATTGACCATCTTAGAGGACTAGTACGGGACCACACCACTTAGAAAATTCGAGCCAATTCCTCACTCCTCCGAGCCTCACAGGAACGGTCCCAAATCCTCGGCATTGCGCTAAGTTGATTAGGACCGAACAAGTGAAACTCGAAGTCGAGTTCCTACATGAATAGGGGCAGCCCCTAGGAGAATCACCAGTACCTCGGCACTCACAGACATCACAATTTGACACTTTTTTGGCCCGACC
Organism: Papilionanthe hookeriana x Papilionanthe teres; assembly: GCA_022702705.1. Taxonomy (NCBI): domain Eukaryota; kingdom Viridiplantae; phylum Streptophyta; class Magnoliopsida; order Asparagales; family Orchidaceae; genus Papilionanthe; species Papilionanthe hookeriana x Papilionanthe teres. Next base: position 30,858,452 of record CM040421.1, read on the forward strand.
GTCGGAGAACTTGTCCGGACGACCCCGGATGACGAAATGGACCACACAGATGTGTTCGGGACGTCGACTTTAGCTAGAAAGGACACCCATATTGCTATGGTTTCGCGCGCGAGTTATTAGCACGAAAATTGATGCACATTTTTTTTAAATTTGCGGAACGCGGGTCCAGGCTCAATTCGGGTTCGAGCAGGGTTGAATTCGGGCTAATCACACTAGCTCTCCTGATTTTAAATTTCAAATTTCAAATATGAAATAAATCACTTAATCCACCTTAATTGCACATAATTAAAATTCCAATTAAATCTCTGCTTAATTGGAAATCATTTAATTTGGCGCCCAATCACCTGTAACGGACGAACGCTACTATAGGATAGGCGGGATGGCTCCTTCTCATTATTCGAAGCTCCTGCTCGCGAGATCTTCCTCTCCCGCTCCTCTCTCCCGCTGGCTCTCGCTCGATCGCCCCGTCTCCACTTCCTTGCGCTGAAGACCTCCGCTTGAGACCCCGCCTCGTCTCCGCTCCTCTGCATCGAGAAACCTTGCTCGCCCGCTCTAGACTCACAGCTGAAAAGCCTCGCTCGCTTCTCCCCGCACAGGAAAGCTCGCTCTTTCACGCAGAAAGACTTCGGCTCGCCTCCATCTCCCCCGCACTGAGCCGCTCGCCCCGCTTGCTTTCTCCCGCCACCTGCTGCGATCCTCCCCGCTCCTTACGCTCGAGCGAGCAAACCCTTGCCTCTCCAGTTCGCCTTCTGCTCCCCACGCCCGACGCCTGCTTGCCTTCTCCCCGCACGGAACTCCTCGCCTCTCACCCGCACACTTGCACCTCCCTTCCTCGCACGACAAAACCCCTCGCCACCTTTCTCTTTGACTCGCTTCTTCTTCCTGCACCGAGACCTGCTTCGCCTGCTAGCCCTCGATCCCGCCTCTGCACTGAAGCGTCCCACTCGACCGCTGGATCTCGCCTCACGTTTGATCGCGCATCACTCTTGCCCCCCCCTCTGCTCGACTCTCGATTCGGCCTCTCCCCTGTTCACCGCTGAAGCCCGCACAAAATCCCGGCGCCTGCTCTCTTCGACATAGAATCTCTGTTCGTCTCCTCCCTGCGCCGAAGAAATTTCTCCTCCGTCCGCTCTTAAGGTCGTATCTCTCCAACTTATTTTCTTTGGGTTTCTCTCAGCTTTCTTTATTTTTGCAAAGATCCTGTTACTTTCATGAATTAGGGTGCATAAGTTTAAGCTCATTTTTGCAGCAGGTGCTCAAATATGAATCTTAATTTGCTTTGATGATTTTTTTTTTCAAAACTTTAAGAAATTTACATGCATGCTGCTCAACTCGTATGTATTCACATGTCTAACACCTAAAACTTTGGTTTTACAATGAAAGCACCTCTATTTCTTAATGAGAATGATGTCTTTGCATGCTTAAGGATTTATACACTGATTTGGGAACCTATCTCAAGGAAGTTTTGGTAACATAGCTTTTAAATCTGAATGTTTCATGTGATTATTTGCAAATGTTTCAAAGCTTTAGTATACTATATTTTAAAAATCTGAAAGTTTTACATTGCTACACATAAACGTTAGAAAGCTTGATGGGTTGATTTGAAACAACGTAAGCATGATTTTAAGATTATTTTAAACATCATTTCGAGGCTGCCTTTGCTCGATTCCTCACTGTTTTTTTTAGGGCTTTATGAATCATTTAAATGGCATTTCATCCACTTTTTTTTGAGGCTTTAGATCCACCGCTTGGGCTTTATAAGGGCTGTCCGGGACTGTTTTAGAGTGCTGTCTAGGTTTCGTAACGGCTGTCCGGAGTGATTTGATTGCTGTTTGGAGTTTTTGGTGCCTTTAAAACTGCTGTGTAATGTTTCTTGTTGCGATTGGGTGATGAAATTATGATTTCAGCTGCTGTAGGCAGCTTACAGGTGTTGGAATTAATGTTTGGAGTGCCGTAGAGAGCCTTAAATTAATGTTTGGGTGCTGAAATTGGGATTTGGATTGTTGTAGGTGGTTGTTAGCTGCTGTAGATAGTTGTTTGGGTGCTGTCCATTCTTATAGATGGCTGTTTGGAGGAGCTATTAGCTGCTACAGGTGCAGTCGGAGCTTAGAAATTGCTGTAGGTAGTTGTTTGGGTGCTGTAGTTGCAGTTTGGGCCTTGGAGAGTGTTGTCCAAGCATTTGAAAATCATGTAGGAAGCTATAGGAGAGCTGGGAGAAAGGTACAATGGCTGTTTGGAATATTTGGAAGCCACATAATTACTGTCGGAAGCTTAGGATCTGCTGTTTGGAGTGTCTAATCACCGCCCCGAGTCGTAGAAGGTCATAGAGTCGCCGCATAGGCTTGCTAGTTGCTGCCCCAAGTCGTTGGAAGCCTTAAAATTGTGATTTAGGCCCGGTTCACTTGCATTTTCTTCCCTTTTGGCTTTTGCTAGTTTTGGAAGTGAGCCTGCCTTCTCCGTTTTCTTCGTTTTCTTTATTTTCTTCTTTTATTGTTGTTTAAAACGGTTAAGTCACAAAAAATGGAATTTCTGATTTAAGTTGAGGAAGGGTAAATCACTCTTAGTCACTTCAAGCATGAGTTAGAGTGTAGGCTTCCTAGACTTTAGGAGCACACCCTAGGTGATTCACTCACTTAACCTTCACTGCAGGCTTCCTAGAACTTAGGAGCACACCCTAGGTGAGAGTCACCCACCTAATTCACAGCATAGGCTTCCTAAAGTTAGGAGCACACCTTTAGGTGGGAGCCCATCCACCTAATTCTCAGCATAGGTTTTATAGAGTCAGGAGCACACCCTTAGGTGAGAGCCCATCCACCTAATCCTCAGCATAAGCTTCCTAAATTTTAGGAGCACGCCCTAGGTGAGAGCCCATCCACCTAACCTTCAAATGCATAGTAAAACTAAGTACCTGATCTTAATTCACAAACTGTTCGAGAAACTAGACACGAGAATGCACCGAGACGTGACTCACACTTCCCTAATTAAATCAACTGTAGAATTCCCTGAAATGGCTTAACCAATAATAAAACCCAATGCACCGGGATTTGAGCTTGAACATTACGCTCAAATCCTCCTGGCAATTGGGGACATTTGTTCTGCCACATATGGATCATCGGACCAGTGTGAGTCTGAGGTCTAGGTGGCGAGGGCGATGATAATAATGCTTATGTGTGCTATACGAGGGATACGAGGGATAATTAGAATAGTATCTCCTACCTCGAGGACCCTCCATAAGGAGAGAGGAAATGACCGATGATACTATTCGCCGATTCTTGGTGGGATTGTTGCCCCCGACAATCTTAGGTCGTTAGTAGTCCTAGCACGATTAGAGTGACTAGCATGTGGACTCTATTATTTTTACAAAATATTTAAAAAATAATAATAATAATAAATAAATAAATAAAACAAAAATTTCTTTTGCTTGTTAAAAAGAACTCTGCATAAAAACTTAAACAACTTTTGCATGAAAATCAAAGAATTTTTCTTATAAAATATATAAAGGTCCATGGTTAGTCACTTGGATTGGGTTAAAGACTACCCTCCTTAGATCGTCGGGTCGGTAACTCTTATTCAAGGTCGGATAACGACACGGTCCAAGCTTCGAGCCTCCACCTTTTCCAATGTCTTATACTCGCCTCGATCTTCCATACGTGACTACAAGTTTTATTCGTGATTTCTACGACTCGTTTTTCTGATTTTCGTGCTGGGTTTTCTTTTCTTTACTTAATTTGCCTGCAAGTTTATTTAAATATCCTGCAAATGATATCATGCTTGCAATACAAATCACACAACGATAGCAGATGTCCAGGTACGCTTTTACAGTTTATTTACTGCAATTTACTTTACTGCAATCCACTTTACTGCGCTTCACTTTCTAGCAATTTTACTTGCAATTTATTTTACCCTGCATGCAAAACTGAAAACAACAACACAACCTGAAACATTGAAACACATTTGACAAAACCCTTTGAACCTTAGACCTTAGGACTGCTACTTCAGCAAGAAGCTTGGAGCTAATTCCGTGGGCAGCACAGCGAGGAGCTTGGATTGAGCAACAAGAGGATCTTCTTCAGCAAAACTCTTTCCTAGTTTAAATACAAACATATAGGACTTCGAGGTAGCTCGTCCAGCGCGACATAAACCCTCACTTTCCTCTTTAGGCTTCTGTGCAACCGTCTTGCTCAGCGTAAGTCCTAACACGTTTTAGGTTCCGAGGTTGTCGTACGGTATGACGTAAACCCTCATATCTCGTATGTTATTTGCATAATCGGGTATTATGCAAGTGTAAGTCCCAAATAATAAAATTGGCAGAATTAAACATTTAATTAACGTCGTCTCCAAAACGCAACCACATCACATGATAGTTGGGAAGTCACTGGGGCTTGCCTCAGATCTGTGACATCCCCTACTTTTTCTTTCCTTTGGACTCCTGGAAATAACTGTTCCCATTTGAGCCACTCCCACTTGCTTTTCCACGTCCTACCGTGAAAACCTAAACCCTTGAATTCTTGAAGACAGAACCACCGATCATTATCGAGAGTTTTCTCAGATGGCACCAGTCATTTGGGATGTAATTAACTATAGAGGCTTGCCTCTATAGGGAACTTGAACCCGGATAAAATAAACCCCGCTAGTCTTTCTATTAGGTAGGGAACTCGTCGGTCACACATAAAGGTTCGCGGACCAAACGGATGTCACAAGTCCCTTAGTTCGTATGATTGGGTCTATCCGTCACGAGATACATTAATCTTTTGAGAAAGTGTATCATTTGTGACACCGGACACGATTATGCAAATTATCGGACAAATGAGATCCAGGCGGTCTCATTTTTCAAAATTAAAATACACTACTTTCAAAACTACTTTCCAAAATTATATATCTTTTATATTAAACTAAATCACTAAATTTTAAATTCTTAAAAAGAGAAAAAAAATGCGGCCGACAGTATGACATCCCACTTTTAGATTGCAACATCAAATTTTCTCTTTGGCAGGTTAAGATGAGAGTACTCTTAACGCAGATGGATCTAGACGATGCGATATTTGGGTTCAAAAAGATGCCCTCATCATGGATGTTGGAGGAGAAACAATGTAAAGATCGAAATGCAATTTTTCAAAATCATTTTCATCTATCAAATCAGATTCTATAGAAAGTTTTTATGGAGAAGATTGTCATTGTGTTATGGCTCAAATTAGAGCAATTGTGCATGATAAAAAGTTTGACCAGTAAGTTGCACTTAAAATAGAGTTTTCACTCTCATAAAATGACAAAAGGTATATCTATTATAGATCACTTAATTTTCTTTAAGGAATTCGTCTCTGATTTGGTAGTCATGGAAGTTAAGTTTGATGAAGAGGATTCGACACCGATCTTATTAGCTTACTGTGTTCATCATAAACAATGTTTAGAGATACTATCTTGTACGAGCGAGAGACACTTACTCTAGACGAAATATATGATGCTTTACTTTCTAAGGAGAAGATGAAACAGCTCGTGGATGAAACTATTGCTCAAGGAGGCCTTGTAGTTTGAGGTAGAACTCAAGAAATGAGTTTTGGTAGTGAAACAAAGAGCAGATCAAAATCTAAAAACAAAGATAATACATGCAATTACTGTAAGAAAAATCGACACATCAAATTTGAATGTTACAAATTGCAGAATAAAAATAAGAAAAAAGCTTCAGATCTGAAGGGGAAACAGTTAGCTCATTCTAGTGAAGCGAGAGTTATTTAAAAAACTATAAATGATGGTGAACTCCTAGTTGTCTCTAACGGAGAATCTTGCGATGATTGGATTCTTGATTCAGCTTTCATTTCCCTTGATTTTTCACATTCAGGAATAATTCTATAAAATTTACGTATGTATGTATCTATATATATATATATATATATATATATATATATATATATATATATATATATATATATATATAACATTTAAAAAAGAGGATTTACATGCCTTTCCGAATTTACACATCTAACATCTAAACTGCAGTTTTCACATACATGTCATTTTACCTATGCATGAAAAGAGATACTTTACTTTCAAAAAATTAAAATGGTGGTATTTTTTATGTTATATGAGAGATTTGGGTAATATAAATGTAAAAATAAAATTTAGGCGTTAGATAAGTAAATATATTGGAAATGTGTGTAAATCCCAAATTCCCATACATAGCACACAATTCTTACGTAACAACATATCTCAACCTTGAACTTTCATATCGACATACATAGATCATTGGCGTCTTAAACCTATAAATGAAAACTATTGCACTCTTAAAATATAGTAATAATGTAATTTTTATCTGATTTTAAAGATTTAAGTGATATGCGTGTAAATATTAAAGCTAGGTGTGAGATAGGTAAACACAAAAGAATTTCGTGCCATGTACAATACACGACCAACCAAAAAATATAACAAGTTAATGACCCAAGGGTTATATGTATAAATATAAAAGCTTAGGTGTTACATGTAAATATATAAAAACAATGTGGTATGTATCTAGATGTCCCAAAAAAAATTGTGCATCACATCACAGTCATAGCCAGAATCTAAAGAGATTAAAGACAACATTTCAAGGTATAAAATAAGATCCAACTATAAAACTGATCCCTTTGCAACATTTCTGGATAGAGTATGTAACATATTCATTTTCTTAAGATTTCATTTAACATAAGTAATCTTTCTTCTCTCTCAAAAATGTAAAAGATTTGAGCTGAGAAGACCCACAGAAGAAAAGAGAGACAGACAAACAATCTTTCCCTTTTCACTTTACCACTCCATTATTCCCCATCATTATTAATAAAAGACGGCTAATTTAGCCGATAAAAATGTACCAAAGCAACAAATTTATTAAAAATTAAAAAAAGGACACAAATATGAGACATGGAGAAAGCTGATCCATTCAAAACATTGCATTAAAGTTTACAGCAAATAGACAAATTACCAAGAGGCATAAAGCCAGTTGCTGAAGTTTGAAAAGCTAGTTTCTCTGTATCAGTAATTCCAAGTTCTTTTCTCAAGCCTTTTTCTCCTTCTTGGCTTCCGGCAAAGCCGGAGGGAATAGGAATCGGAAAACCCAAGCGGCAAGAATGGCACCAATGAAGGGGCAGATCCAATATACATAAAATTGCTCCCATGTGTTGTGCCGATTGTCGATATATGCCCACCCGTATGCCTGTAGTGGTTCAAATCAATATGGTTCCGATCAACTAATATTAAGCAATAATTAGTATGATAAACTAGCACTTTAAAAAATTTAACAGGAAAAATAGTTATTAAAGTAATTAGGCTGATTAATTATAATTTGCTGATTAATTTTCATTATATTCAAACTACACATGTCACATTGCATAAAGTAATACAGATTCTACTTAAGAAAGCATAATCATAAGCATGTAGCCAAGTGTATATGTACAGCATAATAATCTGCTACATCAGCACATAAACAAGCAAGCAAGAGGAACTAAATTTGAGGAAGATTTGCATGCAACCACTTAATTCCTATATATTTACATTTTTAACATGAAAGCTTCAATTTTTACATACATACCCCCTTACCAATGCATGAAAAGATGAATTAAACATTTTAAAAGTTAAAATAGTAATAATTTTGATGTGATATGAAAGATTTGGGAAATCTAAATGGAAAAAAACAAAGTATATATGTTAGATATTTAAATACAAAAGAATTGGGTGGTATGCATGTAAATGCCCCTAAATTCAATGTTGCTTGGCTCAAACTTGGAAACAATTAAAAATGTAGCAAGAACAAGATTGCAAGAATTAACAAATTAGAGCAAATTAAAACATTACATCAACAGCTTTTCAATAATTTAGTTGATCCTTCACCGACATTAGTTTATCTATAATAAGTTGAATAATATCAAGACGAAAACCAATTTCACATTCAGTGGTCAGTGAAAGCAAATCATAAGCAAAAAAAAAAAAAAAAAAAGTCAAACATTAGGCAAGATAAAAACACCATTGATGCAATAAAGATTTAAAAATGGCAGCAAAGTATAAAATTCCACAAAATACAAAAATTGCAATCATCTCTTTAAATTTCAATGGCATGCTTATAGAACCCTGCATTTCAAAGTACCATTAGTTTAAACTAACACGAATCACAGACCATTTTTACACAGCCATCCTAAAACCCAAAAGCTACAATGAAACATTAAAAATAGAAATATAATTTTACAACAAATGTAGTATATTCTCATGGTGTCTCCCATGAGGTGAGATCCATGTTGCATTTATTATTATGGCCAATACATTCCACTAATCTTTGTACAACAAATTGATAATGTATCCCACAAATAGTTCGGAACAAAATACCAAATGTACTAACATATTGCTTTCATGCTATAATTAGTATTAAAATCAAATGTCTATACACAGAACACAAACAGAAAAGCAGAGCAAGGCATTGATATAGAAAATCTAGAGATTAAATGATTCATTTCTTTCTTTCTTTTCTCAGATAATTACTTAGAAAACAAGCACTTTGATGGTCTCATTGACTACAGCTAACTCTAAGCCACTGCTAGATTACAAATATTGATTCAGCTCATGATTACATAACTAGATTTACAACACCAAAGCCATGCACTTGAGAAGATATAGATTTGCAAATCCTCATATTGAATCGAAAAAACAGATCAAACTAATGAAAATGACAAACTCACATTGACAGGATTCATTGACGGCCCAGTATACCCAGATCCTGCAACAATCAAAGCCACAGTAGCAACAGATAGTGTCAATGTCTTGATTAGTGAACCTCCAGGCCCCTTGATCATTATGCACAAGACGGCCAATGTGATCAGGAAAGTCAACACCCCTTCTGCAATTGCCCCCGTGTGTAGATCCACCTTCACCGACGGCCCGATCAACGTGTGCTTGTACTGCGATGGCATAAGCTCCGCGATTGCCAGCGCACCTCCCACCGCTCCGGCGGCCTATCAAAAAAGGAATTTTTAAGAAAAAAAACAGATTTTTATTAGAAGAAACTAGAAGGAAGGACCTGTGCGGGGAAGCGGAGCGCCATGGAGAAGAGGGAGTCACTGCTGATCCCTGCAGCATAGAAGGCTGCGTTTCCAGTAGGGTTGAAGCTGGCGCCGCCCAGAACTTCAGAGATGATATTGAAGACAAAGACGGTGATGGCGATGAAGAGCGTGGTAATACCGAGGCTGGCAACCACCCCATGAAGATGAAAAGCAGAGGAGACGATGGATGTGAAGGCGCCGGCGGTGGAGATGCACATCATCCATACGAATGTGATGAATGCATCTCCAATGGCGGCCTTTACGGCGCCCATTCTGTATACCAAAAGCCCTAAATTGCTAATCGCTGGAACGGAGGACTAACGGAGAAGAGGGAACTGAGTGTGAGAATCTCTGAATCCGCGAGGAAGCTGTTCTGCAGATGCAGACGAGGAAGGGAGCAGGAATCAAGGGAAGCTCGGATGCTAGAATCTTATTGTGATCTTCGAGCTTATCTTTTGCATTAAAAATGCTTATTTTAGGTTTCATGGATGACCGATTGGTACCTAATCACTGGAAAGTTGCTTGACGCGTGGACGGTAGTCAGAGGTGCAGTTGCTGACTTGCCTGCTTGCTCCTGTTTCTAATTATCATTATTTTTAAAAAAAATTAGTTATGTATATCATAAAATCGGATATATATATATATACTAAAAATTAAATATTGGATTTGTATGAATTTTGCTATAAATATGAAATTGTCAAGATTAACGTATTTTTTAATTTAATTTAAATAAGTAATATTTTTAGCTTTTACTTTTTTTTAGGAATTTAAAGTATATTACATATTTCATAAATTATAATACCTCACAAGTCACATCTATATTTTATATTTATTTATATTACACTTGATGAGTGCCAAAAGATTTAAGATGATGAAGTGATTATTTAATATTTTAATATTACATAAAATTCAATACTTTCATATAAAATTAGAGATAAAAAAATTTCACAAAAAAAATCCTGCAAAAGGAAAAAGAAATCACTTTACCTAGTCCATTACGGGTTCACTATTTTTCTTTTTTAGAGAAGATGAAATTACAAAATTGATATACAAGTGTATTTCAACAATGATTGCAATAGTCCAAGAGCCATAGTTGGTTGTTATGGAGACAATAGTCCATCGTTAATGTTGTAGATGATGGTTGTAGTGCTAGCTTATTATAGAGGTCATAATTGAAAGCTATGAAAGTAGTTGGTCTTGTTTGTATTGATGGTTGCTTTAAAAGCGTCGGTAGGTCGCATATTTTCTAGTAGGGAGTTGCTGGAGTTGTGAGCCAAGTAGGTTGTAGCTAGACACATAGGTTGTGCCGCTGTGGTGGTTAGCTGTGATAAGGTATGTAGGTCACAAAGGCTAGAATTAGGTGCTGCATAAGTTATGGATCAAGTAGGCTGTAGCTGGTCGCTTAAGCCATAGTGGTAAGTTGTGATAAAGTTTGTAGGCTACAAGGGCCAAAGTTGGGAGCGTCGTTAGAAAATCTTTGTGGTGCAGTGCTGCACTATATGTAAAGTGCACATTATTCTAACTTTGGGGCATTATTTCACTGTCTTCAAGTGTGCGTTATTACACCATCTTAAATGTCAACCACTCTATAGGATGTTTCATTATTTCACAACAGTGGTTGTTACTCTGCACGGTGCTTCGTTACTCTGCAGCATACGTTGAGATGAAAATTTGCTGATGGCCTATCAATGCTTAAAATTTGAACATCACATCACAAAAATCACTAATATTAACACTTTTAAAAAGCTGTACAACGTTCTACATGTACATTTTAAGTTCATTGGAACACTAATAATATTTTATAAATAAATATTAAATTTTATTTGTTTGATATGTACATATATTATTATGTGAATGTACGTAAATCCCCTTATTTTTCTAATAAGAGTAGATTGCATGAAAACGATTTCTTTAAAAAAAATAATAAAAAAAAAAATAAAAAGAAAAAGTGAAACGTGATAGAATTTTATTTTCCTGAATAAGCTATTTGGCTTAGTTAATAACAATTATATTGGAAAAGATGACGGAAAAAGTCTGTGCCGAAAGGCAAAACAGTAAGAGATGAACTGTCAACATATATATATTAAATTAATTACTCAGTCATATTATGAATAAGTAAGTATTTTACAGCTAACTTCAATAATAAATAAATCTTGTGCTACTAACTAAGAAGATAAAAGAAGTTGGATTGCATAATAATAACTCATTCATCCATTCTCAAAGGTACTTACAATACAACTTGAAGTGCATTGGGTCAGTTTCCATGGTTCAATTTACATAAAACCTAAATCAAGTAATTATTAATGTTGCAAACTCATTAAAATTTAACTAGCCAAAGATTTTTTCAAACTAAATTAAATCAATTCGATTTGGATAAATTAAAATATAAATAAATTTAATAACAAATTTAATCATATCTAACTTTAATAAAATGTATGAATACTAATTTATCTTTCACAATCTTTGTTAAAATTCATCATTTTGGCATGCCGATATTTTATCACTTAGTAATTGACAATTCATAAACCTTATAAATTTAATATTTGAAGATATTATTGTAGTAACATAAACCAATACTAAAAAAATAAAAATTTGTGAAAATTGCAACTGATAATCAAGCCTATAACTTAACAACTAAACAAAATTAATCAAATAAGATCTTTTTTTGTTTCATTTCTTAATTTAATCCAAATATTATTTACCACTATAAATCAACTTGCCCTAAGTTATATATTATCTTGCATGCAATAATGATTGGATGCAATAGAGATGGTCATATGTGGCCATATGGGGCTCAACTAAAACTAGTTTGGTCCACCTAATCAATCACATATTTGAGCAATCCATATGTCAACAATTCTTACTAAACCTTGAATCTTATTTTTCATGCTCTTTTGACTTAGCTAATCTTTGATTATCTAAACTAATAATTAGATGCCTTTTTTTATTCTCCCAAAATAGGATATATTATGTTGTTGTGAACAATTGAAATTCCAATCCTAGCTTATTATGAAAAAAACTATAACTAATATTTCCAGTCAAATAATACTCATAACACCCACAAATGTAACACTTTATCACACACATTTCATGTGATATAATAAATCATTATACAAAAGAAATAGGGTATGAAATAATGTGGGATTTTTTTAAAAATTTTGAGAATATTGATTTTTATACTTGATATGTCATTAACAAATTCTCATCATCCAACACAAATCTTGAGGCATTACACAGATCTCGAAGTAATGTTTTGAGCAAGCAATGTTAGAATCTTGATAAAAAGTTCTCCGAGCATCGATTTCAGCAAATTTATAGTTAAACTAACTGGCTCAAAGAGACAGATCAGATGATACCAAAATTGGTCCAATCAAAGTCAAATCAAGCTCAGATTAAGTCATTAAATCATTTTTAGAAGTTTTTTTGGAAATGTTAAGAAGGTTGAATGAATGCAAAATCGAGCAAGCCTACAGGCAAATCGAGGGTCTCGACAAGACGAATCTAACGAGCCCAATATTGCTCAATTCCGACATCGTTAAGGCACTCATATGTCAATCAAATGCGGCTTGGTTGAGGGAAACTCTTTGGACCGTCTAATCAAAGTGGTTAATATTTCTGTATTCATTTTACTTAGAACATTATAAATAGAGCCGCCCCTCTTATGAGAGAGAGAGTTTGAGGCTTGAGAGAGAATTTGAACCTTTGAGAAGAAGCTGAAGTACAACATCGTCCCTGTCATCGCCGATCACCACCGACCACCTTCGACCATCGCAGACCTCCGCTGATCACTACCGACTGTCGTTAACCACCACCGATCGCTGTTGACCATCGCCAACCGTTATAGACACCCACCGACTGCCGTCAACCACTGCCGACCGTCATTAACAACCACTGATCACCGTCGAGCACTGCCGCCACCGTTATACACCGCTGACCGTCGTCGATCATTCCTGATCGCCTTCAAACAATATCCATAACAGACAACCTCCACCAATCGGACGTCATCAATCGACACTGTAATTTGGAAACTATAGTAACCATTTTCAGTCTATGGGATAAAAAATCTCTGTAATCATCAACTAAATGTGGATTTTTACAATTGGGTCAAACCATATAGTTTTTTGCCTTTACTATTTTCCACGTAAAAACATCTGGTGTCAGTACTGGTTGTTTTTTTTTCTCTTGAGAGCGTGTTGAATTCTAGTGCAATGCTGAGACCATAATCCATTACTCTACCGTTGCGGATTTTCTATCACATATCAATACTATTAATCAAATCCTTCATATCACATAAAAATAATTAAATACATCTTTTCATTCGTAAATAAGATGTCATATATGTAAAAACTGAAATTTAAGTCTTAGATATGTAAATACATAAAATTAAGTGGTATGTATGTATTTAAATAATCCTTTTACTTATGCTAGGGCAATGTGCCCAAAAAAATGTGGTATTAATTCTCTATTCAAACAAGTAGATACAAAAAAAACATTTATATTATTAATCATTTAATTAAAAAAATTACAGAGTTCCTCACATTAACTAATCCTGAATGAAAAATAATAAAAGATAATTACACATTTATCATAATACATCATACTCATCACATTTTCATTCTAACAGTACTAAATAAATTTTAACTTCAAACATTACAATTACCAATAAAATAGAATTTGTATTTCTTCACTTGATATTTAATAATACAAAAAATAATATTTATATAAGTATTATAAGATTTAGAATAGAAAAGAAAATAAATTAAGAGCATAAACTAAGTCTAGACATCAGCTTATGGAATCGCTGTTAATTATATCAGATCTGAGCAATTACACCATATTATAACAATTAATATCATTGATTTATTTTAGGTAATCATGTTAACAACAATAATTTTGTTAAAAACATTACCAAATTAAACTGCAACATTATATTCCATTTATCATAATTATGCAAATTAAACAGTACCATAAAGAACAAATTTATCATCTTTGAATTTATTAATAAGTAGCAGCATTACAATTTGCTTAAACATCACACATAATTGCTTACATAAATCAACACAGCCAAACGAATATCACCTTCTTTAAATCCAGTCCCTCTCTCTTTACCCTCACTCCTTCATTCCGGCGACATTCGCCGCCACCTCCGCCATGCTTGGCCGCGCATTCACATTTCCGTTCATGCACTGCAGCGCCACCTGAAGCAGCCTCATCATCGACTCCTCCACCATCTCCTCGTCACTGAGCAACGATTTATCAAAAACCTCTACAGTCCATTCCTCTCGCACCACGGAATGAACCCACTGTGCCAAATTGAAGCCATGGCTCGGCTTCCCTGTCAGAAGCTCGAGGAAGATGACCCCCAAGTCGTAGACATCGTTGGTGGGGGAAAAAGGTTCCGTTTTTCCGGCGAGGTCCTGGCGGTGGGTGGGGAGACCGGTGAGGCCGTATTCACTTATGAGGGGATCCATGGTGGAGGATAAGAGGATGTTGGAACATTTGAGGTTGCCGTGGCCGGCAGTCATGGCGGCGCCGGAGTTGGTGAGTGATCTGTGCATGAAAGAAAGACCGGCGGAGATGCCGGCGGCGACGTTCAGGCGGCTTTTCCATGTGAATGGCCGGCCTTCGATGTTATCTGTGTCATGAAGAGTGGATTTAGTTATATTGCATAATTAAGTTAATAGTAATTAATATATAATACTAATTTTGATGATATTTTAATATTGTGATTTAATTCTTGTTCAAATGCTTGGACATATTCTTATGGAGATAAGAATTATTTTAATACTGAATTGAATTATTAATTAGGACGGCACTATAGTTCTTAATTTTTAGCCAATTGGCTTTCTATTTTAAAGATGTGTTCATGTGAGAAAAAAATATTAAGTGCTGATTATTCGTATGTTAGATTAGAATGTATTCGGAGTGTATTCGAGATGTACAGTTCTATTTTGTACATACAAATGACTGCATCTAATATTTTCTCGTGCTACTTAAGACTGCAATGTCTATTAACAATAAAAATAAGTTTTTTGATAAGAAAATTTTGGGTGATATAAATGTAAAAAATAAAGTTTTGATGTTAGATACATAAATACATAGGAAATGGGTCGTATATATATGTATGTAAATGTCCAAAAAAAAAAAAAACATATAATGTCATCATGTGTTTTTGGTAT
Organism: Papilionanthe hookeriana x Papilionanthe teres; assembly: GCA_022702705.1. Taxonomy (NCBI): domain Eukaryota; kingdom Viridiplantae; phylum Streptophyta; class Magnoliopsida; order Asparagales; family Orchidaceae; genus Papilionanthe; species Papilionanthe hookeriana x Papilionanthe teres. The sequence continues at coordinate 30,873,684 of CM040421.1, forward strand.
TGATTTATTTTTGAAAATGATGACTTTGTTTGCATATTTATTATTATTATTACACTTATTCAACATGAATTGTTCATTCAATAATAATAATAATAATAATAAAATATGACAATGCATGTCTTTTAAATTGTTCAAATTTAAAAATGAAGAATAAAAAAAAAATAATTATAAAAAATAGAAATAAAGAAGTTTTCTAACAAACTAATTGAGGAGTTCTTTTATTTTTAATTTTAGATTTTAAAATTTTTTATTGGTTATATATCATATTTCAAAATAAATAAATTAAATTTAAGCAAAATTCAACTATGATATGTATCCAACTTAACTCTTTTTTTAAGTGTTTAGATAAATTGAGTCTAAATTCGTTCTAAGTTTGTTTATATGAGACTGATTTGATCAAATCATATTTGATGTGGAATAAGTCTGGACTCAAATTATTAAGTAAATGGGCATCTTGAACTCATAATACTTTTACAAATGTACGATCTAAGAACGATCTGATACGCGTGATTTCAAATTCTTCACAATAGACTATTCTAATTTAAATGATAGATGAACTAGTATTAATATGAATTGACTTGGCCATATCAGACTTTGGTTCAAATTCAATATTGATCGTGTCAATAAGGAAAAAGTTTAATATTAGTTTGTAAAATTATGCATGCTATAGATATATAATGATCAATTATAGATTTTATACATTTTATAAGATATTATATGAGGAAAGATGTATATGAATTGGTTAATTAATAGGTTTTTATGGAAAAATTATTGATGACGTATGCATTTTTGACGCAGTTGAGGAAGATGTAAGAACGAATTGTGACTTAGGAGGTGTCTCGTTGATGATAGTTTCTTGTAGATCTAAAACAATAAGTATGAAAAAAAATATTTACTTTTTTTTTTTTTTTTTTTTTGAGAAAACATGAAATTATTTATAGAGTATAAACTACAATATTAAATTAAATAATGAAATGTTGCAAATATGCTGTTGTTAAAAACATGTTATCTAATTTGAAATCCATACCATGGAGGAGTCTGTAGAGGCTTCCATTCTTCTGAAAGTCATAGACCACAAGCTTCTCCTGCTTGGAGCAATAGAAAGCTGTAATTGGAAGAACATTTGGATGTCTTGCCTGATCAATCTTCATAACCTTGTTCTTAAATTCATCTCCTGACAAGGTCCAATCTTTGATCCTCTTAACCGCAAACTCAGTACCTCCATTGATCACCACCTTATAGAGACTCCCAAACCTTCCCTTTCCGAGCAACTCTGCCGGAGCTTTCAGAAGATCCTCAAATTTCAGATCTTTACATCCATCCTTCTTCAGGATAACAAGAGAAGTTGAAACCCCTTCAGAGTTTTGAGCCTGCGATGAGATCGAGTATTCCGACCGGGAGGGATTCCCTGACTTATCACTGCTCTCTGAAATCTTCTTCTCCTTTAATTCTCCCTTATAAAGGGGACCATTCTTATGCTTCTTTCTCTTGAGATATCGGTACGCCAAGAAGAGAATGATGACCAGAGCGAGGAGAACATAGCCTGAGACCATGACAACTTTGCTCATTGAGGTCCTCTTGGATTTGTGATTGGAAGGAGATGATGGTGGAATAGGAGAAGAAAGAATAGGAGGAGGTGGAGGAGGAGGAGGAGGAGGAGGAGGAGGAGGGCATGCAACGCTAAGTGGTTTGCCACATAGGCCAGGATTTCCAACAAAACTCGAAACTGGGAATTTTTCAGAGTTCGCGGGAACAGAACCAGAGAATTGATTGGAAGAAACATCGAATTGATCCATGAAGTTCATGTTGAAATCCGGTATGCTACCAGTAAATTGATTATTATTGGAAAAAAACGTTATGAGGCCTGAAATCCTCGACATATTCGATGGAATATTGCCTGAGAAGTTGTTGTGGGAGATATCAAGCCTCTTCAGGTTCTTTAAGCTCGGTAGAGAAGATGGAAGGCTACCTGAGAGGCGGTTTTGGTTGAGATAAACATGGGTCAATCTGGTGCAACTAGAGATTTCTGAAGGTAGGCCACGATTGAGGGCATTGTCCTGGAGACTCAGTACTGAAAGAGAGCCTGACTTGCAGAGATGGGAAAGGAGAGTACCATCAATGTAGCCATCGAGTTTGCGCGATTGAAGAACTAAAGAACGGACTGACTTTCCACCATTGCTGCAGGTGACGCCGGTCCAAAGGTCACTGCAGGGATCTGAGGTAGGAGTCCAGCCAAGTTCCTGATCGATTCGGGGATTGGTTGAGAGCTTTTTGAGGAAGGAGGTGAGAGTAATCTTCAAGTCGTTGGAGTCTTGGGAGCTTGTTGAGTTTAGTAGAAGCAGGAGGAGAAAAGAGAGGAGGAGGAGCCGCATCAGGCTCACCTCCATGGGGAGAGGAGAAAGGGAAGGAGAAGGAGGAGGAAGAAGATTGATGATGAGGAATTCAAGCTTCGTTATCAGAGATTTAGATGAAAAAGGGAGAGGAGAAATCGAGAAAGGAGTATAGAGAGGGGGAGAAGTCAAAATGGGTGAAGAAAATTTTTTGATGAGCTTTAGGGAAAAGGGGAGATGCCATATGGCTTAGATATCATGATACAGAAGAGAAAGGCCGCTCGCCATTGACAGAGAACAATCGATTAGCCCAAAATAATTGAGAATCGAAAATTTTAAAAAGGGAGGGAAGAAACGGTCAAATTTTGATGTATTTGCTTGTTTGTTGTTTCGTCTTTTTCCTTTTTTCTTTTTGTGATTTTAGAATTTCTTTTAAAATATATTATTGAATAATAATTTTATTTTTATATTATTTATTTTAAAAAATAGTTTTGAGAAAATTTGTATAATTTTTCATACTAACCATAATTTACTAGCTGCTTTTTTTATAATTATTAAAAAAATTAATAATAATGAGACTGCTTATATATTATTTTATTTAATTTGTGTAAATTATCAATTAAAAATTTATGCAATTGATTATTTATTTAGATATGTAAAATCGTTTGTTAAAAATTTTATATGAAAAGCCAAGTGTTCATTCAAAAATTTTACTTGTTTATTAACTCGTTAAAATACACATCATTTAATATAAACATTAGAATGAAGTATAAGTCAAATATAAATATATATGTGAAAGCTTGTTTTGAGCCCGAGCCACACCTAAGCAATTTATAATATAACCAATCTAAATCTAATCCATGACATACTCTATCACGACGTGATTGGGAGCTTGAAATTAACCAAAAACGGTTACAGATTGTCAGACAGTGGGAACTAAGTTTTCGATATTCATTCTCTATAAATAACAATTTATAGATGAAAAAGCCACTAAAAAAATTAATTTACTACAGTATAATTAAATTTGTCTCGCTACTAGTTGTATGCATATTCTATAAATATTTTTCCTACCATTGCTCATCTTCTAATCATTTAATTAAACCTGAAATGTTAATTTAAAACAACAGTAAGCTAAATAAAGCTAGTCAATACCCATACTTCTAAAATATATTAATACAAGAGAAAAGAAAAACAATATGCATAATAAACTTTTAATGTTATTCAAAGAATTTAACTATATCAATATCATATCAATATCGTTATATATATACAATCGTTGCAGAAGTACTGTCTAAAATTATATCACTTGAGATACTTCAATGTCAATATCATTTTTTATTTATGTGCATCGGTACATTGACGTTCCACCGCTAGTACCATAAAATGGTGACTCCCATATAGTCAAGCATACATATACAAACATACTATAGAAATATCATTTTCTAATATTGAATATTTCACTCTCATGTGCAAATAAGTTAATATTATTGTACATTTCAATATCTACGATAATTTAAATAAAGGTGAGCACACAAGTCATTCTTATAATATAAATAAAATCCATTAGAACAATTTATTTTCTCAAAATAAATAAATTCAATAAAACCATAAATCATAAGTATGAAGTTCTATAACAGTAAATGTTTTATCGAAAAGAAACAAAATATTATTATAACAAAATAATATATGCATTCACCTCAATCACCGATAGTTATAAATTTTTTTTTAAACTTATTTCCAATGAAAAACCTAAAATCAAATGCATAAAGACTTATTATTAATTTATTATATGTTAATCTTATCATTAGAAGATAATTTACCTTTATTTAGCCATTCCATGTATCATATAGTATTAATTATTTTATTATTATTATCCTAATTGTTATCTTCATTTAATTATTTCTTTTTAAGCCATTTAAACTTGATAAAATATTGACAACGAAGTAAGTTCTACTAATATAGCTTTCTAGTTACTTTTAAGTAATTTGTATGGTTCCCATTACGCTTATAAGTGTACATACATTATTACGATATAATAATTTATTATTAAATAAACAACAAAAAAAGTAAATCAATCTCTAACATTCGTACTACGAAACATTTTTAACTTAAAATCAGGTTTAATTAAATTTTACAATTAATAAAATAATAAATTCATAAACAAGTTTTATAAAATTATTACCTCATAGTTCGTTCGCCTTCTCACTTTCTTCTCCTTCAGCTCGGTCGCTCGAGATTTTGCGATCACGAAGTGCTAATGATCTTCTTTCGCACGAGCTCTCGATGTTGGCTCGTCTTCTTCCTTCATGTGATTTGATTCATGCACGTAGTAATATACCTTCCACAAATTTCCTTTTTCGAACTCGGCTCGATACAACGACACAAAGTCTAGATGATGACGCCGCCTTCCCCCTCCTTTGCACACAATCCTTGTCTCCTAGGTAAGTCATTTCTTGCCTCTACGATTCATACACGAAAGCATCTCTTCGGCTTCCTAACCCTTGCGCTTCACCTCCCCCTCTTTAGCTTCTCAACTGATCGATTCTGAAGTGGAAAATCCAAAGAAGAAGAAAAACAAAAATCAAGAACACGAGATTTTACAAGGTTCGGCAATTTGCCTACATCCTCGGGAGCAGAGCAGTGATTTCACTATTCCTGAAGAAAAGTTCAGTATATACCCATAGGGTTACACATCGAATATATAGATAAAACTCACAGATAATATTACTAAAAACGCCCCTGCACTCCCAACCCACTTAACTCCAAAAGACATCTCTTCATTTAATTTCTGGTAGATGAGTCATATCTAACAAATCTCCATCTTAGCGAATATCTAGCTTTTTAGGAGAAAGATACCTTGAAATTTCTCATACACCAAAGTGGGTTGGGCTACCATGATGTCTAGCAACTGCAAACATTCAATAAGTTCAAGCAATGCAAGAACTTGTTGATAGTAACTGACTTGGTCAACATATCAGTTGCATTTTCATTAGTATGAACATTATGCAATAAAATATCGCTAGATACAATCAATTCTCTGATCTTATGACACCTCACATCAATATGCTTAGTTACAACATGGTATACCCGATTTTTAGCCAGATAAATGGCACTCTGAACGTCACAATGCAACTGAACTCCACCTTGCTCAACACCCAGATCCTTTACTAGCCCAGCAAGCCATATGATTTCTTTAGCACCTTCAGTTACTGTCATATACTCAGTTTCAGTTGTAGATAATGTTACAATAGACTGAAATGTAGATTTCCAACATATAGGCCCCCCACAAAGAGTAAAAACATACCCAGTTGTAGACTATTATCATCTAAATCACATGCATAAAATGAATACACATATCCAATAACCAAATGATCATTTTTCTAACTGCAAAAAATAATTCATTGTCCCGATGTACCATTCAGATACTTGAAGATCCAATTGACTGCTTCCCAATGTCGTCAGGTTTAGACATGTATTTGCAAACTTGACTAATAGCATAAGCCAAGTCAGGACGAGTATATACCATAACATACATTAAGCAGCCAATTACATTGGCGTAAGGAAACTTTGTCATGTCTTCAATTTACATATCCGTCTTAGGAAACTGATCTAAAGAAAGCTTAAAATGATTTGTCAATGGAGTGTTCACAGACTTTGCTTTGCTCATTCCAGACATGTCTAACACTCTCTCAACATAGTCCCGTTGAGATAACCACAGGCGTCCTGAGCCTTTCTCTCGATAAATCTCCATTCCAAGAATTTTCTTAGAAGCACCCAAGTCTTTCATATCAAATTCCTGACTCAGTAAAGCTTCCAAACTAAGAACATCGTGTATATTCTTTGCAACAATCAGTATATCATCAACATACTGTAGCAGAATAATAAAAGAACCAACATTAAGACTCTTAAAATAAACACAACAATCATACTCACACCGCTTGTACCACTATCTTGGAGACTGTTTCAACCCATACAGTAATTTCTTTAACCTACAAGCCAGATGCTCATGCCCACATTGAGTGAACCCTTCTGGCTGCTCCATGAAAATTTGCTCCTCCAAATCACCATGCAAAAATGCAGTTTCAAAATGCAGATCCCAAACAGTTACTATTTCAAACACTGCCCTAATTGAAGTATGTTTGAACACAGGAGAAAAAATTTCATCATAATATATCCCTTTCTGTTGTGAAAATCCTTTTGCTACCAATCGAGCCTTGAATTTTTCTTCTTTCTTTTATGATATGTTAGTTTCCTTTTGTACACCTATTTGCACCCAATAACCTTCTTTCACTCAGGAAGCTGAACTAACTCCCATGTATGATTTTTCTGCAATGACTTCTTCTCCTCAACCATTGCACTCATTCATTTCTCTTTCTCTTTACTAGTGATAGCCTCTAGGAAACTTGCTAGATCATCACTATTGTTGATAAGTGCAAAAGAAATGAAGTCTTCATAACCCAATACGTTGGGAGGCCTTATATTGGCGCGTCTCTGTCTATATCTGGCTAGATTAAAATTTTGCAAATCATATGTAATAGACTCACCAGATGTAGGATTTGTACTTTCCACTCTCTTAATTGTTACAATGGGTTGTTGGAAATCCATATGCACTGTATCAGAACTAGAACTACTCTCTGCCACTTTGTCTTGATGATGCTGCAACATAGCCGCTCATAAAAAATTGCATCTTTACTGATCATCATCTTCTTTGTAATCGGATTCCAAAACTTGTATCATTTGACACCTTTCTTGTAGCCTAGAAAGATATACTTCTTGGATTTTGGATCAGTTTTTGATCTTTCATCGTCAGGTACATGCACATAAGTAGGAAAAATAAAAATTCGTTAATTATTAAAATCAACTACATTACATGTCCATGCCTCTTCTGCAACCTTGCCACCTAATGATGCCCGAGGTGATTGATTGATGAGGTAGTACGCCCTATTCACGGCCTCCGCCCATAAACTTTTAGAAAGCCCTTCATTCAGTCTCAAGCATCTTGTCATTTCAGTTACAAGCCTGTTCATCCTTTCTGCAATGTTATTTTGCTGTGGTGTTTTGCGAACTGAAAAATGCCTCTGAATCTCGTGCTCCTGTCAAAATTTATGAAACTGTGAATTTGTATACTCAGTGTCATTATCAGACCTTAAATACTTGATCCTTCTACCAGTTTGGTTCTCCACCTCATCCTTCCACAACTTGAATTTGGAGAAAACTTTAAATTTCTGTTTCAAGAAATACACCCAAACTTTTCTAGAAAAATCATCAATAAAGATAAAATGATATAAAGATCCTCCTAATGACGATTCCTTAGTAGGGACCCACACATCAGAATGCACATAATCAATAATCCCTTAAGTTTTGTGCTTTCCAGTCATAAAACTGATTCTAGTATATTTTCCAAGAACACAAAACTTACAAAAATCGAGCTTGCAGCTTTTAACCCCTTGTTAAAAATTTCTTTTATGTAGTTCAGTCATCCCACATTCACTAAGATAACCCAAACGCATGTGCCACAATCTTGTATTATCATCATATGATTCAACAGAGAGAACCTCACCTACAACTGTACTTCACAACAGTTTATAGATATTACCTGCAATGAACTTTCCTTTTATCAAGTCAATGCACCCTTAAAAATTCTGATGGTTTCTCTATACTCATCTGCCTTAGGAATAAAATCATTTCTGTGTAAAGTTTTCAATGAAATTAAATTCTTCTTCAAATTTGGAATATATCTTACATCACATAATGTTCTCACAATGCTATCATACATCTTAATTCTGAATTCACCAATACCAGCGATATTGCAACATTTATCATCATCCAAATAAACTGAACCATAATCAGATAACATGTATAAAGTAAACAATTTCCTGTTAGGTGTTATGTGATAAGAGCATCCTGAATCAAGAATTCACGCATCCTTCAACTGAGTTGTTGTAACTATCACCATTACTGCAATTTGAATTGTCACTCTGCACCAAATTCATTGACTTAAATGATACATCACGTTTCTCATCAGTCTGCTTTTTGAGTTTTGGACAATCTCTTTTTATATGTCCTGATTTCTTACACTTATAGCAATGAATCGTCTTTCTGGTTTTAGATTTTGATCTAGAATTTTGCTTTCCATAAACATCATTCTCTTTCTTCCTTCCACGATCCTGATTACCCTTAAAATATAAATTGTCGCCATGAGAACATTCGCCTATATTATGTTTCCGTTGGTTATGTGCCAACAATGGTGTAGAATTCTCATCAACTTTGATTCTTTTTTTGTCATATGTAGGAGTATTCACCAGATTTTCATAAGAAGAAGGTAATGAACATAACAAATCATTGCTCGATCTTCATCCTCAATACTCACATCAAGTTGTGTCAGATCTCTGATTCTTTGAGTTGCGCCAGATCAGAGTTGCTTGCCTCTTCAGCTCATACAACCTTTGCTTCAGATACAGTTTGTTCGTTAAAGATTTGAACATAAACTGAGTTTCTAATTTCTTACATATTTCTCTTGGAGATTTCAAATTAATAACATTATACATAATCTCATATGCTAGACATAAATGTATGATACATGCGGCTCGTTGTTGTAATTCTTCTCAATCTTCATCTTTAATATTATCAGGCTTCATTGCTTGCAAGTCTTCAAGATCCCTTGCTGTGCCAACAAATCCTTCACTATTGTTTGCCACAATCCAAAGTTCTCGGTTCCATTGTACTTCACCACTTCGAGTTTTACACCAGACAATGCCATCTGAAATTACTTCTGCTGTAACTTTCGATTCACTGAAACCGCCTTATGAGATTCTCGATTCACAAAAGGCCAACTTCCGAACTCGTGTTCCTTCTTATCTTCGAACCGTCTAAAATCCTTCGCTGAAGTCCTCTGCGTCGCTGTCTGGTCCGAACTGTCGCGAACATTCTCGTCAAACTCCTTGAAGCCCGCTCGCCAACTCCTCTACGAAGTGCCTTGCTGAAACTGCTGTTAATTGTCAGTCATCTTCTTCTTCTTCGATCTCCAACCTGACACTCTGATACCAATTGAGGTGGAAAATCCAAATAAGAATAAAAACAAAAATCAGTAACACAGGAGATTTTACATGGTTTGGCAAATCGGGAGCAAAGTGGAGATTTCGCTATTCCAAAAGAAAAGTTCAATACACACCCATAGAGTTACACATCGAATATATAGATAAAACCCACATATGAAATTACTAATAACGCTCTCGCACTCCAAGAGGCAAACCTCTTCAGTCCAAGAGACATATTTTCACTCCTAGACACACATCTCTTCATTCAATTTCTGATATATGAGTCATATTTAACAGATTCCTCATCTTCTTATCCTTCTATTTCCTCGTTTCCTCTCCCCCGATTATTAACAACGAGACGTTACGTACTCTTTCCATCACACACGATTACAAAACCCAAATTGGGAATCAATTTATATTTATATTATATTTTTTTTGCAAAGTATTAAATATTATCTCATCCAATAAAATTTACAATATTTTGAAATTTGATGCGTGCTAGAAAATTCGCGGTGGTAGAGTAGCAGATTATCGTCTTAGCGTTGTACGAGATTTCAGCACGCACACAGATGAAAAGGGAACAAACGAGTGACTCGAGAAGTTTTTACGTGGAAAACCCGTAAAGGGAAAACCACGGGACGCTCGCCGTTGCGAGAATCCACTGTTGATTAACTTTTACAGAAATCCTTCGTCCCACAGACGGGAAAATGTAATTATATGATGTAGATGACAACTTCTACTGACGGTATACTGATGATGGTGGTTGATGACAATCGACGGTGGTTCACGAAGATCGGCGAAGGTTCACGACGATCAGAGGTGGTCGACGGCTATCGGCGGTGATCGACGGCGGTCGGCGTTGATGCAAAGCTGCTTCTTCTCCTCAAGACTTCAAACTCTCTCATTTCTTCTTCCTCCCCTCTCATGTGAGAGTTGGGGTCTATTTATAGGGCTTTGGGTGCAATTAATGCAACCATTTTGATCGGACGGCTTAGAGGGCTCCCCTCGATCAGACGGCGTTTAAGAGGTATTTAATGGCTTTAACGATGTCGGAATTGAGTGATCTTGGGCTCGTTGGATTCGTCTTGTCGAGACGCTCGATTCGAGTATGGGCTTGCTAGTGTTGACATTCATTTGATCTTCCAATGTGTCCGAAAATCTTCTAAAAGTGGTTAATTGACTTGATCCGGGCTTAATTTGACTCGGATTGAACTAGTTTTGATATTATTGAGTTCGTTTCATCAAGTCGATCGGTTGTTATAAGTTTCGTTGAGATCGGAGCTACGGGTGACTTTTCATTAATATTTGAACGTTTCTTGCTCAAAAGATTGCACCGAGATTCGTGTAGCGCCTCAAGATTTATGCCGGATAATAAAAATTATCTGATGACGTATCAAAATTGAATAATAAAACTTTTAAGATGAGATAATTTAATTTACTCTGCTGCGTAGAACAACAATTTCTACATCAATTATAACGATTGGAGCCCATTCAACCATACGTTAAAGCGAAATATGACTTGACAATTCTAAAATTTCTCTCTATTATGGAACTTCATAAGACCTCATCCAACCAATATTATTTTAATGCAAATCACTATTTGCATGAAAGAAGCATCATTTGATTTAGTTAATTTTAATGGCGCATGTTTATTTATTTTATAAATTAAATATATGCAATCAATTATTTATGTATTTATTTATAAATACGTTCTATATAAGGTAGGGCTATGAATTTAGTTTGAAGATTCTTAATCGTTCGGAAATTGATTTGAATTTTAGCTCAGATCGAGTTCGGTTCAGAATAAACAAATTTGGATCGATTTTTTTTTAAGCAAAATTTAAACTATTTACGGATCGATTTGAACTGGCTCGAAGAAAAATTTATTTATAAAAATTATAAGCATTTGCAAAATAAAATTGAATGTAATATGCTATGATCATGTTAGGATTTTCAAGCCGGACAAATTCAAATAACTTATTTTGAAGCATCTTGTTAGGATTTCGAGCCGATTTAGAGTTTAAACATATCCAAATAATTCAAATTTGAGGCAGCTCATAAGAATTTTGAGCCGAATCGAGCTCGATTCTATTTCAAGCCGAGCTGGCTCGAAATTAAATATAACAAGTCACAAGCTGATTTTAATCCGAACTCAATTCAATTGAGCCGATTTCGTGCTGGCCAGCTCAGCTCGAAATTAGCTCGTTAACAACTCTAATTTAAGGTGCATTCTAAGTTGTGAGGGTTAATTTATATCTTATAAGGTGTAGATCATTAAGTCATAAGTATTTATGAGAGAAAAAAAAAAAGATTAAAAGAAGAAGGGGGCATTTACATAATTACATAAATACCACGGGATATTTTTGTATTTCACATCTAATATCCTAAATTTAATATTTACATATATATCTTTCAAACTTTTAATATTATGACTATATCACCTACTTTTTAAATAAATGATAATTTTGTGGTATGTATGTAAATTTCTGAAAAGAAAATGTATGGATTAGAATTTCTCTTGCAAAAATATAGTTATAATCATCATAGTGTATGTCCAATGATCAAAATACGAAGTCGTCGTTAATTAAAGAAGCATGTTAAACGCTTTTTTATTTCCTTTTCATTTAGTCATCATCATATTGATTAAACTTATCAATCTATTCCTAATAAATTTGTCATCACTCATTTTCACGTGTATTCCAATCCTATCTTCCTTTATTTTCATTATTTACGTTGCTCATTATTATTATTATTATTATTTTGTAGGGCGAGCACTTGAGCTCTGGTTTAGGGTTTCTCATTATTTTTGATGCGTGCTGGAAAATTCGCGGATGTAGAATAATGGATTATCGTCTTAGCATTGTACAAAAATTCAGCACGCATACAGATGAAAAATAAGCGGTGACGACTCTAGAAGTTTTTAAGTGGAAAACCCGTAAAGGGAAAAACCACTAGGTCTGGCCCAATTGCGACAATCCACTATTGATTGAGGTTTACAGAAATCCCCTGTCCCACAGACGAGATAGAGTAATTATATGTTTCAAACTACAATGTCGACTGACGTTGTCTGGTTGGTAGTGATTGGCGATGATTGGTGGAGGTCTACGGTGATGGAGTTCGACGGTGACGGAGGTCGATGATGACGAATGTCGATGAAAGTCGGCGGTAGTCGATGAAGGTCGGTGGTGGTCGACGACGGTCGGCGGTTGGTCGACGATGGTCGGCTATGGTGCTAAGCTGCAACTTCTTCTTAAGGCCTCAAGCTCTCTCTATGCTCTCCCCCTCTCATGTGAGAGTTGGGGTCTATTTATAGGGTTTTGAGTGCAATTAATGTAGTCATTTCGATCAGACGGTTCAGAGGGCTCTCCTTGATCAGACGGCGTTTAAGGGGCATTTGATGGCTTTAACAATGTCAGAATTGAGTGATCTTGGGCTCGTCGGATTCGTCTTGTCAAGACGCTTGATTCGAGTATGGGCTTGCTAGTGTCGACATCCATTTGACCTTCTAATGTGTCTGTAAATCTTCTAAGAATAGATTAACGACTTGATCTAATCTTGATTTGACTCGGATTGGACTAGTTTTTATATCATCAGTTCGTCTCATCAAGCCGGACAGTTTGACTATAAGTTTGCTGAAATCAGAGCTCTAGATGTCTCTATCAAGATTTGAATGTTTCTTGCTCAAAATATTGCACCGAGAATGATGTCATGCCTCGAGATTCGTGCCAGATGATGAAAATTTATTGGTGGCGTATCAATTTCCAAATAATGTGTTTTAATTTCGAGGGCTATTATTATCTTCTCTTTTTAATTTTAAGAACATCTAAGGAAGATTTTGTTGAACAATGCACTTAATTGTGACATATAGATTGGGGGTTTAGTTTCCCAATATGAGATTATGGATTCAAATTATGCATATTACTCTTTGGACTAACTTTCGTTAAAACGAAAAAAAGAAAAGAAAAGAAAAGAATTTACTGAATATGTTATAAGGAATGACAATAAAATGATCTTTCATGGAGGATATATATATATATATATATATATATATATATATATATATATATATATATATATATATATATATATTAATGAAAATAATAAAGATAAATAAAAAAATTCTCATTTTATCACATTTTATCCTTTAAAGAGCAAGACATAGTGACAGACAACAACAGATGGTCTTAAATAAATAGAAACAAAAATTAAATAATGGTGACAAACCCAATGATTGTCTGAAAATTTTAGCCAAAATAAGTCTAAATTATTAAACTTTGGCACTTTAAAGTGATCCAATTGGAATCGGATTACTAAATTTAGGTTTAATGAAGTGGTTATTGAGTTGTTTAGATAAGCTTTTAAGGGATCAGAATAATTCAGGTCCAATTGATTTACTAAAAAAATAAGATTTTTGTTTTATTCAATTTTTAGTCTATTTTTTATGTTAGATTTATATATATATTATATTGTATTTAATTTTTTTATTGCTTATTGCTTAGATCAATAAATTTTATTCAATTTTGTTTAGATCAATGCTCTGTATTTATTTTATATTTTATATTATGTTAAATTTTAGTTGATAAATTAATCAGATTTTTCTTAACTTTATTATATTTATATGAAGTTAAGTTAACTAATTATGTAAATTAATCTTTGTAATCTGTATGTCAAACTTCTTTCATTTTTTATATTATATAATTAATTTAACTAAATATGCAAAGTTTTCAAATTTTAAGTGGTGCTTATATCAACGTACAAATTATTGAATTTGTAGTGTATAGGACATCAATTTTTTCGGAATAATAATTTTTTATTAATATATTTATGCACGTGATTCATGAAATTTGATAATAATAAAATATTTGTAATAATAGACACGTGATACATATTTTTTGGAATAGTTTGTGAAAATATTTAAAAAAACAAATGAGATAATAATTAAGGAGTTGAAAAGGATCAAATATGCGACAGAAGATTAAGTAGGATCACAAAGGCAATGGATTTGTATAGACTTTTATTTTGGTTAAAAGGATTAAAGGATGATTTTCTTAATATATTTGAAATTTTTCTATCTTTCGACAAAGTTCCAACTTACTTATGGGTTATATGATATCAGCTCATCGATGTTTAACATGGCCAAATCATCTAAGACGACTCTCTAATATTGTTTGTGATTAGAGCTACTCCAATCCTTTCACGAATATATTCATTTCACATCTTGTTTCTAAATGTAAAGCCACTCATCCACCCAATTCTCATGCATACACATATCCAAGACCCAATTCTTATGCATATATATATATATTATAACACCTAAACTTTATATTTATACCACCAAATCTATCATATCACATTAAAAATACTATTATTTAAACTTTAAGAAATTGAAATACATGTTTTCGTGCATAGGCAAAAGATGACATAGTAAAAACTAGACATGTAAATACATAAGAATCGAGTAGTGTGTATATAATTCGTCTTTTAACATATGGTGCAATGTTGCAGTTCATTCTTTAAATTGCTCAAAGAGATGAATCTAATAGATAATTCAGTGCCCACTAATCAGTGCATGACAACAACATTTGAATAGATTACTATAGCAATCAATGTTTGTATTATAAAGATTATGCAACCAAAACTGAAATTAGATACCATGGAGTGGTATATATGAATCACAATTTAGAAAGTAGCATAAGCTATAGGACATTCCATATAAAGGGTTTGCCTCTTAATTCAATAGCTTAGAGAATGTATTTACATTTGTGAGTTCTGTTGAGTATATGACTTAATATTACAGGAGAATAGGAGAACCAAGTACATTAATCATACATCAGACATTCTGATTTACATTAGAAAGCCATAGCTCATATTTTAGATGGAGGCTGCAAAACATTCTATTAAATAATTGAATGATCACTTTGATCCTTTTCTTAGTAAATAAGTTACAGATGAAATACAACAAAACATTCTTTAGAACAATTGCAATTCATTAACAGTACTGGCAATATATATATATATATATATATATATATATACATATGTACAAGAATGCCAGTAAGTGCAGAAGACACATATTTACAGTAATGAAATTAAGCAGATAATGCTTCCATATGTACACCCATATTTACACAAGAATTACCCAATTACAAGCCATATAAAAGTCCCAATCAAGCGCTTTGCAATGAAATCTTTGATTATCAACAGCGACATAGAAATGATCATTCCTTAATCAATCCATTGCACTCCATCTTATTTACCAAACATACCAGTCTTTTATTTAACTTATCAGTAAGCCTTCCACTCTTTCTTTTCTTTTACTTGGTGAACCCCAGAAGGCAGAGCCCAGCATCAATGGAGATCAATCAGATGTCCGAAGCAGAAGAGAGCCACCTTTGGATGTACTCATACTCAATGCCCTCTGAAATGACAAAATGGAAGAACAGATTAGCAAAACAATGGGCTTGTTCAATAAAGACAAACAAGAGGAGACAATAACAAATCATCTATCTTATTTGTTTCTTAGAAAGTGCAGATTTAGAATTTGAAACTTTTGGTATTGTATATGATGACAAAGTTAAATATTCAACGTAGATGCAGACTGCATAACAAACAAACAACAGCTCTGCAATACATACATCATTCATTCATTCATTCATTCATTCAATGAAGAATCTGCAGCAATATAAATCAATTAAAGCTGCAGATATCATACTACTTGTTCATAATAGAACTGCACAAAAGTCAAAATCAATCAATGAAGCACTGAACAGAAGCAACAAGATAATCAGAACCGAGAGCTGCTCACCAGATGAAAACCCATTGAATTCATTAACAGCACCCAGGATATGGTGGTTCTTCAGTAATTCACCGTTCAAGCGTCGGCCACGTCCATAGCACGGAACAAGAACAGCGAAGCTGCTCTCATCATCATCTGCTTCGCTCTGGAAATCAGATGCGTGTGGCTCCAACCATCCAATAGACCAATCTGAATCATCCGACTCGGATCCTGAAAGACATCCGCCATCAGAGGGCACAATGACGGCATCATACTCTCTATCAATCCTCGCCCTCCTCTCCTCCCGTCTCTCCCTCCTAAATCTTCTCGAGGATGAACTAACCCTAACCCCATTCAAAGTTCGAAATTTGACGGAATCGGGCTCGAGGAATCCGGAGGGGAAATCGGAGGAGGAATTCAGAGCTGAATTGGTGATTTCGTGGTCGTTTGCACCCAATAACCAATACGACATACGATTTAAGAAGACATCCATTTCCAACAAGGCGTTTCCGATTGAAACTATCAATCAACAAAAAAATCAGGAAAAAAAAATCAATAGAATGGGTAGGTTTTCTCCTTCAATCCTCACGGGATCATAACAAAATCCCCCTTTTAGCCTAATCTACACCGAAATAAGGTTAGAAAGAAGAACAAGTAATCTTCAAAAATAAAAATAATAAAAAAAAGAAGCCATTTTTACCCTTGGGTTGTCTTTTCCTGAAAGCATGAGCTTTTTTATAAACAGTTTGAATTAAGAAACCCTCCAAAAACCAATTCCCAAAGTAACGCCAGATGGAGGAGCGCAGCGCAGAATGAATCCAAAACAGAATGGAAAAAAATAAAAAAATCAAAATCTAAAAGATTTGAACACTGGTTTCGAAACCCTGCTCTGCCCCCTTTTCCCCAAATTACAGATCAAAGTAAAAGCCGCACCGAATCACCGAGCTATGAGATCCTCGGCGGCGACTTTGGGGTAAGAGCGCCCACATGGAAGAGAGGAGAGAGAGAGAGGGCTCGTCCCGTCGTCTTCCTGCCGTCGTCCAATTTATAGGGAATTGATTGGCGATAATGCTGTCAAAATTTAACGGTTGAGATTGAAGGAAGATGGCATGAGGCTGCTATCAGGACGCCACGTGCCTGTCGGCATTTGTAAATGGCACGTGCGGTGGTTTCCTGTTTCCTGTTTTCTGTTTTCTTGTGCGACAGAACGGGTGATACGGCTGCCGGTCCGGAGGCCGTTCGGGAGGGATGTGCTAAAGTAGGATTTAAATTTTTTTTTTAATTTCTATTTTTAATAATTTTGTAGTAAAAAATAAATTAATTTTATGTTTCAAATACAATGGGATGATTTATAATATAATTTTTTAATATCAATTTAATCAAATATTGGCTTGACCTATAGCTCATATTATAATTATAAATATTTTAATGTATTTGTATTATTTTTTATTCATTATCTGTAAATCCTTATGGAATCTATAATTATCTTGAATTGATATTTAAGTCTAAGTTATTTGGACACTAAATTTCTTCACATATCATTTGGTCTTTTAATTTTTCATAAAATTTATCACAATATATATAGTTTTATATTTTATTTGTTGATCTTTAACATTTTGATATGTTAATTTCAGGAATTGCATGTAATAATTTTCCTATGTTTTGATGGGTTTATCGTTGGAGGGGTGTATGTTTCTTCTCGATCATCTTTGATAAGCACTAATATTTTGGCTTCAAATAAGGGATGGAAAAGATTAATATTGCTTTATCTAAACAATAGAATGATTGATGACTCGAAAGATCTCCAATATTGTCATCATGTACGTCATCAAACTACAACAATACATGCAAAAGTCATAGTCCTAATTTCAAAAGAAAAGATTAACGTTACGTGAGATCAGTTTTTACTATATTTAAAATCACTCCCTTTAAATAGTTGATTGAATTCTAGATTCCTCTATCAATTTGTTCTATTATAATTTTCAAATGGGGCATATTCCTTCTTACTATTTTCAAAGAGATAACAAGCACTGTAATCTCATATTATAGTTAGGTTCCTGATATGAACTCCGAAGACAGTGTGATGAAACCCAACACAAAAGACTGGAATCAAACTCCAAAATCTACAAGAAACAAGGTTGTTGAGCCTTGGCCCATTACATAGTTGGATAAGAAAGAAGAAACACAAATAGGAAGACGTCATGTTTAGAATATCAAGAAATCTTTAGAATTCAATATGATAAGTCAGTTGCTTGAACATCACAAGAATGATTGAACATCTGAAGAAAATGAGACGAGCTACAAAAAAAAACTCACAATTTTGTGAGTTTTGAAATTCTGTCAAGCTCCCAAAATAAATCAAGGCATTTACAATATTAAGGGTTCAAATTTCAGCCTGAACGCATGCTAATTAGAAAGCTTTAATTGACATTAATTCCAAAATCTAGTTAATTTTGGAAAATAACAGAAAAAAGGAAATTATCTAGATTTTATTCCAAGCTTAAACAAAATTGAAAATAACCTAACAAAAATAATAGGACAATGATTGGAAGGCACGCCTTAATGATATGTGACCCACAGGATTGCTTTCCGAAATCAATAATTTAACATGTTGGTCTTCAAGAGTTGCCAAAACAGAAGACTTCTAAAGCTTTAAGCATGTTGATTACAGTCTTGGATTTATTTTGGACTCGCATCGGGCCTTCGTGGGTAAGTCATTGTTGGCTGAATTTGCATATTGCTCGGTCTGTCGCTCAATTTTTTTGCCTTGCTTTTTTGTGAATATATATGACAAAATCAACTTTCTTCTTGCCATCTAAGTTAACACATTCACACATAAATAAATGAGTCAAAACCAAATGAACTGTTGACATCCATTTTTGATGCAACATATATGGGACATCCCCATCGAGTGACATGGCACTATAGTTGTGTTTTACACCATCATGGTCGTGCTCTTAGTCGATCATAACTAAGCCGACATTGCTTCCAGTATCCTCTAAGTTCACGTTCATTCTTGTGACACATGGTCTCATCAAGCTGATATAGACATTCCCTTGGCGCATCCTGCTAATTTTGTGTTTTAACAGACCGGGTAAACAAGTTAACGTAAATTATTTGTACGAAGTTGTGAGATGAATAATTATATATTTTTTCCTAGCTTTATGTTTGGCTGACTTATAGATGAAATTGACCTGAATTGTCTTTACAGACTCGCTAGATGAATTACCATACATTCAGTCCTAGCTTTGTGCTTTGATAGAATTTATTGAAGGATGCATTCCAATGAACTAGCCTTTGATCTTACTTTAAGTAAATGACGAGAGATCATCAATCCTGTACTTAGTATATTGTCGGACTTGTTGACGATTAAATTTCTTTAATTCAAAATTGAGCCTTGAACAAACTATGTGACGACTTCTCTGTTATTTTGTTTTATGTTTTGTTAGATTTACTGAAGAAAAGAATTCCTCAAGTTCGTGTCATATGCTAGATC
Source organism: Papilionanthe hookeriana x Papilionanthe teres (assembly GCA_022702705.1). Lineage (NCBI taxonomy): Eukaryota > Viridiplantae > Streptophyta > Magnoliopsida > Asparagales > Orchidaceae > Papilionanthe > Papilionanthe hookeriana x Papilionanthe teres. The sequence goes on from CM040421.1 coordinate 30,893,322, forward strand.
ATAATTTTTTAGAAAAATCTGGCTTTGTATATTTGAATAAGACATCAAGCTCGGCTTGATGCTCTCTTGAGCGTTGATCATTCATTTGGTTTTTATTTACTTTTTGACTAATCAAGAAAATCACTTTGATTTATTCTTCTTAAAGTTATCAAGTTGAACACGCTTGAAATTTGATAGTTTTCGTAACTAGAATAGCAAAACAGAAGCTTCTTCACTGCGGCTATTTTTATGGCTTATTGAGTGCATATAGCAATCAACAACTCGACCATATTTGAGCTTGTTGAGTCTGACCTTCATAAGCCGTTTGTGTCCAAGACTTAGACTACAGGCAACGTGAGCTTCTTCAACTTGATAGACTTAAGCTTATAGACTTGAAAGTCTCTTTTATTATATCACGAGGTCTTGAAACTTGTATATTTGATAATGTCTTAGCTTGACTGCATAGCTATTTTCTGAGTGTAGATTTTCTCTAGGATTAACCCTTGTTCAGCCAATCTATCGAGAAGTATCCTGGATTTTGATCACTTAAACTAGTCAACTTGGATGGGATGGGTTCGAGATATATACAACTCTCATCATAGATTGACAAGATGGAGTTCTCCTACTGCGGTATTTTTTTATGGCTTGTTGAGTAAGAAAATATTGCATCTTTATTATAGCCATTTTTATGACTTATTAGGTGAAGCATGTTGTCAGCGACTTGACCATATTTGAGCTAGTGAGTTCGACCCCTTTGAGCCACTCGAGCCATTAACTTGAGCTGTGCATGTATTTAAAAACAAAGCAAAAAAAGCGAAAAAAATATTTGATGTATAGATATTTTAGCTCTAAAATACTTCTAATTTTCTATTCAATCACATATAAAATGTAATGAACATTTTTTTTCAGTGCTCAAATCTTTAATTAACCCTAAACCAACTTCCTTACATTGTTAGTACATAACTCAATTACATAAATACCAACTTCTTTAAACTCTCTTTTATTTTCTTAAATAAGAAATAGATTAATATACAATGGTCTCGTACAAAAGCATAATTAAAATAATTAATGAAAATATAGTCAATCACATAAAGAAATATGAATGAAAACGTGTATTTCACCCAAAATATTTAATTTTAAAGGCATTCTTTTATATCATTTAGAGCTTTAACTTTCTATCACTTCGAGTCACAAATTTTAAGAGTGTGTTTGTTTCGGCTCTGATTATATAAAAATTCAGTTCAAAAATTATTGTGAAAAATCTTATATTTAAAAGCTGGTGTTTCAAAAAAAATTGATCTATTTAAAAAATTTAGTTTTAAAAATGTTGTGAGTGACTGAAATACTTGACTAACCCTAATATTTTCAGTTTTGCTCAATTTTATTTATCGCAATTAATAAGCCCCTTTCACGTAATAAATATAATATAAATATAGGGATTTTGAAATTTCAAAATATTTGGTTGAAAAAAATATAAATGAATAGTAATTTTAAAAAAAATTAAATTCCTGCAAAATTTATTTTATTCTGGGAAAAAAAAAATCATTATTGATGTATTTCAATTTTATTAGACTTAAATGATATTGGAATATACCCATAAATTTATTACATGATTGGATAACGGAGATTATTGCCTTTATTATTCAAAACCTTACATGCAACATTAATTATTAGATTTAATTACTTTTCAAAAAAATAAGAAACAAAATTCTATCAAACTGTGTGAAAGATGTACGTTAAAACATATATCATAATTTTTTTTTTTATTATTTTCGTAACTTTATTGCATGAGTACAACTGAGAACGCAGGACACAGACGAGAGACGCGGGCTGCCAGCCCCGATATCGCAAGCGAGAAGAAATTTGCAATGCGAGTTTGTAACGCAATCCAAACAAGCAGGAATCAAATGAGCGAATCAGAAACTCAGTTCCAAATGTGGGCTGAAAAGCCGAAACAAATGTAATTTCTATAAATAATAATAACTAATTATTATAGAAATAATAAATAGTAGATAAAATGATGGGGAGATGCTTACAATCAGGTTTAAGTTTAAGGGTGTTAACGAGCTGAACACAAGCGAGTCAAGCACAGTTCGTGTCCAGTTAGTTTATATTTCAAGCTCAAAGAGTGTGTTCGTCTTCAACTAATTTGCTTAGCAAGCCGAACACGAGCGAGCCGAACATGAGCCGTTCACAAACAAAAAGTTGTTTTGACAACCCTAATCACGTACCCATAAGATGTTAAGGATTGAGGCAAGATTTAAAAATTATTATTTATATTAGAACTTCATTTGAATCTAATTTAATAAATTTTATTCTATTTTTTTAATTAATACTTTTAATTGATTATAAATCTTTGTATCTTCGCAGTCAATTAAATTTTTTAAAAATATCACTTATCAGAAAAATATATATATTGATACAACAACAACAAATTTTCATTATTCAACACCAATCTCGAGGCATTGCATGGATCTCGAAGTAATATTTTTGAGTAAGTAACATTCAAATCTTGATAAAAAGACATCCAGAGCTCCGATTTTAGCAATATTATAGTCAAACTGACCGGCTCGATAAGACGAACCTAATGATATAAAAACTAATTCAATCTGATTCAAATCAAGCCCAGATCAAATCATTAAATCTCATTTGAAAGATTTTTGGATATATTTGGAAGATCAAATAGATGCCGACACTAGCAAGCCTATACTCGAATCGAGCATCTCGAGAAGACAAATTCAACGGCCCAAGATCACTAAATTCTAACATCATTAATGTCATCAAATGCCCCTTAAACGCCGTCAGATCAAGGGAAGCATTCTGGACCGTCTGATCAAAATGACTGCATTAATTGCATCCAAAATACTATAAATAGACCCCTAACCCTCACATGAAAGAAGGGTGAAGCCTTGAGGAGAAGTTGCTGCTTAGCACCACCACCGAACGCCGTCGACTACCGCCAACCTCCGTCGACCACCGCCGACCTTCGTCGACCTCCGTCATTATCGACCTCCGTCACCGTCGACCTCCGTCGCCGTTGATATCCGTCACCATCAACCTGCGTCGACCACCGCCGACCTTCTTCGACCTCCGTCATCGTCGACCTACATCACCGTCGACCTCCGTCGTCATCGATCTCCGTCTCCGTCGACCTCCATCACCATGGAATTCCTCCAGTCATCTTTAATCATCACCAACCAAACACCGTCAGTTGACATTGTAGTCTGAAACATATAATTACTCTCTCCCGTTTGTGGGACAGAGAATTTCTGTAAACATCAATCAATAGTGGATTCTCGCAATTGGGCCAGGTCCCATGGGTTTTCCCTTTACGGGTTTTCCACATAAAAACTTCTGGAGTCGTGACCGCTTATTTTTCATCTGTGTGTGAGCTAAATTTTCGTATAACACTAAAGACAATAATCTGCTACTCTACCGCCGCGAATTTTCCAACACACACACACACACACACACACACACACACACACACACACACACACACATATATATATATATAAATAATTAATGTGTAATATTTCGAGTCAAAAAGAACCGAACACGAACGAACAAATTTTTTTTCGTGTTCGACTCGTTAACTTAGCGAACGAGCTGAATACGAACTTCTTAACGAGCCGAACACAAGCTACTCTTGAATATCGAGTCGTTTTGACAGCCCTATTTAGGTTATTAATATAGCGACAAAAGAAAATTTTGGTGCATATGGTATGTCACTTATTCACATTTAATTTTAATGCTAATATATAAAAGTGAGATGCGTGCTATTGCTGCCCGAGCTAACGACATTAATGACAATTATATTATTATAGAAGCATGAGCAGTGCTCTTTATATATTATTTTCCGTACATCCGAAAATAGATAATATTTAGTTTTAGGCTTTATCAATTTTGCCTACAATTCTTTCTTGAAGTTGTTATTACTTTTGATAAATAAAGATTGATATTCGATATACAATTTATAAATTGTATCTTCAGATGTTTTATGTTAATAATATGTTGAGAAATTAGGGCAAAACAACACAAGAATCAAGAACCGAACAATCAAGATCAAACACAGAGATTTAACGAGGTTCGACAAGATGCCTACATCATCGGGAGCAAATACCAGTGGCGGCTCTTTGAATTCATGAAAAGCAATACATTCACTCAACTCCGCTGACTCACTCATTCCACTCCAGCATCTGTCTCTTATCTGATATATGAGTCATACCTAACAAAATCCAATAATCAAGCAATTGAAATACGACATAAAATTTTTATCACAAAATATTATTATTTTTTAAAATGAAAAAAAAAGATTTATTACAATTTTCATTTTTATTTTTAATTTGCTCCTCTCTCCACCTTTTGACTTCATTGTTGAATCGAGCTTTGATTGCATTTTCACATTTATTTGGAATTTAAAATCTCCATTCATTAATGTAAAACTACCAATGAGCTCATCTCCTGTAGGTTTAGGATATGCAATATGATAAGATTAATGGGCATATTAAGCTAAAATTTGGAGCCTAATCATTTAATTCTCCATTTCTGCTTTCCTCTTATTGTTTTGCTCCACAATAATGGTTGTAATAGGCCGTGAAGGTCGTAGTTGATTAGTATGAAGAAAGTTGTTTGTCGTGAATCTCATCAACAGTGATCGTAGCACCAACTTGTCGTAGAGGCTGTAGTTGAAAGATATGGTAGTAATTAGTCATTTGGGTCATAGATGATTGCATCAAAACTTTTGCAGCTTTCTTCATAGTAATTAGTCGTTTGGGTCATATTGTAGAGAGGGTAGTTGAAAGACATGGTAGTAATTAGTCATTTAGGTCATTGATGATTGCACTTTGCAGCGCTTTTGTTCATCTTCCTCGATCTGGTTTCTAGCCTCGTTGGTAATGTCATCATCGATTTGTGAGGAGCGATTTGCCTTGACCTCCATCTGATTGTCATCAACGTTAGTGAGCATGGCCGTATCAGACCTTGCAAAGTTAGTGAAATTTGAGACGCAGCCATAAGAATGGGATCATTGCGGAGGAGGAAGGTTGCCAAGTGCTTGTATTCGTTGGAAACCTACTGGAACTTTGTTCCTTCTACAGAACGAACAAATTTTAAAATTATTTTTCATTAATATTAATATATATTATAATTTTGGAACAGAATCCTTGTATTGATTTCAGAGAGAACAAGCTAAATTTTATGGTGAAAAAGTTCTTGTTAGCATAATCCAAGAGTATACGAAGTTTTGGTGTTATTTTATTTAAATAAGCGAAAGTAAAAAAAGTTTATCCTAGGATGAGTAGGGAAGAGAATGGCGAGAAACTTACAATGAGGCAGGGTCAAAAGCAAACTCTTTTTTGAGGGGTGTCAAATAGCCTCATAGACTCAATGTGAGGGGCAATGAAGGGTAAGGTGATCTTTTTGGATGAGCAAAACTGATATTTCAGGAGGAAAAAAAGATCAAATTGTCCTCCTATATAAGTAAAAATTTAAGTTTGATGAGGGGACAATTGTCGTCCCTGGATTCTATGTGGGTTTCCCACTCCTATTAGGCTTAGGTTAATAATATAGCAAACAAAATAAAATTTTGTTGCATATAGTATGTCACTTATTCACATTTAAGTTTAATTCTAATACATCAAATTAAGTGACATGAATACTTTCTGACTATTTAATTTGTGCATTTTTATATAAAAAGAAATGAATAGCTCACAATCCTAAAAAACATGCATGACAATTATATATATATTTTTTAGAATAATGAGCTAATCATTTATTTTCTTATAAAATCCACATATTAAATAGTCAGGTAAGGTATTAATGTCACTTTGTTGTATTAGCATTAAAATTAAATGTGAAAAACTGAGGTGCTATGTGGTGCAAATTTTATTTTTTTGCTATATTAATACTAAGCCTGGTTGTTAGACTATGGCCATTCTTTTCACTTCTGTTCCTAAGATAAACCTTTTTTCCTTTTGTTTAAATAAATATATGTCTAAAGAGTGATTGGTCGCTTATAACGATCATCTGAACGGTCGACAATCCCATGATAAGGTGATTATCCAAAAGCGGGCATAAAGATATCAATGTCATTATTACCAATCGGACATTGAATTGAATTGACAATCTAAAGACGAAACGATTGTAGCCTACTTGTCTTATTGTCTTTAATATATGCAATGAACCAAAATAACATCTCAGACATTAATGATTAGAGGACAAATTTGTAATTCCAATATCTATACTCCAATGCCTATAAATAGAGGTCATTTTACAATAAAAGGTTGCCCGTTTCTACTATTTGTTATCGTTTTTCTTTCTGAGTTCTATGCTACACTCTATTTTCTGGGTGTGCTTCCCAATTTTTTTTGGATTCAATATTTCTTTAGTTGCGCTAAGCATGAATCATACGGCATACAAGAAGACAAACAACCCCCAAAAAAATACAAACAATCCTAACAAAGATTATACAAGTGAAACTTAGCAGATTGGCTCTATTTAAGGCCCATTTGGGGTAGCTTAAAACAGTGATGGACGTTTTAAAAATATCGCCCTACAGTTTAATTTATACATTTTGAATAACTTTTTGCAAATTCTCGTTTCATTTTATGAATAAGGTCGCCTGCGGGATCATCCTACGGGCAGTGTTCCTTGATCGCATCATAGTCTCCAATTACCGTTTCATTTAATGCCTCTTATAGAGTATTCCTTATTTAAAGGTTTTTATCTACATGAATTCTCAATAGGGGATACATAAAAAATTTACTGATTCAGATAGTGTTTCCACACTTCGTTCTTGATGCATGTCTATGAAGCATATGTTCTACTTTAGCAATGCAAATGCTGCAGGTTGTTTTTCTGGATTCAGCATATAGAGCTTAGCATTTTCTGGTAGATATTTTGAAAGTTCACAGTTTCTTGGGGTAGAAGTTAATGTAGGCGCATGGAGTACTGAGTGTAGTTGGAATGTTATGGTTCAAGGAATGTAGAGAGGGACTATGTTCCTACCTTGCAGAGAGGTAATGCTCTTGCTTGGATTCAGAAATGGGTTTTTTGTCATATGCAATAAAAGGTACTTAATTGTAGTTAAATACGTCACTACAACGAGAAGACTTTCTTTTAAAATGTTATGCCACTTTCTCATCAGAATTTGGCATGGAGAATTGGTTTTTTTCCTTGAGAATTGTGAAGTTATGAAGCATTTTGATGCGGATTCCATTCTCTACCCTTGCAATACTTTGTGGTTCCTATGGTGTCATTTTCTTTGGCTGGATCGAACAGTTTTTTATTGGCGGGCCTGTGGAGTGAACTTTGTATTCTTCATAACATTTGGGCTAGGTTTTAGATGTTGTAGTTTAAGTTGGAGAGGAAGAACGTGGTGCTTCATATTTTATATCTCAATTGGACAATGTTGCTCCAAATATGCCCATTCTACATTTTAAAATGAATATTATCATAATTTTAGTTCTAATTTTGTTATGTTTTTTGTTTTTTAATAGTTTCCTAAGTACTCACTATTGAGTGAGGAGTATATTTTTTTCTTTTGAACTGTTATATAGTGTTTTTTGAATTTTAGAATATTTAATATGTTCCCCTTACATTACTGTTGCAACCACCACAATAAAATTTTATATGTTAATAAAATTTTATTAATAAAGATGAGCATAAATTGTTATTTTTCTACAAACAACTGCAAATAAGCTGCTTTCAAACCGCAGAAACCAAACAGCTCAACAGTTTATTCATTTGAGGGGCATAATAGTCATTTATCCACAAACAGCTGCAAATCTGTTGTTTTTCAAATGCTCAAACCAAACAGACAGACAGCTTATCTAGATCAATCGCTTCATCAAGTAATTATCGAATACGAACTTATCAGAATAAGATGCTTATCTGAATAAGCTGCTTATCTGGATAAACTGAATAAGCTGCAGTTGCCCCAATCAGACCCTAAGAAACTCTATTTCTTTTTCCCTAAATCTTCTCCCCACTACCCTTCTACCACGCTATTTTGCTAAAAGTGTGCACTGGCAATCTTCCAGTGGGTATCCTAATCGGTCGGCCAGGTCAAAGTCGCCAACCCATTCGGCCGGCATCCTAAAACTCCCAATTTGCTCCTACATTCAGTTGGTCACCATGTCAGAACCTCCGATTGCCACTCGATCGTCCCCAAGCCGGCCACCTATTCAATTCCAGTCGGCGAGCTGCAATTCATCCGACCACCTTGCTAGAGCCTCCAACCGGCCATCAACCAACAACCATGCTGGGACGTCCGATCATCCACTCCAGCCGACCATCAGAGTCCCCAGCTGGCAACCTCTCTAATTCCAAACGACAAGCCATACTTCAGCCGGCCAACTCCTCCGGTATAGCGCTACATATACGTCGCTGATTGGCGAGGGGAGGGAACTCTTTTGCTAGAATGGCGTCGTGCCATCATCTTTAGGTTCTAAAGAGACAACGGCGGCGGCAGAAGGGCCAGTTCTAAGTCTGATGAACAGGCGGCTGCGAACGTTGCGTAAGAAGTATAACTAAATTCTTCAGATGGAGGCGAGGCTTACACAGGCAAAAAGCTTAACTTCGGTTGCCGCTGGTTGTCGCCGTCCAGGAGGATCTTGCCCTGTCCGCCTCCTCTTCATGAAATGAAAGCTCCACTGGATATTGCTGCGGCAATGAGCAAGTACAATGCTGCTTGCCAAATGCTAGTTTCCGAACCTAGTGAGCTGCCAGCACCATCTAAATCCACTCGGCCATCTATCTGTCTACAGGCCATCTGCCTTTGACCAGCCAGCCATCTTTGAACAGGGTATCTGTCGACCGGCCACCCACCCAAATCAGAGAAGATTTACAAACATACCATATATATATATATATATATATATATATATATATATATATATATATATATATATATATATATATATTATTTTTATTATATAGTTTCATTTTTTTATATTTCAGATTCATTCTTTATATTTTTTTTCTATTTTCATGTCCAATTAAAAATATTTTTAAAAGTATAAATTATGGCGCAGGGCGGCATTGATGTGTGAGATTTTGGAAATCAGACGGCAATAAAAAACTAGAGAAAATGAATTAATGTCTGAATTTCAAATACATTATTATTTTATATTAATTTCAATTTATTCCAAACAAATAAACTTAATTTCTAAATTCCCTGCATTACAAATATAATGCACTGATAATGAGAAAAAGTATTAATTATCGATTATTTAAAAACTAGCTATTTCGATTTGCTTGAGGAAATTATTTAGAAAAATTAATTAGTGATGATTAGAAAAAAAAATAGTTCGAAAATTTTGTTAGTGGATACTGAAGAACCTATAGTATAAATACGTACAACCGAATTCTAATATATTTACATATCTAACATCTAAATTACTCATTTTACATTTATACCACCCAAGTATCTCATATCACATAAAATAAATCATTATTTTAACTTTTAAAAGTTGAAATGTGCCTTATCATGTATGGATAAAGGTGGCAGATATGTTAAAAAAATTAAAAATAAAAAAAGGTGTCAGAAATGTAAAAATTGAAGTGGTATGTATGTGATTTGACCTTCTATGATGGCTCAAATTCAATTTTTTTGGTAGCAATTATGGAGCAAAACCCTAAGAGGAAAGTAGAAATGATTAGGCTCCAAATTTTAACTTAATACGCCCATTAATCTTATCATATTGCTTATTCTAACCCTATAGGACCTATAGGACATGAGCTGCAATAAGTATTTCATTGGTAGCCTTCAATTAAAGAATGCTTCAATTAATGAACGAAGATAAAGTCAAAATAAATGTTAAAATGCAATTAAAGCCCGGTTAAACAATGAAGTCAAAAATAGCAGAAAATATTCTGTCAAGCCACTGCAACTATGGATGGTCGATCACCCACCGTCACGTCGCCATACACCTCATCGGTGGGTGACGTAACAGTCGGTAGTTGTCTGTCCCGCCTTGTAGACGTCCGAATTGAATAATTTTTCCAGAAATAATCATACCCTTAGTTGACCTTCGAGTATTTTTGGTTTTCAATTAAAAACTCGTGTTTTTAATTAGATTTTATAAGCAAATCAGGTAAAATCTATATGAAGTTTGAAGAAATTGTGAAACAGAAGAAAGAAAGTTCACAGTGAAAAGAAATGCATGCCACATAATTCTTATGGATTTACAGATCTACCACGTAAACTTTTATATTTACATCTATAACATTTTGATATTATAACCTTATACATGATCAAGTGACATTCACTTTCTAAAAACTTGATAATAGTGATATTTTTTATGTGATGTCAAATATCTAAGTGTTATCCCAACAAATGTGAAAATGTACCTGTTCGGTGTGGAAATACACACAAATTTTGTGGCATTTATGTAAATGCCCTATAGTTTAAAATGGTGTTGCCAGAAGGACTGAGGAGGAATCAAATTTATGTTTTGTTCGTTTGTTGATTGAGATGATAGTCCAATTGGCCACTATCATGACCACCGTCATCAAATAATTGAGATCTGGCATTCTCTTACCTCCGATCAACAAAGTTATAATATTTTGTATTTACATTTTTAATATATATATATATATATATATATTGAAGCAAAAAAGATATGTATTATTGAAATAAAAGAGGTACAACAAGTGATATGAGAGGGTCCAAAAGATGGAGTTCTACCCATAAGAAACAAGACGCATATAAACGAAAGAACAAAAGAAAGCATGCATATAAGCAGTGTCAATGGAAGGGGTCGTCTAAATCTTCCTCTTGCTCTGGTTCTTTCTGTGCCTTGAAGAAGAGTGAGAAAGTAAATTCTAAAGAGATGTGTCCATGCCAGGAGAAAAAGTGTAGTCCATTAAACCCCTAAGCTGAAAATCACGTCTGATTTTTTCCTTCCTCCGAGAAGTGTAGACTTGCCATTTTTTGTTTCTTCTTCTTTTTCTTCTTCTTCTTCCTCTTCCTCATTTTCAAAATCCTCAAAATTTTATTAAATATTTAGTTTGCTTTACAACAAACACTCAAGCAATCTAAAATGGAGGGAATATGGATGTAATACTTTATTAGTGAAGCCAATTGAAAAACCCTTAAAATTTTGTGACTCCTTATCAAACATTATACATTCAACCAATATTTCAAGTTGTGAGAACACTAATCTTTACTTACATTGCTTCGAGATAATAAAACTTCCATTCCTCCTTTTGCTATCATTCTGTGCATGTACTCTTCTATAAGTGTATTCAAGAAGGTATTGACCCACCATATCCTAAAACATCACATATCATCCTATCTTTTTCAACTTAGCATCCCATGAGACTAAGAACTTATATTTACATCTTCCCGTCTTGCTATGCTAAGCTATTTGTTATTGTTTGTTGGGCTTTATTCTTTATTTTTTACTTTGACACGGAGATTTTGAATGCCTTGCGGAATCGAAGACTTAAATGTTTAAAGAATCAAACACGACATCTAAAGTAGTATCACCTCAAAATGTGGAAATACAACTTTATGATAAGTTTGATTACTTAAACTAAGAATATTGGATATTTGCACTGGTCTACGGTTTAAACTCGACAAATTGTTTCCCCTATCAAATCTAAAGACTAGATAGGGTTTAGACTAGTTATGGAGTCTTTATCTGCCTATAAAGGTAAACCCCTATAGTTAATTACCTCTTAAGCAATCAAAACAACTTTAAAAAACTCTCGTTTAAGGCTGCAGCTTTATTCCCAAGAAATTTCTAATTTTAGAATTCCACGATTGGACATTGGATTTCCAAATGAGAAAAACTCAAATAATTGAACAATTATTAACGGAAGCCGAAGCGAGAAGAGGTAAGGGTCATTGGACATACCGAGGAAACCTCAATATTGTCCTAGACTATCCTATTATTTGACATTTGTTATTTTTGAAGAAAAATTTAATGTTTCATCTTGATGTTTTGTTAGAATGTTAGGACTTATGTTGCACGATATACAATCATACAGACACCTATAGAAGAGGATATACGTCGAAGAGACATATAACTCAAAAAGTGATGTTCTAAGAGAAATACAACCTCAAAGACCTAAGGTGAAGTTCATCGAAAAAAAAGTGAAAAACTTCGGAACCTTAATCTAAAGAACGAAGAAACACAAAATGCAATGGACATATAACATTACCTATAAATGACTGCCATCTAATCCACCTAAACACTATTAAAAACCATGCACAACCTGTCTCAAGGATGCAAGATAGAGTAGTATGTTTTTTTATTAAGAATAATAGGCCTTACGAATTGATTATAAATAAACATTTACCTAATCATGTGTGGTATTCAAAATGTCCTGACACAAATGCAAATATATTTTTGAGTCTTCAAGTCTAAAATTTTTATGTCTCACCACACTCAAGTGTTTACTTGTGACAGATTAGTGTTGAGTGCACAAAATCAGAATGTGTAATGAGTTATACAAGTGATTGATGGTTAATGCATAGAAGATTTGATCATAATGCTAATCGGTATGCACAGACAAAACTCACTCTATAAGGTAATAGTTCTAACGGGTCAAACCATCAATTTATGTGCAATGATTGAGGTTTTGAAGACAAGGAGTGCAAGTAATATGTTATGCATAAGTATGCAGATTATGTTTTCATTCATATTCTTAAATCAAAGAAGGGATTTCTGCTTAATTTTATTTAATGTTAATTGAGGTTCTTTTAGATGCATGGTATTTCTTTGGTTGTGAACACAAAAAATCATGCAGTTTTATTTTTGTTATGAGTTTAGTTTTGAAAAATTAAGTTGAAGTTATCTATTGGGTTGGGGAAGAAAATTTATCAGTTGGGCTTTGACGCCAAGTGCTGACCATCTTGGTTAATTGTGTAAGTTTTTTCTTTTTATGTTTGGATTATGCTTAGTTAATTTAATTAATGTCTTGGTTACCCATGTGCCATAATGGGTCATATGTGTAACTATTCCAACCCTAGGTTTAAATCATGGGTGATGGGTCATAGGCCCCCCATTTAGGTTTTTGGGCATGGCCTCTTTGGTAATTGGGCTTGGACCTTGGTGATTTGGCCCTTAGATCATTTAGGATTTAGGATAAATAATCAATTAACTTAGTTGGGGATTTTTTATCTTTCTTTAAAAAAAATTGATTTAATTTTTACGTTTAAATTATTCTTAATTTTTTTTTTTAGATTTTACTGGGTTGGATTGTTTAGGGTAGGTTGACCACCTAATCTCATTTTAGGTTAATTAAAATTTTAATGAATTTTGATAAGTTCAACAATTTCAATCTTTTAGGGTCAAATGGATGTGTAAGTGCCCATTTTGGTTTTAGGGTTTGCTTAGGATTGGGGAAGCATTTGGGTGGGCCTCAAAATTCTAGTTGTGGCGACCCAATTTCTTTTTCTTTTAAATTTTAATGTTTTTGTCTTCTTTTTTTTTTTTTAGTTTAAGATTTTGTTCAAAGGGCTAACCTTTCTTTAATCTTGAATTATCCTCATGCCCAATGGGCTTCTTCATGACCAAAAAGGGTGTGGTGGTGTTCAATAGATCATCACAGGGATTCCTAGGACTCTAGGCTCCACGAGTTGCCTAAGGTCTCCTCCACCTGTAGGAATTAAAGTCAGGCTTCTACCAATATCAATTCTCATCATCTCAACGAGTAGTTGAGGACTTGAGATTAACCTTATGAAACCCTAAGTGAATGTAGAGTGGGCTTAAAGTTCTAAGTATGTGTTGGTCCCATTTCTAAGCATCTAAGAAGGTCACTAGGAAACCCTAAGGCTAGATGCTAGGCTTCTATAGTGAAAGAAGGGTTCTCACAAAAGTTAGGTCAACATTTTTATGTCAACATTTTATATGTTGTGTTATATGTGTATTTTGATTGTGGAGTTTGGAAGAAACCCAAAGGTTGGAATGATGCATAGTGCTTGGCAATAGCATCTGAAGTAGCAGAGCAACACATGGAGTGGCACCTCGGTGCTAGTGGGGGCACTTAGTCGTCCAACACCATGCCTTTGGAGTTAGGGTGCTCAAGAGGCACTCAGCTGTGCTCGAATTGTTTCTGAATCAGATCGCTCAGAAACTTAGTGCCCAAGGGAGGCTCCTATCCGCCTGTAATCAATTTTTTTGCAGTTCGGAGTTTATACTTCATTTTCGCTATATGAATGGGGGTCTATGTCAAAGGCTTTGGCTTTCTTGATTTTCTTTGGTGTTAAAGAGAAGAGAGGAGCACTCTTGAAATATAAACTTATAGAGCGGCTTGAATGTCGTGTAATATGTACAATTCCTCACATTTTTTCAAAGTGATTTTCTTGGTGTGGACGTAACTCCGTGCTTTTTTTTCCATTTTGGATTTTTTAACATTAAATATGTGTTCTTGTGTATGTGTTTTTTATTTTTATTTTTTATGATTTCCTGTTTATGAGCTCTTGTTCAAAGTTCTGCTCTGGATCTGATCTCAAACTGGTGTTTCCACTGTTCTGCGCATATCTTTCACCACAACATATTGTTATACTTTTTATATTCTTAAAGCATTTCTTGAAATTTTGTGATATCATGAGTACCAATCAACCTTGAATGCTAATTAAAATGAATGCACTTCATAGTCAACATATGTAGTGACTAGGTCAAACTATTTGTTTGTCCATAGTATTTCATTATTAAGTCTCATCTCAATGAATTCATCAATTGTTGCAAAACTTAAATTGTTGCCAAAGATTTTATTGAACTGTAAAGAATAACATATTTAATACTTTCTATTTTATCTAAGGTGTAATAACGTCAACACTTTATGGTCATTATGACAAACACTTGAAGATTGATGTTGGTAATATATATTTTTTCTAGAGATCTGAATAAGGCAATACAAATGGAGCAAACTTTTTGCTTAGCGGGAAGCAACATACCAACACATGTAGAATGGCTATTTATGGGCCCATGTATGCTCCACATGGTAGCATGAGTAGAGTAATTTAGCAAGGTTATTTTAAAAGTTGACATTTGTGACAATGTCGTTGATCAATATTCTTTTTTTATAAAACACATAATAAGAATCTTAGTTGTATTTGCCATATATAGGTGATAGTATGTTTACTTAGCATAGTAAAAATCATTTGAATTAATGCATCATTTATAAAGTAATCTTGCAACTAAAGATTTATTTTTTTTTCAAATAATTTCTTAAAGTTGAATTTGCATATATTAAGAACATGATTTCTCTATCTAAGAAAATTGGCATTAATCTCTTTGAAGAAACTTGTCTTCTAATTTCAAATCAACTAACACTGCTATGGATAATCAAATCATGTTTGACAATGCATACCTTATGATGATCCATTTCCAGATTAAAGATAGTTGAAAATTTATTTTCTTTGCTATAATTGTAAGCCAACATATGAATAACTTTAAACATAATAATTATATTTATTTCTTTGAAATCTCCTATAAATAAACAATGCTCTAAAGATAGATTTAATCCATACGTAAATTGACCACTTAAATATTGAAGTATTCTTTTTATTATCATTATTATATGTTGTGCTTATTGATGAAAAAAGAAATTTTTAGGTACTGCAATTTCGATGGAGTTAGTTGACTCACTGAAAAAGGTATGAATTAAATGATATTATGTTATGACAATCATGCTACCATACACATTAATGATCTAGTGTTACCTGAAATGACTGAACACGATTAAGTTCATTGATACTTCATATGAAGGTGATTGTAGTTCTCACAACTTGAGGGAGAAAGTTAACCAATGATGATTTTAATTACGAAAAGTAAGATAATACAAAGTTTACATCAGGTTTTATAAAATAATTTTATTTGGAATGCCAGGAACGATTTCAAACATGTTGTTTGCAAACCATCTGTTGAGGTTACTTTCTCTAATATTTTAGCCTACTATAACAGAGCTTCTAGGCTGTTCACTTCTGATAACACTATTGTTAAGAAGCCTGTTACTGTTAGATGGCTTCCTCCTCCTTTAGGGGTTATCAAAGTTAATATTGATGGTAGCTGGTCCTCTTCTCATGCTGGTGTGGGGGGTGTTTTCAGGGATCATCAGGGTAAGTTAATTACTTACTTTTCTTCCCCTGTGGTGGCTGATTCCCCACTCATAACAGAAGTTTGGGCTCTCTTTCTGGCTTTGAGATCTGCTATTACTTTTAAGTTTAACCATCTTTTGGTGGAAACTGATTCTACTTTGCTTATAAACATGTTTCTTAAGCTGGATGCCACTCCTTGGAATCTGTTGTTTCTGTTTAGACGCATTTGGAATCTTATTGATACTTTCCACCTGCAAATATGTTTTACTTTCATCTTCAGGGAAGGCAATAGGGTTGCTGATTGGTTAGCTAAGAATGCTGGGTGTACTCCTCTGGTGGGCACCTCCCCTCCTCGTCAGTTAGCCTGTTTACTGCATGGTGATAGAATTAATCTGCCCTACATTAGATATAGCTAGCTTGGCGTATATATCTGGTTTTGTATGGTTTAGGTTCTTTCTGTTTTGTCAGTTTCCTTTTATTCTTGTGCATCT
Organism: Papilionanthe hookeriana x Papilionanthe teres; assembly: GCA_022702705.1. NCBI lineage: Eukaryota > Viridiplantae > Streptophyta > Magnoliopsida > Asparagales > Orchidaceae > Papilionanthe > Papilionanthe hookeriana x Papilionanthe teres. The sequence goes on from CM040421.1 coordinate 30,909,846, forward strand.
CTTTTCTGTTTGGTTGATGCTTCTTCTGCTCTATATTGCTGTTGCTAGACCCTTTATGCTTTATGCTGGGTGTGCTGATTTTACTGTATGGTTGAAGATTCTATGTTTTGGGAACCCCTTTCTACCTTTAGTAGGCTATGCAGGTTCGTTTATGGCATCTGCTGTGTTAACTTGCTTAAGGTTGCACGCACGATATAAGAAGACGAGATCATGCTTGATGAAGTACCAGTTGGATTTCATTTTGACTTGCTTTCTCTTGGGGACCTGCTGCAATCTGACCATAATCTTTTGCCTGCTGGTTGCATACACGTTACATGAAGACGACTTTTCTCCTCATGAAGATCATGTTGGTTACCATTTTCACCTGCTTTCTCCTGGGGACCTGCTACTTTCTGGTCAGAACTTTACCCTGCTGTTAATGATGCGTTCAATTTTTTTTGCTCATTTGCTGTTGGATAACGATACTGCTCCTTCAGTTTTTGGTTTTTTTAACTGTTTCATGCACTTCTTACTTTATTTTGGAGTTTTTATTGCGTGCGTTGTACGGTGGGAGGGGGATGATAGGAGACGGGACCTCTAGGTGTGCGTTATTGTATTTTATTTTGGGTTTTGTAGTTGGGTCCTATTTCCTTAACCCTCTCCATGTTTGTAACACCTTTTTTGAATATTAACACGTAGGGAGCCCTTTGTGCTCTTTCCCCTATAGATATATATATATATATATATATATATATATATATATATATATATATATATATTCATAATAGTAATTAATTATTCCCCTTCTGCTTTATTTCTTATCATTTTCATCTTTTACTCCTCTAAACAAACATCTATAGCCAAAAAATAAGGTCATAAAAGTCTCTCTTCAAGGCAACTTCCACATGCTTCTCTTAGAAAATGTGTAATTAGACCACATTCCCATTACAAACTAATAAAACATACACTCATCACAATTCATGAACCAAAGGCAGAACGTCAAGGAACTCCACCACACCCACGAGGGCTAGCTGTTACCCATTCATAGTCAACACAGAAGCCAAATTAGAAACGGATCCAAAATAGTTCATTAAAAATAATATTTATAATTTTTTTTTGGGGACCAAGAGTATATGCTAAAGAACGTAAAAATAGAAGAATATTCAGCAAAGTATGCAGACCCTTAAACATATGAATCTAAATGAAATTAATTAGCAAATACAGTACTGTTAATTTGATCAATCTTTGTCTTTTAGCATTAAACACAGATTAGAAGTCTACTGACTTGAACTTGTTAACGAAGCTGGGTACTGCTGAATGTTTCTTGAACTGATCGAAAGCAAAGTAAAACAAGTCAAAAAAGGAGAGCCGGTTTGGACTTACAAAACATACAAAAATCCAAATTCTCTTTTCCTGTCTACGAAGTTTGATATTCCCTATTATGAACTAGCGCATCTTTGACGAATTAATTAACAATATTTCAAGGAAAAAAATGATAAAAATTAACAAAATAGATAAAGTGATATGGTAGCCTCTGGCCACGAACAAAACATTTGAATTTTATACATGAGGAATGATTTATTAGGCGCTTGTGGGCAAGAAATATTTTCTATAATAAAGATGATGCTAAGAATGCATTGACATTGGTAGGTTCAAAGAGCATTCTCTACAACATTGTTTATCAATTCTAAAAAATCATCATATTTTTAACAACTAATAGTAATGGATTTGGATAGCCGTTGGACTTTGGGAGGAGGCTGAAACATTTTTCTGTCTGATTCATTTGATTTGTAGAGAAAAGAGAGAAATCTCATGGAGCAATGCCAATTAATAAGCTTAGACTTTTCTCAGAATTTGAAGACCGTTGCATGGCTTTAAGTAGATTGTATATTTCTTTCTCTATTGAATGATTACTCAGCACTACTCTTTATAGATTAACTTAAATCACATCACTGTGCCTTTGATTTAGAAAAAAATTAGCAAACTCTTCTTCCATCATGAAGAGATATATCTATAGCTATTAATAAGGCATTGATGCCATTCTTACATCATAACGCTAATTATATTCATCATCAGCTTCATCAAATATATATACATTGTTCACTGCTTATTTTCAAATTGACTATCTAAAATTCCTCTCCAGCTGACTTGCTCACATTGGCATAGTAAGAATAAGGCAAGGAACTACTTGTCTCTCCTGCTCCATACTCATCAACCTCCTCCTCCTTTGCAACTCTCTCTCCTCCACCGCCGTCCCTCGCCGCCCTTCGACTCATCCCCGTCATCAGCGCCGGCATGTCATAGCGGTCAAGAGATGGCTGCGACATGCCTGGCGAGGCCGGACCAACTGACGGAAGCTTTGAAAGTAGTGCTTCAAGACTCGTCATTGATGGTTCTATCCTCATCTGTTGGCCAAACTGGTCGAATAGATCATAGCGCGGCGCCGAAAGAGCTCCCTGAGAGATTGGTGGCGGCGGCCAGCCGTCGGGCTGCTGGTCTTCCAATCTCGTGGGGATGGTAAATGATGAGGGGTGTGGGAAGAAAACTCCAGGGATGCCATCTAGGTAAGCAAACATGTTCCTGACGTGGACTACAAAGCTAAGGTCTTCCATAACCTATTATTATTATTATTATTTTCATACACAAGACAAATGAATAATTAATATATTTTACATGCATGATTAGTATGATGATAAAGAATCCAGCTGCTATAAATAATGATTCAAATATAATTTGAAGGGAGTTCATGAGAAATGGGGGTTATATTCTTAGAACAAAATGTGATAAATATGAAGATATCAGATTTAGAAAAGACAATTAGCACCTCTAATCAATGTAGATCCTAAGTTAAATCTAAACAAACTGAACTCATGCATGCATAATGTGTTTCATGTGCACGTGTAATTAGGGTTGATATGCATGTGATGTTTTCTAGAGTTTGTATTTTATTAATTAGTTAACTACAATTTTCAGTTATTAATCAACAATAATAAGGAAAACATTGCTATATTACTCATAGAGAGAGAGAGAGAGAGGGAGGGAGAGAGAGATAGAGGGAGAGAGAGAGAGGGAGGGAGAGAGAGAGGGACCTTGTTGACTGCTCCAAGTTGAACTACTCCTTCTCTGACTGCAATCAAAGCAATAGTCTGCATAAATGAGAGCTGAAATTAGGGAAGGCAAAAAAATAACATCCAAATTAACAAAAAATAAAATATTTTTTTGATATGATGTTAAAATGCCATATATATGAATAAAGAGCTACTATAAAAAAAAATACATTAATTATATGCAAATAAATAAAAAGAATTGCTGCACCTTAATTCCAGACTGGAACTGTGCTGCCCATGTCCTTGGATGCTTGAAAAGCATAGCAAATGAAAATGAAGAAGATTAATAAGAATTAATAATATTAAAAAAAAAATCAAGAACAAAATATTTATACAGCATTCCACATACAGAATCTGGTGGTTCTTTACATGATGAAGTAAGCTCTTTATAAACCCATTTATAGCTTTGATCTGCTGCAACTTTGCCTATCAAACTGCACAATAACACATCTGGAGAATAGTTAGCAAATTAAGCAGTCATTAGGCTAACTAATTGATTTGACAATACAATCCACCCTTCTCCATAGTTGTAAATCTCATGAGTCATTTTGAAGAAGGTCTCCGGCTGAAGCCCTTCGGTCGCCTGAGCTTCGCCGCCTCCTTCGCCGTAACAGGCTGCCGCCGACGAGCTTGCTCCGCAGGCCTGCTGGATTGCAGAAGCAGCGAAGTTGCAGAATCCATCCTCCCATACAAGAATCCTAAGCAAGTTAATAAGATTTAGTGACAGGAGGAACATATAAACCGAATATATAAAATTTCACAGCATAGTACAACTTCTAACCAATTTCTTTTGTTTCCTCTACCTCGATCATAAGCTCCTCCTTGAAAATCCCATCTGCCATGAAACGAGAGAGAAGGGAACATATTAACTAACTGATATAAAACAATTTATTTGTGAGAAATGCAAATTTTTTTTTTTTTATCTTACTTTGGTGGTGGGAAGTTCCTGGGGAGGATTCTCCAGAAGACAGCATAAAGCCATGGGAAGTTATCAGTGATGCAGAAGCTCCGAAGTGTGTGTTGGAGGAGGTGGGTAATGGTCAAGGGGTTAAGCTGTTGATCTTCCATGAGAGGTAAGAAGAAGAAGAAGAAGAAGAAGAAGAAGAAGAAGAAGAAGAAGAAGAAGAAGAAGAGGGGAAGTAACAGGGAAGAAGGCTATTCGGAAATATAACAGAGTATGGTCATATATAACTATGTCACTTTGCTAGCTATAATCATATCCGACATTATCGAATCCATACACTGAACCGAATATAAGCATATACGCGTTCTCTCTCTCTCTCTTCTCTCTCTCACAGTCTTATATTCTTCGCTTTCTGAGTGATAGAAGATAAAGCTTTGCCACTCTGATCTCTGAAGCCCCCACACAATAAGGCTATCTTCTTTCAAAAGAGTCATCATTGGTGCTTTTTGACCCCTTTTGGGTACATCTTGGAATTTGCAATTACTTTTTTTCTTTTTTCAAAATTTTAAACAAAATTTTAAAATTTTACCAGTCATATATGAAAAACTATAAGGTACTATATTTCTTAAGTTTTATGCAAATTTCACTTTTAATTTATTTATTTTTATAAGATTTAATAGATATTTTAATGATTCACCAAGTTTTAGTAACTGTCAAATTAAATCTAATTAAATTATTGAAACGTTTTTTTAAAGTAAGAATTAATTAAGGGGTTTTGAACTGTAATAAAATATAGTAAATAGGCCTATGGTTAATCAAGTCTTAATGTTGGTTCAACTTGAGTAAGAATTTGAATTCATCGGGCTGATGATGTTAAACCAAACGCTTCTTTGAAGACAACCCAAGATTTGTATTTGTGTGTTTGTTTGTATTTTAGTGTGTTATAGTTAGTGTATTTTCGTTTAGATATTTTGTCCGTCGCTAATCATCTAGAAATGATTGTCTATTGCTACGTCTAATCGGTCTTACTTCCTTTGCGGGTTACACATATGTTTTGAGATTCATTCGGATACATACTCATGTGCACACATATAATTTATGTGATTTTGAAATCTAACTTTCCAGCTTATAATTTTGAATGATGGAGCTCTAAAAGAACTATTTCAAAATCACCTTAAATTTAAAACATGAAACAACAACGACAAATGCAAATTTTTTTACTAAAAATCAATAAGAAAATTACAATCAAGGCTAAAATCTGAAATTGCAACAAACAACAACACAAACTTAACTAGGGGTAGATCTCAGGGGAGTAGGTGGTCAGTTAAGGTGAAGGAAGGCTCGATGGGCGATCAGAGTGGAGGTTTTGGGCGCTAGAGGGAGTTCGTAGCAGCAATAGTGATGGTTTTGTGGTGGTAGTAGATAAGAACGACTCAAACAACAGGGTAACATGAACAACTAGAACAACAGTAGCCTCAAAGATGAAACTGAGAAGAGTGAGAAAACTGCAAGAAAACTGCCTTACGGGCGGTTGCAGTAATTGAGGATGGTAAAAGAGACAGAGAAGGTAATTTGCAGGAGAGGATTCAAGATAATCCACTTATCTTTATAAATTTATTAATGTGAATTTTCTGAAATAATTAACTTTTTAAATTAAAAAAAGTAAAAATTATGCTATTTTCTTATTTTTTTAATAAGTGAAAGTGAAATGTCGGAGGCATCGGAAATGGAGCAGCTAGAGTACAGCGTCCCTTGAGATTCGCATTCTGTTCAGAAAGTGCTCTCAGATATCACAACCCAGCTTTCTCAGATAGTCAGATTTCCCTTACATTCACATCCCATGAAGTGAAGAGGGAATCAATGCTTACGTCCTAATTTTTTTTAATTAAAACTTTTCATAATTATTATTAAAATGTCAAAATTAAATTTCTTACATTTAATTTGTGCTTCAATTTTTAAAATTTTAAAATTTTTTTCTTAATAAAAAGGAAGAAATATATAATTTTAATATCATTTTACAAAAATCAGCTGACAATCTAAGGTTTTTCATGGCGGTGCTTAGCAATAAATGAATGATTCTTATATTTTTCACTTTTTTGGGGGGATTTATTTTTTGCCCATATAAATAATATAATTCAAATTCAAAGTCATAAACTAAGTATTTTTTTAGTATTTTTATCAAATAAGTTAGTAATTAATGCCCATTTAAAATATAACTTTCTAAGATTTATTATGCTCTAAAAAAATTATAACAGTAAAATGATAATTTATCATTATAGTATTGCACAAAAATATAGTACACAGATAGAAGAGAAGTCATGGGAAGAGACACACAAATTTCTATGTTGAAAAACCCTAAAATGAAATATCCACCAGGTCTTGAAGACGTAGTTGACTGTAAATCATAGTTGATAGCTATGACAATCGTAGATATTAAAATTGTAGTTAGAGGTTATAACAGTTATAGTTGACTACGTAAGACATATTTGTATGAAGCTATAATAAGTATATGTGATCGATCACATAAACTTATTTAGCATATAAGTTTCTTCATGATATTAAAAATAAATGATCTTGGACATGTTGGATTTCTCTTGTCGAGCTCGATTTGAATACAAACATGCCAAAATTTCAGATTATTTGGCCTTCCAATTGATGCAACAAAACATTCGACAATACTTTAAGTGTCTGATCTGGGCTTTATCTAGTTTTAGATTGGATCACTTTCAGTAGAAATGGGTTCGTCTTGTCAAGATGCTTACCTTGACTATAAAATTCTTCCGTCAAAAACATTTGAGATTGATATATCTAAGTCTTTTATGGCGCACTACATTTTGACCACTCTTTCAAAAAAGTAAGATCTCTTTAAGATGTCAATATTAAATAGTTAGTTAATGAGTTTCTAATATGTGTGTTCAAGAGAAGAATGGATTGACTATAAATTCAAATGAAAGTAAAATAGTGGCTACATAAAGAAAGGACCAAGGCTAAGGGTAAATCAACAATGACAAAAAAAAAAAGGATGACAAATTAAAAAAAAAAAATCTAATCTTTTTAATTGCTATTATTATTATTATTATTTAAAAAAAAAGGGTTACATGAAGAAGAAATAAATCAAACTTAGTAGTAGACTAGACAAAAATTAGGAAAAATAATCTAGTTTATTTATTGTAAATTATCTAATATGAAGGCAATTAGTGTTATTTATAGTATGTGGTAGATTAATTGATTATGGTTCTATAATTCTTATTTATGTAGTTTATAGCATATGTAAAATCTATATATGCCAATGTGAAGGAACACATGTAGAAGCTATTGGGATGTATTGGTTGGTAATTAATAGTGACCTGGTTTTAGGACTTGAAAAGACTCCTATGTACTTAATTTTTTTTATATAATATAATTTCAAATGCCAGACTTATATTTTTAGGATATTTTTTTAACTTTTAAGAAAATTCTATTAGTCTGTGTCATGAATCTAATCATCTTAGGAATGGTACTTCATTTTTATATATTAATTTATTAAAAAGTTTTGCTTCTAATATGATATATATTCAAGTTAGCACTAAGAAAAATATGATATAAATAAAGGTAATCTATTTTACTACTGGTGATGTCTTCATATATAAAATTAAGAAGTTGAAGGAAGGAGCACTTCATGCCTTGAAATTCATTAATTTTTTTACCTATGTGAGTTGGATGTAAAATAAAAACTAATAACAATCAAAGAAATATATCAAGAATGCAAACAAATTAGAAATCATACATACATGTTAGCATTAATTTTTGATGCCACACGTGTTGGATGCCTTTTCAATGTTATGGAAGTGTGTAACACGCATACGTACCCTTCCACAACTCGAGGAGTCTGCAAAGCCGTATGTGGGCATGTCATGCACCACATTGAAGGTACGACCAATCCTGCTCGTGCTCGAAAGTAGTCGCCGTCGATCAACAATGGTCTCCCAAACTAGGGCGAGCCCGATGACCATTCTGATGTCTGGAAGCTCCAATCCAACTACTTAGGGCTTTCATGGCTTGAACGGACCATAAATCCCCCCTCGACGGACTTCCAGAGGTCAAAAGGGCCTAAAGGTCCGACGTGACCACGCCCAAAATCGGCGTAGCCATGCCCTAAGCCACACCAATGATGACAACCTCCACTCTCAGCTTGATCACGCTTGCAACGTGACCAAGCCAGCAAAACAGAGATCTTGGCACAAGTATATCACTTTTAGGCGTGACCATGCCCAATTCTCCACAGGCCACATAGTTTATAGAGGCGTGGCCACGCCGGCCTAACAGAGCCCCATAACAATTACACCGGGGAGTGGGCATGACTAACTGGGAGCCCTTCTGCCAAGCTTTCAATAGGGTCGTGGCCAGGCCTAATCCTGGGCATTGTCACGCCAATTCAACCTGTTTCATGATTTGGACACGTCAGTCCCAGAATTTCCCTCGACGACGCTGCCTACCCGCCAAATAATGCTCTTTGTCTGGTTTTAAGCCTAAAAATGGCATTTGGGGTAACCTTGACACATCCGAAAAGGGGCGAGGAGCCAATTCACGTTGTGAGACCAAGGGCGTTCTGTACTCCAGGTGGAAAAAAATAATACCACTTGTGTTATGTGTCTTGCACAACATCTTGCATGGTCATTATCACATGCTTGAGCTGCATTTTGAGTGTTCATTCATACACTCACCTCACTTGTATGATTCTCCATAGTGAGGATCATTTTTCCTTTGGGTTGCTACCTCCACGACATGCCCATCCTTTTGGGTCACTGCCTGCATAACACTCCCATCATTTAGGCTCCTTCCTCCACGGCATGCCTACCCTTCCGGGTCACTGCCTTCATGGCACACGTTATTTAGGTCGCAGCCTCAACGTCGCACCCGCTCCTGAGTCACTGCATCCAACACGCACTCCTCACCAATTTTATCATACGATTTTTTGTATTTGCATATGCATGAATGCATGTATATCGTGCCAGAATCGATAGACGAGTGACTCCTGCAAGTGACTCCACGTTGGTCACGATGACTTAACTCCCATTGCTTGTCGGGTCGATCTCGACAAGCAATGGGAGTTAAAGCATCGTGATATACATAATTATGATTGTGTTAAGGATCCAGGGGATCTAACTTGTGTCACCCTAAATGTTACGAGTTAGTCTTTAATGGCCCTTATTTTATAAATAGAAAATATACATATTTTTCTACTTAATACATCGATCATTATGTTAAAATTATTCATGTAGCAAGTTTGACCACACTCTTTTCAAAATTCATCATGGGTGACAACCTTTAGATCACTTTGATCTTTAGGATGTGGCTGGTGTGGCCACCCCGTCAAAGTCATATATGTCCGGAGACTTACCCTGAGCACCTAAATGCTGGTTAGGATAGTTTCTTGTTAAATTATGTTCTAGGCTAAGATTTAGGATGCTATGTAGTATTTTTCGATGTCCTAGCTGTTGTTCTTTGATGGTTCAGTTGCCCTAGTCAGGCATCACTTTTTGTGCTTTGGTGTGGTTGCATGCTTACTGATTTCGATATGCATTGTAGTATATTAAGTCAGTCTTCTTATAGAGAGTCATGCCTTAAAGACAGATCACAGTGTAATTGGGAGGAGCAATGTAGTCATTTAAATGCGAACGCTTTTATGCAGGCACTTCTTAGCTCCCCTCGCCATGCACGACACATGTGCATTGCATATTTGTTGTTTTTCCCGCTAACATTGTTTTCATGTAGGTCGAGTCCATTTTTTTTATTTTTTGTATAAAAAGGAGAGATAGAGAGTCTGTATTAGAAGTAATTTATGTGCACAGTTTCTGAGGTGCCAGGTGTGCGGAGCCTTGGGACGGGGACTAGGACTATCTTGCTCGTACCCTGTACCTTAATCCTAAATCTCATTGATGTATAGAATTAGGACCATGCGTGTGCTTATGCGGTGCCTAGCCACCCTTTTCTTTTCTAGGGTATGTCGCCGACCTAGCGGTATTAACCATTTATTATTTTATAATTAAATTGTTTTACTGTCTTTTTTGCATCTTTGTATGCAGGGATTGGTTTTGTCTCTTTTCAAATTGTGGTATGTTCGGGAACCTAGCGTTATAACTTAGGTTCTCAAAGAACCTAAATTTATAAATTTTTTTTAAAACCTAATATAAATTTCAAGATAAATTAAAACTTAAGATTAAAAAATTCAGGACTCTTAAAATCTATACTTTTATTTTTCTACATGATCTTCATGTTGGATTTTAAACGGGTTGCATAGCATGTCTTAATGTTTAGAACTTGAAGAGATAACTGAATTATTAACATGTCCCATCATAAATTTCTACTTAGGATGTTAGTGACTTCCCTGAACTAGACAGAATGTACACCTTTTTTTGGGAGTATTCTCAGTTCTGTAGTTGAACCTCCATTTATCTTCCTTTCCAACGACATCCTTACCACTTTGGTGGGTATAAGTCTAACTTCTTAGAAATTTATATGTTAGTCGTATGATAGAGTTTTATTCCTTTGATCGTAAGCCTACTGAGGTTCCTACAAGCGACGCAATTCATGGATTGCTGACCGGAGATCTCTGGACGTGTTGGGTCGATTACCTTCACGATCAGGGAGACTTAGGGTTCTAGTGGCTTGGGATGACAGGTCTGTGGTGCTCGACCTGGCTACCTCTACATGTTAGGTGTTACTCCTTCCTTCCTTTGACTACACACTTTGAGTCATGTCGTTCCTCTTGCTGTCGTTGACATCATCGTGATAACTTGATTACTGATAAGCTGCCACCCATTTGGGATACAGAGAATTGTCATCTGCCCTTATAGTCAGGATGTGCTTTCACCTTTCAGAATACCACATTAAGATGATCTGATTATTTCGTAGGCTCTGTCTGTCGATGAGTCTATTAACCATTTGGGACCATGAGTGACTCACTCTCTGCCCCATGGCAAAGCGGGAGCTTTAGAAGCATCGAATCATTCTTATGCAAAATAACTGTTCTTCGATAGTTCAATACTAGTTGTCACTTTAAATATCAGCAACATTCCCTAGATCAAGAATATTCATGGGCAACCCTTAACAAGTAATTAACCAAGTTGAATACATCTCCTTGGGAACACTCTGGACCCCAGCATAGGCAAACAAAAAACACCTATATCTCTAGTTGTGAGTAAATTTAGTAGGCGTTCTTTCATAGATATTTGAACCGAGTTATTTCAGACCGATCTTGTTCGAGCGCATATGTTTGGTCCATCCTCGTGAGGTTTATCGTACGGATGTTCTCCAAGTTCATTCTCTTGTTTGTTCGCCTTTGTTGTATGTTATGCTTTTTCGGTTCCTGTTTTCTCTTGATCACTGACATGATATGGAAGAGAGACTTATTTGAAAAATGGAAGTATATGATGATGGACAAGTTGACGACTCTTTCAGAAATAAAAAAAGAAAGGAACGAAAACACTAGTTTTCACGGAATAATAACAACCTTGTCAGCCACCTTGTCTTGAACAACAACAGTAGTTCTAGACACAGAGGCGACATGCCTCGAGGCCGAACCATAAGGAAGTGGGTCCTCATCTTCTGCGGGTTTATCTGGTGCCGCAGAATATTTGTACTTCCAAATGGTGAGCCTCTCTTCACTGCCTTTGCTCGGATATGCTTATTGACATCGGAGAGGCGCAACAGTTCTTCGGTTATCCTACCCGTCAGCACATGGGTAACCATCACTTCGGCAGTCTATTGGGGGATGGAGAGATAGCCGCCAATCAACATTGCCTATACAACCTCCATGCTCTATGGAAAATACTTTTTCCTGCGCACTACTTGCTCTGACTGCTTGGTTCGGATTCCCCATGGGCTAGAGCAAGAGTCGACCAAAACTTTCAACTTCAATCCTTTATTTTATTCTATACTCCCAATAAGTGGATCAGTGTGGCCATCAAGAACAAGTCATATCCCTATGTATCAACCTTGAACGAAAAGAAATGTATGAATAGCTCAATTGACCAGGAGATGTGCTCTTAACGACAGTATTTGTGCCGGAATGACCTGGTATGTGTTGAAGCTGATCTGGAGCTCGTCGCATAGAGGCAACCACAGACCATATTTGAACTGGTCCAGATATGATACCAAATTGGTCCCCACCAATTCAGTCGCTCAAGCCGCTCTCGACAACTTTCGAAGAGCAATGTTGTCATCCAACATGTATATCTTTTGCAACTCTTTCACTTCTCCCTCCATAAAAAATTAGTGATTAACCTCTTTAACGGAGCTGAAGAGGGTGAGGGAATACTTCGAAGCCATTTTCGAAAACATGGAACGGTCGAAAAATGAAATGGGAGAAGAAGGAGAGTTAAAAGCTCCTAGGAAAAAATCAGAATGCGTAAAGTAAGAAGCAACAGTTTCGTGTTTTATTTATAGGGTGGGCGTGTAAAACAAGGCGTCTCGTAATGATCATTGTCACTCCAAACGTCTTTTCAAATTTATTCAAATGTCGTTTCAATTCTAAATGACATTAACACAAGTCTAAAATAAAATGGTTTTTGAGCAGGTCTTCCAAGGCCTCAATTGGGACAAATCCCTTCTACGTTAGTATTCAAAGGACCATCACCCCTTTTATCCTAATCTACTCAAGTCGGTTAGCCTTGCAGTGGAACTTGCATAGGTCGGTCGACTTGCAATGTGCTCCCATCTCGTGCCACACCTCACCCAGCTCGTTTCACAAAGTGGCTACCTCCGCCTGCAAGGCTGCTACCTTCTAGCCCTAAGCTACTAGAGGAGCTGGTAACTTATGCACTAGACCTACAGTTGAACCTTCGGATGTCCATATTGAGGGGCTGACCATGTCCGAACGAAATCCCGCAAAATCAGAATGGAGTTGTCGCCAGCATATGGGACCTCATGGGAATCCGATAAATGGGGACCAAATGAAGACATACCAGTCAAGTTTGAGGGCAATACTGTGGGCTGACTTGGAGGCATCTTCCGACAGTCCTTCATCCACGTGTTCTTTCGAACCAAAGGACTCGTCTGCATCAAGATGACAAATAAAAAAAATACATTTTTTTCGTACACATAAATCTATACATCGAAGAAAATGTGTGGAAAGGCTTCTCTTCCCTCATACCGAGGCACCTCCACCTTCTTGCGGCTGCGACCGAGGAAATATGCCAATCCCCACTCCCTTCAGCCTCTTTCCACCCTCCTCGATATCTTTAGCAAGCAGGGCTTGCAGGCCCTCAGAGCTCATACTTGTATCGGGCTCAAGGGCCATGGTCTCCTGGCTAAGGACTCTCGATGCCTGCCTCTCCGGATCCCCATATGAGTAAACCCAGTTTTTCGACACATGTTTAAGCTTGGACCATTTCCTTTTCTTTATTTCAATCTGTCTTTATTGAAGCCAGGGATCCATAGCCTAGCGATCACACTCGACCCATCAGCCATGGTGCAACTCAATTATCCAAGACAGAATAACGACAATAGATGCAATGTCTAGCCTATGACTTTATTTTTAGTGCACTATGGGGCACATAATCCAAGGGAAGTTCATTATTGAAGTAAATTTTCTTCATTTTAGTACATTGAAAGCTAATAATTTTCATGTCCTTATCGTAGTTGTCCCTTTCAAGGAGCAGAAAATTTTGGAAACTGAAATGTATATACCAAAACTTTTAGCATGAATCTCAAAGCAGTCGAACGACCCCGATGGTGGTCAAACAATCAAGACATCCTACAATCAAATAAGAAAAAACATGATCAAAATCGATCAACACACTATTGCAAGAGAGTCAATCGGTGGACCACGCCCGTAGTCCCAGCTGACCAAGACGCATGCAAGAGCCTTTTATCGCAAGCTAATCAAATAACCTACTTTTACTGCGACGGGCGAGATTGCCATTCGACCGGCCTCAGTTGACCGGCCTTAGTTGACCGACCTCAGTCGACCAACATTTACTTCAGAATTCGTGGTCGCCACTCAACCGATCGCCTCAACTGAACGAACTCAAGGAAACCAGCCAATCACCGTCATATTAGAATTCAAATTATTATACATATATGGTACAAAATCTATACTATTAATTAGAGTATAAATGTAGTAAGAATGGTTTCCACTACGGTTCTCTCTTGTTTTTAATTGTACAAATACACCCCTATAAATAGGAGGCAAAAGAACAAATAAAGATTCTTCTCCCCATTCTCTCTAGAGAGAATTCTTGACTTATTCCCAACTTTCTCTTTCCTTCTTCATCCGGTTCTAAATATTGAGGCGTGTTTACAAAGGACAATTTATGATTTCACGAGCATAGAAACAAGAGACATAACCATTGTGATATATAAAAGATAAAGTATACTCACATCTAAAGAATCCATCATCATAATTCATAAATTTATCATGTCTTGGTATAATAAAGATAGAATATTTGGACCAAGCGAAAAGTATATATATATTTGTTAAATGATTAGTAATTTTAAATGAATCTAAATTAGTCCAAATATTCCCCACCATGTAAAAAGCAATAGCATTTTCTTGCAAGCTATACTTTCCTTATTAGCTGTTATATATTCAATTAAAGCTATTTATTAAAGTTATTTGCCACCTAATATGACATGCCACAGCTTCCCTATATCCTTATCTATTTTGCTTCCTCATCATAGACTTCAGCAAATCTATTTCTGAACGCCAGCTTCCATTGAATTCAAATGACCGTCTTTATATCAGAATAATAATAATAATAATAATTTTTAAATTATATATAAAAAAAAGAGTCAACGATGCTATTCATGCCCATACAATTGCTGCAGTGATTAAGTAACTGACATAAAATATTATATATGTAAGGGATTCCTGCAAACAATTTTCAGCAGAAAATTCTGCAGTCAAAATTCAATTTTATAATGATTAAATAACATATTACTAATCCATTAAAAATTATGCTGCATTTATCTCAAAATGAGCGTGATAATTATAAGATCATCATAATAATTTTATATAGATAATCTGTACTGAAGAGTAAAGAGCGGCAGTGGTGGCAGGGAGCAATTCTCTGTGCAGCAGAAGTCTCAGAAATGGAGAAGTAGGCTTCACCCATCCTTTCTGCCTACAAATATCTCATACTAAGTCTTCCCCCTTATATATCCAGCACTCATAAATGAAAAGCCAGAGCAGCTTAGCTCAACATGCAGCTATCAAACAATATTTGAGCTCTGATAGGATTGGAGAAGAATGATAAAAATAAAACTAAATTTAAATATTTTAATAGATTTTAGTTTTAGCTTTTATTTTTTTGAAATTTTTAAACATCTTTTCCATTTCTCGTCACATCAATTTCCAGCTTCTAAATCTTAATAACAACCGGGCTCACACACACACACACACACACACACACACACACACACACACACACACACACACACACGCACATTTTTATATTTTAAACTATATATCTGGATAAGTATTTTTATATTCCTCAAGCATTTGGTGTTCCATATGATTGTCGCCCCATGTGAATAGGTGAGGCCCTTTTAATATCCTTTCTCACTCTATTTTGAGTGAACTATATTATATATAAAATTGGCAATGCTGAACGCGAGGGAGGCGGACGTGGGCGAAGTTTCTAGCCCTTCGTTGGACATTCCTGTCCCTTATGGTCATGAGATCGTTTCACTTCCGGCTCCTATGGTTGTTCTCACTGATTTGGCCCATCAGGCTTCTTTGGTTGATGTCCAGTTGGAGCGCCCCTCTTTAGTAGAGCCTATTAAGGCTTTTGTGGCTATTGTTCCCGGCAGCATTAGGATTGCCACTCAGACCCCTCTACTTCAAAATGTTAGTGAGACAGTCACTACTACGATGGAGGTAGTTGATGACTCCCTAATTGTGGTAGAACTGCCTATTGAGAGAGTAGGTGTTCAAGGTGTCGCTGCACAACATGCTGATTATGCCCAAGAGTTCTCAGAAGTAGAAGAAGAAGAAGAAAATGGTACGTCTACACTTCTCAGAGAAAGGAAAAAGTTAGGGGTAATCTTCAGCTTGGATTAATGGACGACACTTCGACTTCTCCTGGCATGGGCTCAGCTCTTCAGAGCATAATTTCTCTCTCTTCTTCAAGAAAGATCCTGAGGAAGAGGAACTTTAGGCGACCCCTTCCATTGCACTGCTTATTTGCATGTCTTGTTTTATTCTGTCGTTTATGTGAGTCTAGTTTATGGCTAGAACTCCATTTTTTAGGCCCTCCGATATCACTTGTTGTACCCCTTTCTTGTCAATAAATTTTATCTTTTGCTTAATATATATATATATATATATATATATATATATATATATATATATATATATATATATATATACATACACATACATACATATATACATAGAGAGAGAGAGAGAGAAATAATAACAATAATAATCAATTTGTTTTTTTTTTCATCTCATCATCTTATTGCAATCTTTATATATATATAAGTAGATAACACAGATATTTTATTTTTCATTTGTAACGATGTAAATTTTGTGCATGAAAAGATAATAATGGTGGTTGGCTTTGGTCAATGTTCCTACTGGAATACCAACTTGTTCATATAGAAAGGAGATCACGTGAAGTAAGTTTTGGCATCCACAAGCCCTCTATGTACTCCCCTAAGTAAAAAGATGGTCGCCGCCCTTCACCTTCTCTCTCTCTCTCTCTCTCTCTCTCTCTCCCTCTCTCCCCATGCCTTTCTGCTGTGAAACAGGAGCTCACTTTAGTAGATAGATAGCTCCATTCACCATCAGCCCCAATACTTTTCTTCAACCAACCCTCTCTCTCTCTCCTCTCTGTCTCTCAAACAAGAAGACAGAGGTATGGTAATGTGGGGGAGGCTTACTATGTTAAAGAACAATAATGGCAGCCAAAGGAGAATGAGGAAAGGAGCTTGTTTTGGTCAATGGCCTTGCCATGGGCATTGTGAAAATTATTAACCAATCTTATCTCTGACCTATATATGGCTCTATATTACCATTATTACTATTATCATATTAATATTATATTCTGAACTCAATCCATAAAATAAAAAAATAAAAAAATAAAAGAGTATCTATCAAAAATCCAAAAAATTCAGAAAGGAGCAATTTTTCCATGAAAAACTACAGAATAAGAAATAGCATTGGGTCTGCCTATTGCAGAGCCTTAGTTATGGTAACTTGCTGTTAGTGGTGCTTCGGCATTATCACTTTAGTATTCAGAATGAAAATATAGTAACTTTGAATGACGATCATAGGTTAATAATTATATGAGCTCATTATAATAACTTTGAAGTTTTCTCTCAATAGTGTGGGTCTCCACAAGAAACAGTGTGCTGCTTGCAGCAGTATTACACATCACCATTGTCGTCAACTACAACTCATCATTAATGGCTGTCACATCCTTTTCCTTTAATAAGCATAGTTGCCCTTCATCCTCTAGAATTTAAGCCCTTCTTATGAAACTTTAGAGGGTTATTTTGATTCTTGTTTTCTTTTTTCCTCATGTTTATTTATGATGGAAAGTGGAAAACATTAAAAATAATAATAATAAAAAATAAAAAAAAAAGAGGTCGGGTGAAGTCAGTACCTAAGTTAGTCCAAGTTGTTTGCTTGGTTGAGCCTAAGTTTGATTGGGTATACAATCAATGGCGGTCTAGCAACAATCTCCATTAAATGAAGTATGAGATCAACAAATTAGGGATATCACATAATACTATTGGGAGAATTCATGAATGCATTTTTAGTGATTGATCCAACTTCTAAGAAGTGGATTAATAGAAATAACTAACTAAAAGGAATGATTATTAATGGTTAGTAGTTTTTAAAGATTCAAATTCTATCCCAAGCAAGATATTTAATCACAAATAACTCGTGACGTGTTAAATGAATTTAATTTAAATTTTTCAAAATGAATTGTTCGTGCATGTGTAATGTTTGACTTGCATCTTCTTGGTAACAAGTTCTAAGTGGCTACTTTACTATTCATAGGAACTTACTAAGGAGTCCCTTTAGGGGTTCCCTATGTCATTTTTAGATTATCAGTGAAATGATTTAACTAAAGTGCATCACATTAGCTAGGTTTCATTTTAATACCTCTAAGTCTTCTCACTCTACACTATGTGCCAAAATTTATTCTTAATTAAATCAAGAATATAGATTAAGATTTTTATATTACCAATAATTATCTCTAAATTCTCAAACAACTTTATAAGTTTCTAATTTGTGGGGGAAATCCAAGGCATTCTAAAACTAAGAATAGATCATAAATAAATTCAAAGCATCATCAACCATAACTAACCTCTATACATCAACATAGGCGTTTCCAAGGATGTCATTAGTAATTGTATTCATGTTTTTCTTGGATTTGTGTATCTAATTGAAATCAGCACATAACTATTGAAAGTTATAAGATATGCCAAATGAGAAGTATATTAGAACATGGTCATTGAGAATTGATGAAAAGTTATTTAAATATTTCTCAACTAAAAACTCTCATAATCAAATATGTGAAAAAAGAAAAAAAAAAAAAGGTTTACAATCAATTAAACTATGCATGCAAAACAAAGGTGTAAAAATGTTGGTTACAAAAATATACATGTTGTAATAAGTTACAAGGTAAGTGATTAATATTATGCACAATGTAAATACTATGGTATTAAACAAAATTATATATATATATATATATATATATATATATATATATATATATATATATATATATATATATATATATATATATAGTTAGGTATGGCTCATATACCCAATATGGAATTAATGTTGGAGCGGAGCGAGCGAATACAGGGAGTTTATTATGTGGGTTGGGGGTGCGGGGCCAACGCCCATGGTTTAGTAGAGGGTAATTTAGTAATTACATATTGTACTCTATGATTATAAATAGGTCACCATTGTAACCCTAGGACCTATGCTTTGGATGCTCGAATCTTGTATTACGTACTCTTTTACGAATAGTGAAAGAAAGTCGCCGCTCCGCTCCCGAGGACGTAGGCATCTTTGCCGAACCTCGTTAAATCTCTTTGTGTCCTTCGGATTGCGTCGATTCTCGTTTACTTTGCCTAAATTTCTCAACAAGTGGTATCAGAGCCAGGTTATAAGGCGAAGAAAATCGTCGGCAGAGAAAGAACGAAGAAGCTCGGCGGCTAGTTTTTCGGTGAATTCCACGAATCTCGGTATTCGTGAATTCGGCGAAGGATTTCGGCAAGGTTCGTGGTAGTTCGTACTTCGGCGGTTCGGTTCGGCGCAGGCTTTCGCGGCGCATAGGATCTGGCGGAATTGTTCGCGGAGAGGATTCGCGACGCAGTGTTCAGCTCCTGTAAGAAATCGCGCGAAGGCTTCGATCTAGCCAGCAAAATACGTGCTTCAGGGTGTCTTAGCGAAGGGTTCGCGAGTTGGAGCAGTCCGTGCAGATCGAGCGGCTGGTTCGCGAAGTTGTCGGAGGTTTTTGCAGTGCTTCAGAAAAAGTTGCTTAACGGGAAGGAAATTTTCCTTCCTTAATCCTGGATGCTGCAGAAGGAAGCAACGGAGAATCTGGGAGGAATACTTGTTTAATTAAGTATAATTCTTAATTAAAAGAAATCCGAAAATAGATTGGATGGATAAGGAATATTGGACGCTGAGGAGAAAAGGAAACTTAAATTGCTTTCTTTGCAAACTTAATTACTCCTAAAATCAGGAAACGAAATTTTTGCTGGTGGCTGGAGAGGAGAAAGGAAATTTAAATTATTTTCTCGGAAAACTTAATTATTTTTTGTTGCAGAATCAATTTTCAGATGGCGATTTCTGGTGCGAAATTCGAGGTGGTGAAGTTCTATGGAACTGGTAACTTCGGGCTGTGGCAAACACGGGTGAAGGATTTGTTGGCACAACAAGGAATCCTGAAAGCTTTGCGGGCAACGAAACCAGATGCCATGGAGGATGAAGATTGGGAAGAATTGCAACAACGAGCGGCAGCAACCATACGATTATGTCTGGCAGATGAAGTTATGTACCACGTGATGAATCTAAAATCTCCAGGGGAGGTTTGGAAGAAATTGGAGACTCAATTTATGGCGAAATCCCTGACGAATAAATTGTATACGAAGCAAAAGCTGTATGGAGTGAAGATGCGGGAAGGTTCCGATGCGGCGCGGCACGTTAATGGCTTCGATCAAATAATCACGGATTTATCGAGGCTTGATGTGAATATTGAGGATGAAGACCGAGCGATGATTTTGTTGTGTTCGTTGCCTTCTTCCTATGAACACCCGGTGACTACTCGACATATGGGAAAGAAACTATCAAAGTTGATGAGATTACTTGCGGCGTTGTTGGCTCGTAACCGGCGGAAGCGGGAATGCGGGGGAAAGCTCTCATGGCGACGGTTTATATGTTAAGGGTAAACGGGATCGTGGAAGGAAGAAAGAGAAGGAGGGATGCGGAAGGCGAAATTCCGGATCTAAGTCTAAAGGCAAACAAACAATTCGTTGCTACAAGTGCAAGGAGCCGGGTCATATGAGGAGGGATTATCCGAAGGCGAAGAAACGGACCCGATGAGAAAGGTGATGTATCATCGAAGTACGTGAATGTGGTGCGGGGTGAAAATTCGGATGTCGGTGATGGTGATATGCTTTCAGTATCATCAACTCAGTTAACGGATGCATGGATTCTTGATTCAGGGTGCTCTTATCACATAACACCTAACAGGGAGTGGTTTTCTTCATACAGGTCAACTAATTCTGGCTCAGTCTATTTGGGTGATGATAGATGCTGCAATATTACTGGTATTGGAGAAGTCAGAATTAAGATGTATGATGACACAGTTAGAACATTATGTGATGTCAGGCACATTCCAGATTTGAAGAAGAATCTGATTTCCTTGGGCACTTTACATCGAAATGGTTTTATTCCTAAGGCAGATGAGGATAGGGAAACCATCAGGATCGTGAAGGGTGCACTGACTGTGATGAAAGGAAAGTTAACTGCAGGTAATATCTACAAACTGTTGGGAAGTATAGTTGTAGGTGAAATTCATTCTGTTGAGTTAGATGATGATAGTACAAAGTTATGACATATGCATCTGGGTTATCTCAGTGAAAGTGGGATGACAGAATTGCATAAAAGGAATTTGTTGCATGGTGTGAAAAGCTGCTAGTTGGAATTCGTAAGTTACGTATTCTTGGAAAACGGACAGAGTGAGTTTTATGATCTGGAGAGCATAAAACTAAAGGGATTCTTGATTATGTGCATTCGATGTATGGGGCCCTACCGAGGAAGCATCGGTGGGAGGATCTCGGTATTATGTTACCTTTATTGATGATTTTTCTAGGAAAGTTTGGGTGTATTTCTTGAAGCGAAATGCGAAGTTTTCTCAAATTCAGTCGTGGAAAGTCGAGGTGGAGAACCAAGCGGTAGAAAGATCGAAGTATACGAGATACGATAATGGCACGGAATACACGGATTCACGAGTTAAGAAGTTTTGCGAGGAGCATGGGATTCGGAGACATTTTTCGATTCGGAAGACACCGCGACGAATGGTGTTGCGAAAGGATGAACGAGGTCCTTAGGCGAGAGGGCAAGATGCTTGAGGCCGAGATGCGGGGCTTCCTAAAAACTTGCAGGCGAGGCTGTGAATATGGCATGCTTATCTCATCGATAGATCACCTCGGGCTTCATTAGGTGGAAAGGTTGCGGAAGAGGTATGGACGGAGTAATCCAGGTTAAGTTTGATCACTTACGAATTTTTGGTTGTCACTGCTATGTGCATGTACACGAAGATGAAAGATCGAAACTTGATCCAAAATCCTAGAAGTGCATCTTTACGAGGCTATAAGAAAGGTGTGAAAGGATTCAAGTTTTGGGATCCTATTGCAAAGAAGGCGGTGATCGGTGAGATGCGATCTTTGATGAGCAATCCATGTTGCGGCGAGAATCAAGACAAGGCGCCGGGAACGAGTTCCGGTTCGGAGACGGTGCGAGATGGATCTAGAGCGACATTCGGTACCGAGTCGAGAGAGTTGAAGGTTCGGATCCGACACACGGTGATTCCATTCCGAGATGATGCCGAGAATTATAATCTAGCCGGAGATAGACGAGACGCACCGGTATAAGGCCTCCTAGCAGATTGGGCTACGAAGACTTGGTCTCTTTTGCACTTCTCGCCAGCGATGACGATCCGACCACTTTTCGAGGAGCTATTACCAGCCGGGAGAAAGAGAAGTGGATGGGTGCGATAGTAGAGGAGATGGAGTCTTTGTAGAAGAATCACACTTGGGACCTAGTTCAGCTTCTTGATGGAAAGAAGGCTATTGGGTGCAAGTGGGTCTATAAAAGGAAGCCAACAGTATCAGAAAAAGAAGGGGAAAAGTTCAAGGCTCGATTGGTAGCAAAGGGATTTTCTCAGCAAAAGGGGATAGATTATGATGAAATCTTCTCCCCTGTAGTCGGACATACTTCAATCGGGCGGTGCTTGCATTGGTAGCTATTTGGGATCCGCATCCGGAGCGGATGGATGTTAAAGCTGCTTTCTTACATGGTGATTTGGAGGAGCGATTTACATGGAGCGACGAAGGGTTCACTCAACCTGGACGGGAGCATCCGATTTGCGGAGTTAAAGAAATCGGCTGTATGGGTTGAAGCGGTTTCCGAGACAATTGTACGAGTGGTTCGACTCTACATGATTCGGATTGGCTACGGGCGATGTGAGTATGATTGTTGTGTTTATGTTAAGAGCCTTGATGATGGTACATTTATTTTTACATCTCTTGTATGTTGATGATATTCGATTCTTTGCAAAGAATATGAATGATGTCCGTGGTTTGAAAGCTTTGTTAAGCCAGGAATTTGACATGAAAGATTTGGGTCCTACAAAGAAGATTCTCGGAATGGAGATTCAGCGGGATAGAGGCTCAAGACGACTGTGTCTATCTCAACGAGGCTATGTTGAGAAAGTGCTAGAAAGGTTTGAGATGAGCAATGCAAGCCTGTAAGCACTCCATTGGCAAATCATTTCAAGCTTTCTTCAGAACAGTGCCCGAAGACAGATGAGGAAATCAAAGATATGGCAAAGGTTCCTTATGCCGAGTGCGGTTAGTCGCTTGATGTATGCAATGGTATGTACTCGTCCCGATTTGGCTCATGCTTGTTAGTCGAGTACGCAAATACATGTCTAAACCGGGAAGGCGACATTGGGAAGCGGTCGAGTGGATTTTCGAGTATCCGAAGGGCACCGTAGGACATGAAATTATCTTTGGCGATCGGCGGAATGATCCTTCGGTTGCGGGGTACGTTGATTCGAACTATGCGGGTGATTTGGATGGCGGAAGGTCCACAGCCGGGTATGTGTTTACTCTTGGTGGAGGGCACATATGCTTGGAAATCGACGGTTCGATCTATTGTGGCATTATCTACAAGCTGAAGCGAGTATATGGCGATGGTCGAAGCTCGCTAAAGAAGCTTTATGGCTTACTGGGCTAGTGAAGGAACTGGGCGTTGAGCAAGGTGGAGTTCAGTTGCATTGTGATAGTCATAGTGCTATTTACTTGGCTAAGAACCAGGTGTACCATGCGAGGACCAAGTACATTGATGTCAGGTATCACAAGATCAGAGAATTGATTACTTCTGGTGAGATCTTGTTACGAAGGTTCATGCCGATGAGAATGCAGTGATATGTTGACCAAGCCGGTTACTTATCAACAAGTTCTTGCATTGCTTGGACTTGTTGAATATTCACGATTGCTAGAGAAGCATGGTGGCCTGACCCACATTGGCGCATGAGGAACTCCGGGTATTTATCTCCTGAGAGTCGGATATTCGCCGAGGTGGAGATTTGTTAGGTATGGCTCATATACCTAATATGGAATTAATGTTGGAGCGGAGCGAGCGAATCTGGGGAGTTTATTATGTGGGTTGGGGGTGCGGGGCCAACGCCCTGCAGTTAGTAGAGGGTAATTTAGTAATTACATATTGTACTCTATGATTATAAATAGGTCCTGTTGTAACCCTAGGACCTATGCTGGATGCTGAATCTTGTATTCTGTAATCTTTTCTGAATAGTGAAAAGAAAGTCGCCGCTCTGCTCCAGAGGACGTAGGCATCTTTGCCGAACCTCATTAAATCTCTTTGTGTCCTTCTGGATTGCGTCGATTCTTGTTTACTTTGCCTAAATTTCTCAACATATATATATATATAACCAATTTACTTGATATGTACAAATGTATCTATATAAATACAAATGTTGGGTATAAAGTTAAACTTAATTTGTGAGTGATAAACAAGTGAGCAATAAAACTATAAGCATAATGGTATGAATTTATTTCACTATTCAAGCTTATTAAGCTAATATCATCAAACAACAAAATAAAAAGTTCAATAAGCGCCAAAATTACAAATTTATCCAAAGAGTTATTATGATAAAATAAATGAAACACTAAGAATAAGTTAATAAAAATTTGTCACAACTTGTGTATCTTAACTAAGTACATTTAATAATGATTAACTTTAATATATAAAACATCATGCATCATCATAGATAATCAATAGTGAAGTAAATATGTGTAAGGAAAAAAAAAAAAAGAAAAGAAAAGAAACACAACAGATTAACTGGGACAACATATTTTCATAAATTTTTGCACCCTATGGCCATCGGTGTTTAAGCATCCCCTCACTTTGAGTTTTACAAACACTTGCAACCATCAACCATACTTTTTCACTCCTTGATTTAATGTTGAAACCATCACAACCTAGATTCTCTCTTTACAGATGGGTGCAACTAAAACACATATCCTTATTAGTTTACTACCTAACTCACAACAAGAGATCATGCCTTCCTACAAAATGCTCCAGCGCTTTGGTTCGATTCAAGCTATCACCAAATCTATTAATACTAATCAATCTCAATAAATACAAGACTAAAAATAATAGTTAAAATATTATTCATAATTCTTCATATGATTCTAAAAATGAAATTACTAATTAAGATATTCAATAAAGTGGTGAACAAACTTTTTGATTTATCAAACTTTCTCTCAAAATAATATAAACAATTTGGTTATAAATTAATTGCATTTGTCCTTTAGCAAATTGAAGTGGCGTTGGAGGGGTTCTTACAAGAGTGAAAGAGATCATTCTCGCCTCCAAGAACACTATTAAACACCTAAAAAAGACAATTATCTAGTATACTAGAATTATGTATTTATTGGATAGTCATATGAATCATTTTCAATTATAAGCAGAGTGAATTCAATTTCATATGATTTTTACTCTAATCATATGCATATTATTTATGCATTATATGTTTGATTAACTATTAATGTTCTAATCATTTCTAGTAGATGGAAAATTTTGAGAGATCTTATGACAACTAATATTTATAAATGAAACTACAACATTTATAATATTTCATGTATAATCATATTTATAATTATGATACTTGGGTTGTATAGATGATTAGTGATCATATATTTGACCTATTAATGAAAGGAAAATAAAGGTTTTTTTCACAAACTATTTCTTTATTTCTGTAAAAATAAGTACTTCAAATATTTTTCTACATTTATAATAATAATATTATCATGTTTTGAAAATTTTATGCACTTTTGGATCTGCTGGTAAGACTAAACACAAGTAATTTACACTAAAATCCAAACATACAAACTAAACTATTAATTATTTTATAAAACCTTGTGCTTAAGTCTTCATGAATGCTTTTCTTGAATTCATGCCATCTTCATCCTCATATTGATGGAATTATATAAACCTAAAATAAAATACAAAATGAATCATCTGATGACACGCCACACAAAGTTTATATTATCTAATCAATAATGAGTTGCTTATGAGCTATGTGGGTTCATGTATCAATAATGTCCTGCTATTTGATGATGTTAAATGATACTAATTTAATCCATATGATAGAAGACATGATGAATATCACTGCCTTAGTTTCTTTGATAACTTGTTTTTGCATGTAACATAGAGCATTATGTTATGGAAGTCATTAACAACAATTT
This sequence comes from Papilionanthe hookeriana x Papilionanthe teres, assembly GCA_022702705.1. Taxonomy (NCBI): domain Eukaryota; kingdom Viridiplantae; phylum Streptophyta; class Magnoliopsida; order Asparagales; family Orchidaceae; genus Papilionanthe; species Papilionanthe hookeriana x Papilionanthe teres. The sequence goes on from CM040421.1 coordinate 30,935,844, forward strand.
TCATCTCACTTCAAAGGATCTCCAAATATAAAGTGCCATCCTAGTCTCGACCGAAGATATATCAGTGTATATAGTATTAATAAAAATATGAAATAAGATTTCATCATTCATCAAGCTAGGTTTCCACTCTCTACATATATAATAACTTATATACCTTAACAACAATCATCATAGGTTGAGAAAATGAATGAAGAGAACAAGAAATAATATGATCGACTATAATGTGTGCAGTTTTGTAAGCTCTTTAAGGATCATATAAATACAACTATCTAGAATATACATAGTCAAAACATATTCCTACTCTTTAGCTCAAGGTGGATCAATATATTGCTCATGAAGAAGGCAATGACATCAATTCCAATCAACAAGATGATGAAAACACTTGGTTCTAAAAATAGTTCAACATTTTAGGGAGCATTGGTTCAATCAAGAGGCACCAAGACAAATATCACCATCATCTTCTTTGGATAAATTTTAATTTTCAATAGAACCATATTTTATAAGACAAAAGAGAAGAATAATTCACACTGCACTTTAATGTTGTTTGCTACTGATTACTTACATGTATTTAATTTAACATATCAATTTCTTAGAGTTCATATGACCTAACAAGACAATGATTTGCAATCCAATTATGATGTTTGGTTACTATTAGTGATCAGATAAACATTTCACTTAAAAAATGACAATCTAACTAATATCTCAATTTTGTGACATTCTCAAATTTGATCATATCTTTTTATAAAATTTTCATGATAGCACTCTCATTGATGAATATAAGTGAGGTTGGCTTGCCATCAATGAAAGAAATTTTATAAGACTCATATTGTACAATATCATCAATCTTCTACAGCCAATTTAATTTAGATCCTACTGGCTAGCTACCAAGAATTATAAAATATTTGATGACTATAATTTAGATTTTTCAATTCAATTAAGTTTATAATACTAAGAGCTTCAAATGTTATATTTGTCTTAACAATGAAACTTTGCCACCTCTAACCACACCCACCCCATCATAAACTATTCAGCCTTCATCATAACCATTGCTTAAGTTTGTTGACTAGGCTAGGCCAAAGGAAAGATTGTCCAATCATTTTTAAAATTTTCTACTCCATTAAGTTTACAGTATTAAGAGCTTCAAATTGTCATATATATTTTACCTTTGAGATTTCACAGCCTCTAACCTCTACCACCACATTATGAACCATAATTTTACATGACTTGTTAAACACCAACACAATCATGGCTTAGGTCAGTTGATTAAGCTAGCTCAGATATTAGTTTATTCAATTGCTTTTTAATCAGATGGAGCCGTGATGTAATGCATTTGATGTCAAAAATAAAAAAAAGGAATATTCTATTATATTTTTTTATTGACTTTTAAAATTTAAAAATAAATCCTAGCTCTACTCATTTTTATAATCTAAGCCCTAAAGAGAATTTTAGGGACATGATAACCTTTAAGAGTCTAAATAAACCCATGATGTTCTCCAAATCTTCTTTGCATCTACTAAATTTAACATCCAATATCATTTCATTCTCCTATTCTCCCCACTTACCTCGATCGATTCTCAAACATCCATCATTGAATACATGACTCTAATAGTCCCTCCTCATGAAAATAAAATCATTCAAAATTTCTATAATAATTTATTTGACAAGTCATCCCTTCTAACCGCCCATTATCTCCAACATCAACATCATCACATTCTTCTTACTATTGACAAGGGGCTCCATTCTTAAGCCAGTTCCTCACAATTAACACCTTTTCTAATTTTGGGAAAAAGCAGCAAGCTTTACTCTAAGACTAAAATTTGTAAAAAATTTTACTGAACAACATTATATCATTCTGCACAATTAAAATCCTTGTTCTTCACAGATTTTGTTATTATGTAAGAACACTACTTGAAAATTAAAAGTAAAATCGCTTCTTATCATTGTGATTACATATGCATTTATATACATAAAGATTTACATACATATCATGCAGTTCATATACATCTCCATATCTAACTCTTAAACTTAAATTTTTACATACATACCACCTTACATGAAAATGTACATTTGGCATTCCAGAAATTAAACTAGTGCTATTTTTTATGTGAAATAAAACTTTTGGGTGGTAGAAATATAAAAAACTAAAAAGGTTCGTGTTAATATGCAAATACATTATATATAAATATATATATATATTCGGCATTCAGTACAATGCTACTGGTGATTAAAGGTACAATGATTAATGTGTACAATAGTCCGTATTCAAAATGCATTGAAAATGGAGAGCAGCAGCAATGTTGAATTCATGGGAGGGAGTGGGAGTTCTCTCTCCCAATTATAAGGCAATAAGTGGCACGGAAAATATGACACTGTGCAATACTGTTCGGAAAAAAAGTGACGCGCATTTGCCTTCAATCTCCTGCACACAAATTAAATGCACTCGTTCAATACCCATAAAAGGCAGCAAGAAACAACAGTAGATCCTGAAAACTAAACGAGGAAATAGCAGCAAATCTATATATATTTTATGCATATATATGATTGATCAAAAGCAGCCACTGTGGAAATGGTTGAATGGCCACAGAGGCTACGGAACAGGAGTACTGCATCTTTGGATCACATAAGAAGGGACAGGACCTGATGAATTCTAGGGTTTTGACACCATGCCCTGAATCAACAAACAAACCTAATCCCTCCTTACCAAATCCATTAGGTCTACGTAGTGGTACAGCCAAAATGTGATTTGTTTACCAGTTTATTGAAATTATATGGAAAATCCAACCCAGGAAAAAAAAAAAAAAAAAAACTGCGTAAGGTTCAATGAATCAACTAAAAGTTGAATTGAGTGATGTAATAAATATGTAAGTTGTTTTAATATATATTTTTTTTAACGATATCCTAAGTAAAAATATTTAAACCATGATATTTTTCTAATTTTAATTTAAATATCTTATTTATGGTCATCCGATCGAAATCCAAATGTTAAAATTAGACAGTATTTGAAATGTTTAGAAGTTGGATCAGTTCACCGGTTCAATCCCAATTTTGACCGGTTCAATCTCAGTTCTATGCAAAAATAGTTTTTGTGTTTGGATCAAATCGATTGAAGGACCAGCTCACAGTTTAACCTATTAAAGCAATTGACTTAGTCTAATTTATAAAACTATTACTTGGAGAAGGAACCACACACGATTATTTTTTTACAAAACACTTCAAAATAATATAATACATATGAAAATTTTCTCACAAAATTTTAAATACTTCACAATAATTTAATATTTTTAATTTAATAAAAATATTTACAATAGTTCTAAGTTGAGATGAGAATTTTAAAAAAATTGTAAGGAGATGAGAATTTTAAACTTAGGACTCAGTTTGCCATCACATTTGTTTTGTATTTATGTTTCTATTTTTCACTTTTGTTCTTTATTTATCTTTCTACCTTTTACTTTTATTTTTGAAACCATATTCAGTTAGTATAACTTTTATATATTTTTATTTTTTTAGTACAAATCATCTTGTTTTTAAAAACATGCAAAACATAAAAAAATATATTGCGACTGTCGTTAAAATAAAAACCAGAACCAAATAGACTTTAACCAACCAAAATAAAAACAAAAAATTAGAAGTGATAGCAAACGAGGCTTAAATACTCATCAACCCCTCACCTTAAGTTTTGGTTCCGTCGCGGAGTCCATGGCCTTGGTTTTGGCATTGGAACAACCAGTACAATTCAAGTGCTGGTGATTAGACAGACTCTCTCTTTTGAAATTGGGGGAGCACACTCCTCTCAGAGTGGCAAGAAGGCACCATTCCTTGGCTAGTAATGTCACTTGGAATAAACAATGTGTGGATAGTTAAGGATAAGATTCATTGTAGGTCTTGGTAGTTCATAAGTTGATAAACAGAATTTTACGAGTTCTTGTATTTCTATGATAAAAAAATAGTCAAAATGGTCTCCCAACTATTTGTGAGAGGTCATTTTAGTCCCTGACAAATATAAAAATAGCCCATTTAGTACATACTCTTTAAACATGAATCAAAATAGTCTTACTGTCTAAACTAATGAAAATTAAAACTAATAGTATTGAAAAAAAGAATGTTTTAGGAAAAATATATATTTTTGCTTAACTTTTATGTAAATCTAATTTCGTAATTATCATATTTACTAGAATTCGCCAGCTAAATTCACCTACAACAAAAATGAATTGAGATCATACATGTTACTGAGTGAGTGGACTTTTCATAATAAATAATTTTATTTTGATATTTTTATAATTTTCATTCGATTTTAACAAAAATTAACTCATTATATTTTATTACAACAGAATCAACAATAAAGAAATGCCAAATGGTTATATTTATTATAAAAGATTAAACATGCTCTTGAACCTATACAATCTAAATCCACTTCTACAATATACTAAATTAATTGTTGTACACGAAAAAATAAATTTACTAAAGAATTTAATAAGATTTTTTTTAAATACCCTCATTTTTTCCATCATTAACTTCAATTCATTAACTTAGATAACAAGACCTCAAGAGTCCAAGAACTAAATAAGACCTTCTATAAAACCTAATACTAAAAGTACCCATCACAAATAATTTCGATGCCATTTTGATTTTTTGCTCTCTATAAACTATCTGGAATTTTTCTCTTCTTCTCTAAAATTTTTTCATTTTTTCACCCACTCAATTTTTAGAGTAGCTGGCATCCTCAAATCTAAGGATGTCAAAAATTAACTTGAAACACCAACTCAGCTCAAATCCAACTAGAAAAATCTAAGTTCAGGTTACGATTTTTAACCTATTTCCTTTTTAGGTCATGTTCAGGTTGACCAGCCAACCCGAAATGATTCACCAACATGAAATTTAGTCAATTTGACCGCCTATCTGAAATTGAGTCAAGATTGACTCGAAATGGACCCAATTTTGACTTATTTTGGCCCAAATAGTGTTTACCCTTATATTAAACGGGTTAAACGGATCTAGTTCGGGTTACCCGTGTCTAAGTCAAGTCAGGTTCAAGCTTAGATTTTCAACAAGTATAATATTCGGCTCAGATTCAAGTTGAACCTACTTGGGCTGTGTCAATTTCGGGTCATACCAGAATTGATATCCCTGCTCAAATCAATCATTTATCACAATGGGGTCCTATAAACTTTCAACTAAAGTTATTTTTGTTGTGGGAGGGCATCATTGCATCAGCAACAATTAGGCTGTGGAGGGCTCCTATATGCTGCAATCTCTCTTTTATTGGGGACCATTTAAAAGAAAATGCATCAATGGAAGTCGGAATCAGAATATCATAACTATTGATCATATGGCATGTGACAATAAAGCACAATGATCCTATAATTTGTCTAAATGGCAAAATAGCTGTCCTAATATACATGTCGACCAGCAACCAAACAGAAAAATCAGTAGTTCCTCTTGCAGGAGAATGCCACTTGTAATCGGAAAAATAAGCCATATGTACGCCTACTGTAAGATGAACGGGAAAAAATCCCCCAAAACCTCCCTGCATCTGCGGCGTCCACCATATGTATGTTTACCGCACGCAATATTTGCTCCTTATAATAAAAAAAATTTAATCATTTATAAATTGGTAAACCCCAATTCTCATGTAAGCAATAACTTTATTTAAAAATGCGTTTTTAAGTAAGGCATTGGAACTAATTTATCGCATAACATGAAATATATTGTCAGACAGCAATAACGACAGGACATACTCTTTAGGTGAGGTTGTCAGATGGCTCGAAAAATGTGCCCATGAAGACCGTCAAATTGATGAAAAAGTGTCGGGTCAGATGGGCCCAATGCACCATTGAGCACCGATAGATTCTCCTAGTGCCTGCAAGAATAAATTCCAAACACTTCAGAGTTACTAATCATTTATCACAAAGGCACTGGTCCTAATAAACAGAAATGTAAGGAATAAAATTTTATAAAAATTTGTCAAACTAAATAAGCTGTGTTTGATTTTACTTTACATCTCCTTTAAGTAGGCTAAACTAAATACTAGATTAAGCATATCGGGAACAGCATGAAATTTCAGAAATAAGGTTGAAAAGAGAAAGCACCCCACTAAGATGAATTAAAAGTTAAGGGAAACAGAGTCCTCTTCCACCCTTCTCCTCACATTGGAATAGGAAATGAGAATGGAGGAAGGGACGAACAAGTGGAATGATTCCTGATGTTGCAGATTAGACATAATATTAATTTTTTTTTGGATTTAATGTCTTCTCATAATGCTGAGCCCGAATATTTGGTATGAGGCTAATAATAATTATGATGATGACTTAATATATTCCCCTTACAAAGGAATTGGCATCAAACTAAAGGTTGCACAACTGTTCTCCAGTAACGCTTAATGATTGATGTGCCCCTCACCAAAAAGCATAAGAAGATGGGTGGGAGAGAGAGAGAGAGAGAGAGAGCTCAGAGAAAAAAGAGTCAGACATCTTGTCAGCAAGTTGGGATGATGGATCACCTTTTGTCAGGCAGGAGGTAGAAAGAAAGAAAGATGGAATCGCAGGAATTAGTGATGATAACTAGTTCTAAACAATAATTGGGTTAATTAATGAACAGCCAGTTAGCATTGAAATAATTTCAGGGGGTTTAAAGCCATCGATGCCTGAGAGAAAAGAATGGGCATGCCAAGTTTCCTTTTGATCTTAATCATTTTTTTTAATGTTATGCCTTGCATAAATCAAGCATCGAAACAACCTTCTGGCGGTAGAAAATGTATTAGTTTCATCATTTTCTTGTTTACTTCAAACTAAGAACGGTAATCAAAATTTCAATTTTAAAATGTAGAAGACTGTAAAAATGATAGGAATATGAGGTTAATCTTCTCTCTTCCATCTTAGTAGCCTTAATTTGAGGTTAATCTTCTCTCTCCCATCTTAGTATCCTTACATTCTACCAATTTAATAGATAATAACTATTATGCAGACATGGCAACTGTGAAGAATGTATATGATTTATAAATTTTCTTAAAAAATAAGAGGTGAAGAGCAAACACTTATTTTATTACACTTGAGGAAAGTTTTTATGATTAGAAAAATCATAAATATGTCAGAAATCTGAAGCATGTGAGCAAGCACTTATATTAGGCCTCGGGAGCTTATGTTAATACAAGTAGAACATCCCAGAAAAAAATATTAATATATTTACAATTGTTACGCAGTCTAACTGAGAAAGGGGAGATTCTCATGAGTTTTGAACATTCTTGTTATTTGGAGTTTAGGTATTTTAACATGTTGATACATAGGAAAAGGGGGCAGCTATATAAATCTCCAAAAATAAAATAGGAAAGAAAGTACTTATCAAATTAATTTTGATGCATAAATCTGTATATAGATGAATATCTTATGCATTCAAGAAAAGAAATTAAATCAGTGGGAGAAAAGGCTAAGGAGATTAACAACTTAGGTTCTAAACGTTAGTATTCAGATAGGAGTAGCACTATAAATAGTGTAGATATAATTATAGATAAGAATTTGAAAGGCAATCTTGTAAAAATTAATAAAATTGAGGATAGAATTATATGTTGAGGATGATGGAGCCCGGTCCACAACGATTTTGAAAAAACATTAAATTTTTAATTATGTTGTTAATTACCTTCCTACTGAGCTTCCCGCTTCTCCTAATTTCCGCTACCGTCTCTTAAAGGCGGCGGTGAATCAAAGAATTAAATTAATTCCTTTATTAGCTATGATGGAGGGTCCCACCATCCATCTTTAAAGCCTGCGAAAGAGTAATTAGTTTTGGATTAACTCCAGGAGCATAGCAGGCAGACAACTTCATCTCTCTTCAGCCGTAGGAAGATCGCATCTGCTGCTCTCCCTCGGTTTTTGGTGTCTCTCGGGTAGAGAGGTAGAGAGAGAGAAGGTGAAGAAGGGTCACGCAAGGTGCTCTCCTCCTCTTGGTTGCTTCAGCGTGCTGCATCGTGAAGAAGATTCGGTATTCTGCTTATGGGACAAAGGAAAAACGTGAGCTTGTTTTTCTTTGGTTTCTTTTTCTGCCGTATGGTTTGAGGTGAAGAGATAGAGAGAGAAGGAAAGAGAGAGAGTGTGTGTTTATTTTTGTAATCGTTGAGGCGATCGACGGGTGTAATCATCAAAGTAATAAAATCCCCTGCAACTTCCTGGAAGTAGACACTTTGACAAACTACGTAAATCTGTGTGTATGCCTGTCTGTGCGATTTTATTGTTCCATTTTTCGCTTTATTGTCATCGTTTTTTCACAACATTATAGCTCTTAAAGATTGTCATTGATACTAAGATTTTAATATTATAAGTGTTTATGCTCCTCTAGTAGGTTTAGATATAAATCCAAAAGAAAAATTTTGGAAAGTCTTAGAAGATTTAATACAAATAATACCTCATGAAAATAAAAATTATTAGAAAAAATCTAAATGAACGCATTGGTAGAGTGGAAAAAAATGTTTGAACTAGTCATGGTGACTACTATTTTGGAGTGGTTAATGAAGAATGTAATACAATATTAGATTTTGCTTTCGCTTGTGATTTTATTATTATTAATATTTTTATTTAACAAAAGAGATGAGTATATTATTACTTATAAATACAGATTCAATAAAATACTAATGGATTATTTTCTCATGAGAAAAAGTGATCGTCAATAATGTAAAGATTATAAGGTCATTCCAGGTGAAAATTTAAGTACTACACATCAATTATTAGATCTAGATTTTAAGATGAAGAGTTGAAAGATAAAAAATATAATGAAACTTTTTCATAAAATTAGATGAGGCGCCTATAAGACAAATAAAATTAATTTTATGCGTGAACATCAAGATTTCAAGATTTAAGATATTCGTGAAGAAACTAATTATATGTAAGATCAAGTAACAAAGACTATTAAACATGTGACAAAAAAAAATTTTTATAAATAAAAAAGGTTGGTGGTGAAATAATAATGTGCAAGAAAAAGATAAAATATAATAAGTTTTGTTATAAAAATTGGTTTACATTTAAAATATTAGAGAATTGGGAAAAAAATAAGGTGATTAATGGAGAGTTTAAGAGAATAATTTTGCGTTGCTCAGAATTCTATTTTTAGAGATCTTTATAATAAATTGTTACAAAAGAGACTTAAACATATATGTATAAACTAGTTTAAAAAAAAAGTAAATAAATAAAGATTTAATTAAAGCAAAGTGTATTAAAGATGAAAATCAAAAGTGATTTTCTTATATGAATATATTCAACAAAGGTGGGTGTGACATTTTGATAAACTTCTCAATAATATTTTTCAAAATATGATCTACCTTAGTGATCTTAATATCGTTAATTATAATTATTTTTTTATTTTTATCATCGCACTAGCGAAAAAAAGTTGATGAGACTTTAAAGAAAATATTTAGAAGATTTGAGAGTTTCTTGGCCTACTAAACTTCTTAAAATTATTTTAAAAACTAAAAAAACGCATTAGTGGATGAAGAGTATTTTGGTCCCAATTTTTAAGAATAAATGGGATGCACAAGAGTGTGCAAATTGTAGAATTAAGTTAATGAGTAATACTTAAAATTATGGGAGAGAGTAATCGAACATAGATTAAGACATGTTACAAATTTCATAATCAGTTTGGATTTATGTCGGGCAAGTCTACTGTGGAAGCTATACATGTATTGAGAGGTTTAATGAAGAATTACAGAGAGATTAAGGAGAATCTACATATGATTTTTATTGATTTAAAAAAAGCTTACGATGAAGTTTCAAGAGAAATTCTTTAGAGAGTTATAGAAAAGAAGGTTGTTGACATGACTTATATTCAAGCCATTAAAGAAATGTATACTAAAGCTATTACTTGAGTTCGAACAACAAGATTGATTCAAGTATTTTTTCAATTGAATTATATCAGGAATCAACTTTAGCATCAAACCTTTTTGTTTTAGTTATGGATGTTTTTGTTGACATTTACTAGAGAATGTATCTTGGTTTATGTTTTTCGTTGATGATATCTTTCTTATGATAATACTAGAGAAATAGTTCAGAAAAAAGACTTGAATTATGGAGGTCTACATTCGAGTATAAAGACTGCGTCTGAGTAAATTTAAAATTGAATACATTGAATGTAATTTTAGTAGTAGTAAATTTAGTGAAAATTTTGTAACAAGTGATCAAATCATTAAAAGGAGTGAACATTTTAGATATCTAAGGTCTATTGTTCAAACTGATGGCGATATAGATGGGATGTTATTAGTAGAATTTAAGTTGGATAGTTCAAGTGGAGGAATGCATCAAACTTATTACATGATAGAAAAGTATGGCTTATACTTAAAAGAAATTTTCATAAGATTGTGGAGAGACTTGCAATGCTTTATGGAGCAAAAAATTGACCTATAAAAGAGAAGCATAAAACTAAGTTAAATGTTGCTGAGATGATAATCCTTAGGTGGATTAGTGGCTTGACATTTATGAGACAAAATGTAAAATAAATATATCCGTGATAGGGTTGGTGCAGCTCTCATGACATATAAGATTAAAGAGTCGTCTTAGATGATTTGGTCACATTAAACATCGATCATTTGATGATCCTGTTAGGAGAGTAGATTTTTTAGATTTGACTTATGTTAAGAAAGGTAGATGTAGACCTAAGAAGACTTGCGCAAATGGTATAAAAAAATGATCTTGATTTATTAGAATTAAATGAAAATATGGCACACAATAGGACACGATGAAGAAAAAGGATTCATGGAAAGAACCACATTTAGTGGGACAAAGGCCGGTTGTTGTAAACCCGTATACAGATATCTTAACAGCAACCATTACATGATTTCATTGCTCATAGTGCTCATAAACTCAAGTTTATTTTCCTATTATCTTAACTATTCTTTGCAGTTTCAGTCCAAACAAGTTCGAACTACAAAGTGCCAATCACTAAAAGAACTTGCACTTCCAATAGAAAATTGTTAAGGCACCCACGCACCAGGATAATATGATTTAAAATTATGTAATACCAATTCAAAAAAAAAAAAAAAACTAAACTAAACTAAACTAAAAAAAAACTAAAAAAACAGCAGGTTCACTCAATTTAATGTTCTAATTATAGTTACAATGATAAGGGGCAAAATAACTTATCCAAATTTAGAGGGGAAGGGCAAAATGCTAAACTATATACATAACTGCAAGTGAAATTAAAAAAAAAATCCATTTTATACATAGTTAATATCATTTTTCTCAAATCTAATGACGCACGAGCCACCCAAATAAATCCCTGCTTCAATCAATCATGCTAGCACAATCTAATGAGGACGGTTTCCTTGACCGAAAAAAAAAAAATGCAAAAACAGATTTTTAGAATTGATTTTATTTTGAAACCATAGGTATTCAATTAACCATACAGTTTCAGATCAAGTCCAAAGCTTCCATAAATGAAAAAAAAATGTCAAAAAGCCTTTTTTAGAATTGATTCGATTTAAAAACCTAAGTATTCAATTAACCATACAGTTTTAGATCAAGTCCATGTGCATTGTCAAATTTATTTCACCTGAATGACTGAAATGCCATAACCACTTTGCGTGAAACTCTAATAATTTTTGTAAATCATCAAGACTTGCTGACTAGAAAACATATTTCTGTGAAGTTGCCCCCAAAAGGCGGATTTACCAAATTGTTGCCAAGTTAAAATAGAACTAATTTGGAATTATTTATTTATTTATTTATTATTTTGCTTTTATTTATCAAAATATGTTCGCTTAGGTCACACTTTTTACATTTATTTTTCTTTTTTTATTTTCAAAACAAACAACTTAATTTTTAAAACAATCGAAATAGCATTCAAGTATTTTAGTATTTTTAAAACAACCATCACCACCAGATATATTATATTTTAAACCAAATCATAAAAAAAACAAAATAATAATAATAATAATAAGTTAAACAACCAAAAGGGATCCCAAATGGCCCCATAACAACAACCAATATATATATAAATTTAAGGAATGACCAGAGGCTGTTATACGAGCCCCCAGCCACCTCTAATGTCCTAATAATTCAAGTACCAACCGTCTTAAGGCCAACGTCGCCAGCGGTGGATTCGAACCTTCAACCTCAGATACAACTGACTCGCAGATACCAACCTATAAGTCGGGGTACATGTATGTGTGTGTGTGTGTATATATATATATATATATAAAGGCAATCCCTAGTCATTATTTATTATTCCTTCCTTATTTCTTTCCTATTCATTTTATCCTGTTTTGTTTCTTCCTTTGTTGTGTCTATTGTAATCAGTTTTAAATACCCCTCAATCTATCAATAATATTATGTTGCACTATTCAAAATTTCAACATGGTATCAAAGACTTGGTTTTAACCCTGGAGCCTCCACCGTAGCCGTCGGCCACCTGCAGGTCTTTCCATGCAAGGTATTTGTCGTTGGCCACCTCAGGTTTACCCTGTTTCTTTCTTGTTGTCTCCCTATTATGTGCTAATCTCACCACAAGCCCTGCTACAGGCCTTCTACAGTGTCGTCTCTCTGCAGAAAGACCACTGGACTATTCTGCAAGTGTATCTAGCAATCATATTCCCTCTGCAAAAAGGCCGCTAAATTGTCTTGCAGGTGATTTCAGCCATCAAGTTCCCTTCCACCAAACTGGGTTCTCTCCAACAAACCTGGTTTTTCCCGTCTGGTGCAAACAGAGAACTGTTCAGCCGTGGGACCTTCCTTTTCTATCCTTAATCAGAGATCTTTCTATGTCTCGACACCCTAGTATCCCGACAGTGTACTTGAGTCCACCAGAGGGTCGACACCAATTTCAATCCCTCCGGTGTCTTTGACCAGAAACCAACATGAACTTCTTGATCACAACCCATAAATTGAACAACATTAACTTTCTCCAATGGTCCCAAGTGGTGTCTTTGTTTATCAAAAGACGCAGGAAATTCACAACAATGCACGTGAGTTTTTCAACTCTATTTTGGGTGAATTCTTGGTGAGTAAATGTATCCTCTACCATAGCTCCAATACAGACACTCAACAAAATGGGGTAGCTGAGAAGAAAAACCGTCATTTCCTCGACGTTGCTCGCTCCATTATATTGCAATCCAATGTCTCGAAACGATTTTGGAACGATGTCATTCTCAGTACCACCTATCTCATAAATAGTTCCCTCTAATATTCACAAGTTTTGAACCCCCTTAGCAACCTTAATGTCGTGCTTTCCTGCCAATCGGGTCTTCGGGTCTTCTCTACATTAGATCCCAAGATTTTTGGGTGTGTTGCTTCTGGTCGGAACACTACCCACAATCGGAGTAAACTTGATCCCAAATCTATAAAGTGTATCTTTCCAGGGTACTCCACCACTCAAAAGGGGTATTGGTACCTTGATCTCGCCACAACTGATGTCCCCTTCTTTGAAAATGTTCCCCATTTTCTTTGCTCGACCCCAAGTGAGGGGGAGCTTAAGTTCTTAGACACTACCCCTTATCCTACTCCTATGGATGCTCCCCCTATTGTTCCTGCCACTAAGGAGTCCTCTGTTCCACTGAGTGCACCATCTCCTCCTCCCACTATCTGTATCTACACTTGGTGACCCATCTCAAAGGAAGCCCGCTACCTCCTAACATGACCTTAACTCGACTCCGGGCAACACCCTTAGCACAACCCCTTCAAATGAGGAGTGAGCTCTTCAAGTAAGATACACAATCAGATAAGCTACCTCTATTCGATGATAAAATGTCTTTTTTTTTGCAGTTTATCGCCAACTAACAAAGCATTTGTTATTGTCTTGATGAACCATCAGTTCTCAACTTCTATTAAGGTTGCTCTTGTTGATCTAGTCTGGAAAAAGATAGTAATGTTGGAAACGAATGCCCTTCGGCGGAACTATACGTGGGACGTCATTGATCTTTCTCGGGATAAGAAAGTTGTGGGGTGTTAATAGATGTTCAACACCAAGTTGAAGTCTGATGGATCTTTTGAACATAACAAGATACGGTTGGTCGCCAAAGGGTATCCACAGACCTACAGAGTTGACTATGGTCTCGTTGTCCCTTGCGGTGAATCTGGATTGGCATTTATTCCAGCTAGATGTCAGAATGTGTTCTTGAATGGAGATCTAACAGAAGAGGCATAAATATCTCTCCCTCGATGATTTTGACGCTACTGCTTCCAGAAGGCAAGTGTGCAAGCTTCAAAAGTCCCTCTATGGGCTAAACCAATCCTCAAGGGTCTGGTTCAGCAAGTTCCCAAAGGTGGTCATGGGTCATGGTTTTACTCAGGCTAGGGCAGATCAACACTCTTTTCTTTCGTTATTCCTTTAATGGCCAGGTAGTCATCCTTATTGTCTATGTTGACGATATTTTTCTTACAGGTAACAAACTCCTAGCATTATAGTTCTTGAAAGACATTTTTGTTAAGTCGTGTGAATGAAGGACTTGGAATCTACCCGGTACTTCTTAGGCATGGAAGTGCCTTAATCATCTCGAGGCATTCGTCTGTCTCAACACAAATACGTGGTTGATCTCTTAACAAAGAACAACCTTCTTCTGTACAAACTAATAGTTATCATTATAGATCCAAATGAAAAATTATCTAACAATCTCAATGATGTGTCTGTCAACAAGACTCGTTACCAGCGCCTTGTGGGGAAACTCATCTTCCTCGCCCATACTCGTCTCTACATATGACACACAATTGGTATAATGAGTCAAATCATGCATGACTCATATAAGCACTATTTCTAAGTTGTCCACCAGATGCTCTAATACTTAAAAGATACACAGGGCTCAAATTTGTTTTTATCTCATCACACCTCTTGATCTATTGTTGTTTATACATGTGTTGATTAGACCGAACCGATTCATGATCGACGTTCCACATCGGGGTATTGCTCATTTGCATGGGGAAATAGTCACGTGGAAAGGCAAAAAAAAGTTTGTTATGCTAGGATAAGTGCTGAAGCTGAATTTCAATCCATGTTCTTTGGAATCTGTGAAGCCCTCTGGTTACACATCATGCTTCAAGAACTTCGTATGTCAAACTCCGACCCGTTGCAGCTATTCTGTGATAATAAGGCCATAATCAACATTGCTCACAGTCCAGTCCAGCATGATTGTACTAAATATGTGGAGATTGACAGATACTTCCTTATGGAAAAGATCAAGTCCAGAGAAATTTGTGTTCCTTTTGTACCCTCTAGTGGTCAGCTAGTGGATATCCTCACAAGGAATCTTCCTCATCCTTCGTTCAATGACTTCAAATCTAAGTTGAACATGAATGACATCTATGCTTCAACTTGAATGGAAGTATTAGATTTATAGAGGCAATCCCAAGCTCTTCTTACTTATTTTTAGTTTTTATTCCTCATTATGTATTTCCTATTTGTTTTATTTCTTTCCTAATTATTTTATTCTGTTTTATTTCTTTCTTTTGTTGTGTCTATTGTAAATCAATAATATTATGCAGCACTATTCGAAATCTGAACATATATATATATATATATATATATATATATATATATATATATATATATATATATATATATATATGACAGTAATAAATTAATGAAAAATAATTGACCAACATTCACATAAAAGCAATCATCATCACAGAATAATAAATTTGCAAAAGTCAAAGCCATGCACACCGCTTCCTACTTTTATTCTTTACTTTTTGCTGTAATCATTATGGTTATGTATTAAAAATCATATTTTTAGCACAAATATCAGCATTCATAAGTTAGATATATCAGAATACCAAAACCATCAGACTGATCTAGTTCGTCATGTAGAGATATACCAAACAATCTCAACTAATCTTTTATGTGGTATTGTAGAAGATGCACATCAAAGAAACAAACTTGTGTTACTCTTCCTAATGGCCACAAAATTATTTTACCATTACAAGAATTATACAGAATTTATCGTCAGAAATACTAAAGATATATTTTTCCCGAGCCTTTATAGCAAGCATAAAAAAAGAGCTCCATGTAAATATTGTACGCTATTCCCACTATTAAAGGCCCCAGCCTTCAATAATCTGCATGACATGGAACCATTGGAAGATACACTAATCAAAGAAGAATACAGGACCTCAGAAGTGCTTCAGCATACCCTTACAAACAGGGTTAGTTTTGCTGAGTGGAACTGCTGCTAAAGAAGGCAGACATATAAGATGGTAAAGAAGATCAATCCAAAAAAATAAGACATAATGACCATACAAGGAATAGATTTGGTAATTCGTAGTTAAAAGAAATAGGATGAGTGGCATACTGCTATGGTTCAATCACATCAATGTTTGATGAAAATATCAATTCCGTTACAGTAACCTGGAATGCATCTACAGTGCTTCTAACTAAAAGCAGTTAAAAAAATAAAATTTTAAAAACTAGGCTTTAAAATATGATAGAAGTAGAGTGTTTATACAAAATTGGCCCACATACTGGGCCTACAAAGGAGACGCCAAGTGCACGAAAGAGAAGAACCATTGAGCATTACTTCAGCGATGTTAAGCAGAATCGATCCCATATATTGCCCAATTGCAATCAAATAAGCACCATGACAAATGCTTGGGAAGAAATGGAATTATGAATAGTGTCAGATAGATACAGAGAATGAAATAAAGTGGATACAGAAAAGCCAAAAAACTGGACCTTATTAATGATGTCAGGCTGAAACAAATATTATAAATGAGATGAACTGTAAAATTGGTTGAGTTGGCTGGTGCCAGCTATATGTGCGGTGGAGAAATAAAATCTGGAAAAATGGAGCAAAATGTCCGAACGGTAGATGCATTCTTTCCCATTAGCAATAAAAACAAGCCAATACATTTTCCAAAACTTTAAAGAGAAATTAAATAACAATTTTTTGTTCACATTCAACTCACAAATAAATTATCTCTGATACAAACAATCAATAAAGAAACTTAAATTTTATACAAATATTCTTTAATATATCTTCCCACTTGCTTCTCTTCTCCAATATATGAATTAAAATAAATATAAGTGATTTGCAATATTAGTTGTAAGTAATTAATGATTCGTATAATCAAAATAATGACACATTAGTGGAAAATTAACATGAGCGATCTATATACTCTAAGATCACTATGAGAAAAATTAAATAGAAATAAATTCTAGATTCTTCGACTGATAATATTGTATTCGTGTGGGAGTGTATAATAGAACTATTAGCCACATCTTTGTAAGTATTCTTTTATGAAATAAAATTTCTTACAGGATTCTTAAAAAAAAAAACTGATAATATTGTATACGTATTTTTTCTTAAATTGGGTTCATTTTATATGAAAAAATACTTGAAGAGTGACAATGAGATGAGGCCAAGGCCAAGGAATAGTATTAGCACATCACTTGGTGGATATTTTTATTTCAGATTTGTGATAGTAATTTTGTTTCCTCTAAATACAATGCATCAATTGATGTCAATATATGTTCCATTAACAAGTTCATCTCTACTACTGAAATATTTGATCATGCTGAAATTAATGTTACACGTTTCTTATCATAGTTAAGTTATTTATTTTATATGCTGTTTATGATAAAAAGATAAAAAATAATATAGTAAACGTGATGGTTTAGGAGAAGTCTTTAGCATTTGCGTGTCAACTGATAAAATTCACTCTTTTACAACTATTACTGGATATGCCAATATACCCACATGTGAAACAAAATAAATTATTGTTATTGGAAAACTTTTAAAAAATAAACATTTGACTGTTTTTTTTTACTAGTGCAATATATAAAAAATAAAATAGTAAAATATGATATGATTTTTTCTTACTCAAATTATTGAATGTTCCAAAACCTCTTAATATTCATAGCACTGAATAAAGTAAAACTTCAAATGATTTTATGCAAATTTATTTAATCTAATAAGAATATAAGTTGTCTTCCGCATTATTTTATGTTGTTTTAAATTTAAAATATACTGAAGGTTTAGGAGAAGTATCTTTAGCATGTGCATGCCAACTGATAAAATTCACTCTTTTATAGCACTAACTGGATATGCTAATATACCCACATGTGAAAAGAAACAAATTATTGTTATTCAAAAACTTTTAAAAAATAAAATTTAGACACTTTTTTTTGCTATTGCAATATGTAAAAAATAAAATAGTAAAATATGATATGATTTCTTCTTCTTCGTATTATTGAACGCTCCAAATCTCTTATATTTATATCATTGAATAAAATAAAATTTCAATGATTTTATGCTAATTTATTTAATCTAAAAAACATACAAGTTGTCTTCCGCATTATTTTATGTTGTCATGATTTTAAAATATAATGAATATGATTTTAAAATATAATGAATCTGCCAAGTTATTGATAACTTACAAATTACTATTTGAATTAATATTTTCATACTAAAACCTAAAGAACTTAATGAGTGGAAAAAAGTCTGTATATCACAGATGCGGCCATATAATATAACAGTATTATTTTTACTGTAATTTCGATATTGTTTTTTTAAAATAAATTTCATTGATACATTAATGCTTATGTTTTTAGAATATCTTTGAGTTTTATCTTGATATTGACTTAAAAAAAGTGGATGCAATTTAAACTCCATCTAACATCCTATTTTTGCATTAGTAATTCCAACCTCCTAAGTCAAGTCGTGAAGTAGCTGTAGACATACTTATGAGAGTAGATTCAAAGCATGTAAATAAGAAATGAAGAGACCTACCAAGGATCAACGAAATAGATGAGGAATAAAAATATAAGATCACAAGTTCAAAAAAGCGGAAGATCAAAGAATCATAAGTCAAGAGGGATTATTAGGGTTAGCTGTAAGAAGGGCATACTAAGGTATATTTAGTTAGAGTTACTTGGTAAAGGACATCAAAAGAAAAGTTACCGCTCACTAAACTACATTGGCAGAATAAAACAGGAAAGGCCATCCTGGAAGAGCCAAATGAGAGGACGGTGATTCTCCTCCGAGAAGAGAAGTTCATCAATGCATATGCACAAACAATCTTATTGTTCATCAAATCAATATTGAATACGCCAGTTAAATTTCATAACTTCATAATTTTATCCAAGCAACCTTTACACAAATAACTAAGTTCGTCCATGGAGGTCTGTTATCAATAGAACAAATATTTAAATTACAAAAATAATAAACTAAGAAAACAAAAAAAATATGAACTCTCAATAAACAGTCATATACTGAAGCAAAGTGCAGAGAAACATATTTTATTATTCATCAAATTACAACTTTTTTTCTTATATAATAAGCAATGGCTACCGAAAACCTAATTACAATAATTAAAACTTATCAAAGATAAAAAAATCCAACAAGGAAAGAAATATAGCATAATAAGAAGAGATTAAAAGAGATTAAAATTAAAATAGGAAACCCAAAATTCTACACTCTCCCTCAAGCTAGGTCGTACATGTTATAAAGCCCTAAGTTGGTATTTAAATCCATGAAGCTACCTGGAGGCAGAGATTTAGTAAAGACATCTACAACTTGAAGATGAGTTGTAATGTAGATTAAGTGAATAATGCCTCCATTGGCCTTTTCAAAAATAAAATATCTATCAATTTCTATGTGCTTGATCCTATCATGATGTACAAAAATCTTTGCAATAGTAATGGCGGCTTCGCTTTCACAGAACATTTTTATGAGATTGACAATAGAGTAACCCAACCCATTTAGTAACCTTTGCATCCATATTCTCACACAAATTCCCAAGTAAGTTTCTGGCACTCAAATTCTGCAATACTTCTAGAGACCATTGATTGCTTTTGACTCCTCCAATTGAAAAGTTTTCTCTAAACATAGAAACAATACCCTGATGTGAACCTTATATCCGCAAGTTCTCTTGCCCAACTAGCATCAGTGTACATCTCTCCGTCCACAATTGTATGATTTTTTTAAACACTAATTCTCTGTCGAGGTCTATTTAAGAAACCTTAATATTCAGTAAATCATCTTCAAATGTTCTTCATTCGGACTATTCATATGTTGACTCATAATACTGACAGAATAAGCGATATCTATCAATAGTTTTCGACAAGTGAATTTTCTCCCCCTGAATATAAATTTTTATCAAAATCCATACTAGTCTCAGCAGGTTTGCACCCTAGAATTTTGTCTCTTTTAGGTCTAGAATGTACTTTCTTTGGGATATCACAATACCCATTTTGGACCTTGCCACTTTCGTGCCCAAAAACAGAAGTTGAGATGACTTTAAAGAAAATGAAATGTGGAAAAGTAATAAAAACCGAGAATATTCCAATAGAAGTGTAGAAATGTTTATGAGATATGAGAATTTCTTAGCTTACTAAATTTTTAATATTGTTTTAAAAACTAGTTGTCTAACAAGTGGAGGAAAAGTTTATAAGTTCCTATTTTTAGGAATAAAGGGGATGCATAAGAGTGTGAATTATAAAGTAATTAAGTTGATGTGTCATATATTAAAGTTATGGAAGAGAATAATTGAACATAGGTTACAAAGTCATACAAAACTTTATCATGTCGAGCAAGTCCATTATAGAAGTTATACATTTATTGAGATATTTCATAGAAAAGTACAGCGAGAGTAAAGAGGATCTCCATATAGAAGTTATCATTTATCATGTCGGGCAAGTCCATTATAGAAGTAATACATTTATTGAGATATTTCATAGATAAGTACAGCGAGAGTAAAGAAGATCTACATATGATTTTTTTTTATTTAGAAAAAAATTATGATAAGTTCCAAGAGAAGTACTTCGGAGAGTTCTAGAAAAGAAAGGCATTGACATTGCCTATATTCAAATCATTAAAGATATGAATACTCGAGTTGTTACTTGTGTCCGAACACATGGAGGATTTACCAAGTATTTTCTTATTTCAATTGGATTACATCAGTGATCGGCTTTAAGCCTAAATCTTTTGTCTTTATTTATGCATGTTCTTACTGGACATTTACATGAGAATGTATCTTGGTGTATATTTTTCATTGACGGTATCCTTTTTGTGAATAAGATTAGAAAGAATTCAAAAAAACTCGATTTATGAAGGTCAATTTTAGAATTTTAAGGTTTTCGTTTGAGCAAATCTAAAACAAAATACATGAAAATAAGTTTAGTAGTGGTAGATCTGGTGGCAGGATTGTACCAATGGGTGATCAGGTCATAAAAAGGAGTGATCATATTAGATATCTCGTGTATATTGTTCAAAGTCATGGAGATATAGATGGGGATGGTATTAGTAGAATTCAAATTGGATGGTTAAAGTGGAGGAATGCATCGGGCCTATTATGTGATAAAAAGTACCACTTAGACTTAAAGAAAAATTCAATAAGATGGTGGTGAGACCCGCAATGTTTTATGATGCAGAAAGTTGGCCTGTAAAAGAGAAGCATAAAATTAAGTTAAATATTTTTGAGATGAGAATGCTCAAGTGGACGAGTGGCTTTAAACTTAGAGATAAAATGTGAAATGAATATATCTGTGAAAAGGTTAGAGTGGCTCCAGTGATGGACAAGATTAGAAAGAGTCATCTTAGATTGTTTGGTCACTATAAACGATGACCATTTGATGATCCTGTTAAGATAGTAGACGTATTAAATTTAACATGAGTATTGCTAAAATGGAAATGCTTAGGTGGATGTAGCTTTACACTTAAAGACAAAATGTGAAACAAATATATTTGTGAAAAGGTTAGAGTAGCTCCAGTGACGGACAAGATTAGAGAGAGTTGCCTTAGATGGTTTGGTTATGTTAAACGCCGACCATTTGATGACTCTGTTAGGAGATTAGAAGTTTTAAATTTAACTTAAGTTAAGAAAAGTAGGCGTAGAGCTTAAAAAGACTTGGGAATGTTCTATAAAAAATGATCTAAATTTATTAGAATTAAATGAAAATATGACACTCAATAAGACACAATGGAGAAAAAGAATTCATGTATCCAACCCACTTAGTGAAACAAAAGCTTATTGTTGTTGTAGAGAGCTTTGTTCAACTTGCATGCTCTCCCTCTTCTAAGATTTTCTTCAAATCTGAGTGACAGATCCATATGCCACCACTTGCAAATCTCCTTTAAGAAATGCATTCTTAACATCAAATTTATTTAGTGGCAAGTTGGAATTAACTGCAAGAAAGAAGTGTACTAATCAAATTAATTTTAGTATTAGGAGTAAGGGTCCCTTGGTAATCTAAACAATGAGTTTGAGTTCTTTTTTTTTTTTGCTGCAAGTCTCTCTTTATCTCTCCTCAAATCCATCAGTCATACACTTTATCGTAAATACCTATTTGCATTCAGCTAACTTCCTATCCTTTTGGTAAATCATCAACACTCCATGTGTTATTCAGAGAACGTCTATTTTTCCATTATAATTTACTTCAAATTTGGATCACCTAACGCACTGTGAAAAGTTCTTGGAACGAACAAATTATAAATCCAAGATACAAATGTTCTGTGAGGTTTTAACAATCTTTCATAAGAAAGTATTTGCAATGGGATGTTTGGTACATGCTCAGGTTTCTTTTATAAATGCAATAGTAAATCAAGGTCAAAATAATGCGTATCATAAGATATAACAGTTGTGGAAGGAATATATGACGCTAGAGCTTAAAAGGTAGCAATTGGCTTAGTACCTTCAGCACAGCCGTGACAGTTGGTGGTCAAGACTTTAATTAGATAGCTAGTTAGTTTCTTAAGATCTGTTCTTTTAGTTTTTGAAAACATATAGGTGGTTTTGGAGTATCAATAATGGTATAAAGTCTTGTTTGAGCTGAAAAAGGTGATTGATTGGAAAATAAAAGAGTTTCTTTGCTGTTTTTTCATTTGATGCATCCTAGAAATGATGAATTCTTTCCCGCTCAATTCCAAAAAATGAATTGTTTTTGGAATTGAGCAATTGTAGATGATTTAGTCCTGAAACTAAGATTTGTGCTTACTTTCGTCTTAAAAATAACTATGAAACTACTTTCTTGACAAAAAAAACGAGCTCTGACTGAGGATTGGGACTTATTGGCGGTACTCCCATTTTTTTTATGAACAATACCTGGAAAAGGCATATTGATAGTACTACCACTAGTTTCAATATTTCAGTTATTTCTAAAAATTGTTTATCTGAGTTAAAATAATCGGTGAAGTTTCCTAAAAAGTATCTCCTCCAATCATATTCTCCCACTTAAAAGAGTTACAGAAACAAGTCGCAGGATTATTACAGCCATTAAATGTCCCAAATGCAATATGGGAAGAGATTTCCATCCATTTCATCCCAAGTCTTCCAACTTCCTACGATAAAACTTACATTTTTGTTGTAGTAGATCGATTATCAAAATGTACATTTTACACCTCTACCCACAAGGTTTACTAAAGTTAAAGTAGCCAAAGTTTTTGTTTCAAATATTGTGTCTTCAATTCCAGAAATCTATTGTGATCGTGAACCTATTTTCCATAGCTTCCTTCGAAAAGAGTTACTTTGCTTGAGCAGTACTCAACTAAATTTTAGCATTTTTCCCTATCATCGTCAAACGGACAAAATGAAAAAAGTGACAAATCCTACAATTGAACAACATATTCAAGGTTTTGTCATGGGAAAACCTTCGCAATGGGTAATCTTTTTGACATGGACTGAGTTATTTTATAGTACATCCATACACTCTTCATTCAAATATATCCAATTTCGAATAGTCTATGGAGGACCAGCACCCATAGTGTTTCCAATGTAGGCTGCACTTCTTCAGTGAAAGCAAATAAACCTTACAAAACTGCAACAAAGTTCTTCAACAACTCTTCTCAATCTACATGGCACATGTCGTCGTATGAAATAGCCCGTTAATAAAAAAGATGAAAGCAATTTTCAAGTAGACGATCAAGTTCTAATTTGCTTACAACATTATTGTCAATTCTTCATTACTCGGCTACAATGTTCCAAACTTGCTAAATGCTTTTTGGGCAAATGGTGCACTTCAACGAATTGGCAGTGTTACTTGTAAATTAGATATATCATCAACCACAGACAGTCATCCAATTTTTCATGTTTTATTTTTGAAGTCATTAAAGATATATATACTAGAGCTGTTACTTGTGTTTGAACAGAAGGAGAATTGACCAAATTTTTTCCTACTTCAATTGGATTACATTAGAGATCGGTTTTAAGTCCTTATCTTTTTGCTTTAGTTATGGATGGTTTTACTGGACATTACAAGAGGATGTACCTTGGTGTATGCATTTGCTGATGATATCCTTCTCGTGGATAAGACGAGAGAAAAAACTCAGGAAAAACTTGAATTATGGAGGGCTACATTAGAGTCTAAAAGCCTTCGTTTGAGTAAAACTAAAACTGAATACATGGAATGTAATTTTAGTAATGGTAGCTCTAGTGACAGAAGTGTAATTTTGGGTGATCAAATTATTAAAAGGTGTGAACGATTTAGATATCTTGGATCTATTGTTCAACCGATGGTGATATAGAGGGGGGTGTTAATAGTAGAATTCAAGTTGGTTGGTTGAAGTGGAGGAATGCTTCGGGGCTATTGTGTGATGGAAAAGCATCACTTAGACTGAAAGGAAAACTTTATAAGATGGTGGCGAGATCTGCAATGTTTTATGGTGCTAAATGTTGGCCTTTAAAAGAGAAGCATAATACTAAGTTAAGTGTTGCCGAGATGAGAATGATTAGGTGGATGAGTGGCTATACGCTTAGAGACAAAATGCGAAATGAATATATTCGTTATAGGGTTGGTTTAGCTCCAGTGACCGACAAAATTAGAGAGAATCGCCTTATATCGACTTATGTTAAGAAAGACAGAGATAGACATAGGAAGACTTGGGCTTATTGTATAAAAAATGATCTTAATTTATTAGAATTAGATGAAAATATGACACTAAATAGGACGCAATGGAGAAAAAGGATTCATGTAGCCGACCCCACTTAGTGGGATTAAGGCATTTTGTTGTTGTTGTTGTTGTTGTTGTTTTTAAATTCACTATAAAAATAATTTATTTTCATCTTGATTCTTTACCGACAATTAACATTTGAGACCGTCCAACCATTAGCAATCCTGCAACAATTCTACATATTACAAAAATTATTAAAAAAAAAACCACTCTTACAACCATTGATTTTAACTCAAATTTTATAAATTCCTACAAAAATTATGACCTTGAGAACAAGGTCAATTTCAAATGATGGAGAATTGGTATGAACCCGCCGGAAAAATTCGCTACATTTATTCCGCAAAAATCTACTGAAACAATCATCAACCAAGATTTAGTTTGGGTTAGTATTACATTTAGTTTGTTTCGAGTTTATTTAAATGTTGGGCCTATAAAACCTCCAATTGAGCCGTATGGAAGTTCAAGAAGTTCTAAATAACAAACCCCTCCTATTCTGATTCTTCCTTCACGTTTCTCTTCTCTCATTTTCCCTTCTGTTTTCACGTTTAACCTTTTCTTTTCTCCAGTTTCTACAGTTCCGCATCACAAGAAGAAAACTGCCAACAGATCCATGGATAATTGTGAACTGTGATAATGGTTCTAATGAGAAAAAAACGGAGAGATAAAGGATTACTGATAGATACTTGAGATTCTCTAAGCGCTTTAACTGCTGCTCGGTCGTCGTCACCTTTCGCATAATATTCGAAGAGAAACTCTTCCACGCAGAGAAAGATAGCCACCCCACCGCCGCCGGCCACATGCGGCGTACTCTCGGCTCGATTAAGCCCCCTCACTATACAGGCGAGCAGCTTCGGCCTACGACTGAGAGCTGCAGCGCTTAGGCTGGCGATCCCAGTTATAGGGCTAGCCCTAAATAACGCTATCGGAGTATTCATTGGGATGCAAAAAAATTGCCTACTTAAACTGTACGCTATGCAGGAGTTGTGTGCGGAATGGTGTACACGGAGGTCATAATCGGGTTACAATCAGATTACAAACGAATTGTAATCCCTTTGTACCCTCCATGTAACTCACTTGTAATACGTGTGTCTTCATATTAGTAACATTTAGTAATCACTACTGTAGATGAAATAGGAACGATTAATGGGATTCTAATGAGTTATAGCTAATTGTATCCTCCAGTATACTCACTATAACTACGCTGCCTCATATCAGTAACCTTTGTAAAATAGGAGCGTGCATGTTACAAGTGAGTTACATAGCTCGTTTGTAACCCGATTGTAACTTCTGTGTACCCCATTCCGCACGCAACTCCTGCGTACGGTTTACTTACGCAATTTTTTTCCGGGATATTTCATTTCTACCGCGTATCAATATATTAATATATTACTCAATTATTGAGTATTTATATATCCTATTATAGATGCATAAAAGGAGTATTGTAATACGGAAATTTTGTGTGATATAAATATAAATGCCTCTTAAATTTAAATGTTTATTTATGTAGAATTTAATTATTTGAATTTCATAAAATATCACTGATAATTATTTTTAAAATATAAAATATAATTTTTTTTTCATATACAAATTTGATATGTTTTTTTTTTTTCTGCCGCTAGAATAATAAATATATAATATGAAATTTTACCTGCAATATGTTTTAAGAAATAAACCAAATAAAATGGAATGTATTAATCATTTAACAATCTTTTTTAAACACTCAAAATCAGATTTATAGATCTATAATGTTGATGCATGCTAGAAAATTCGCTGCGATAGAGTAATGGATTATCGTCTTAGCGTTGCACGAGAAAATTCAACATACACTCAAGTATAGATCTAAAACAATTAGTAATGACACTAACTGTTTTTACATGCAAAACTCGTAAAAGGAAAAAAAAAACCAAGTGTCATTGTCCTGTTGTAAAAATCCACTATAACTTGATGATTACATGTATAGTACATTTGTCTTGCAAATGGAAAATGATTGAACACTCTTTAGAGTTACAACATTAGTGCACGAATGAACTTGTTTGTAAGAAGTGGACTTGTCCCACAGATGAAAAAGGGTTGAACACTCTTTGGAGTTACATTGTCAATGCACGAATGAATTTGTTTGTAAGAAGTGAGTGGAGGGTAATCGGTGGAGGTCGACAGGTGGTGTTCGACAGTGATCGATGATGGTCAGCGGTCGTCGGTGATCGACGGTGGCAGGAGTGATGCTGGATTCCAACTCATTCTTAAATCTTTAAGTTTTTCTCAAGCCTTAAGCTCTCCCCCTCTCATGACAGAAATGAGACTCTATTTATAGTGTTATTGATGCAATTAATATATGAATATGAATCATTTTGATCGGACGGGCCGGAGAACTTCCTTTGATAGGACGGTGTTTGATGGACATTTTAGTGCCTTAACAATGTCAGAATTGAATAATCTCGGGCTCACTGAATTTGTATTGTCGAGACGCTCGATTCTACTATAGGCTTGCTAGATTTGACATTCGTTTAAACTTCTAAATATGTCCAAAAAACATTCAACATCGGTTTAATGAGTTTATTTGAGCTTGGTTCGACTCGGATTAAACTAATTTTGACATCATTGGGCCCTTCTCATCGAGCCAGTCAGATTGACTATAAGTTTATTAAAACCAGAGTTCTAGATGTCTCTTAATTGCAGTTTGAATGTTTCTTACTCAAAAGATTGCCTTGAGATTCATGTCATATCTCGAGATTCATGTCGGATGATGAAAATTTATTGGTGGCATATCAATTGTATATAAGAAAACAGGGGCAATTACATACAACAAATCACTTGTAATTTATTATCTACAAACAAATCACCATCTTTCATCTATTTTTTGTTTTAATTTCTTACTCAAATATCAAAACTCATGTTAAAACCCCAACCTATATTTTAAATTTTTATCAAATTATTGCTCATAAAAATAACGATTTGGTAGGTCAAAAAAATTAGCTCTTTGGTTAATTTGTAAATATCAATATTTTGAAGGGCATGTATGTAATTATCCCATTAAAATATTATTTAGTAGATATTTATATTTATGATTATATTATTAATTCAATGTAATGTTAAAAATTTAAATATTTTTTTCAGAAAAAATAAGCTTGAAGAACAATATACGTGCGATTCCAATCCCAAACTCATAAAAAAAAAAAGGATTATAACTCCAATCACTATGTTGTCAATAAATGCACAAAATTTAAATAATATGAAAATAATTTAAGGATAAATTTGCGCAAATCTCGAAAAAAGTCTGAGCCGATTCTAAAATTGATTTGTGAAAGGCACTTCAACCGCATCTAATTCCTTACTTTTCCTTCAAACATAAATCGAAGCAGAACCAGAACCAGAACAAAAAACTGCAATTACTCGCCCAAAATCTTCCTTTTCCCCACAAAATCACTTCAAAATTCAATCTTTCCTCCCATTCCTCACTGCCCAGACATGGCCGCTGCTCCTCCAAGCTTCCTCTCCCTCGAATCCTCCTACCTCCGCCCTATTCTCATCTCCACATCATCCTCTCCCTCCTCTTCTGTCTCAATTCACCGTTCCCACTCCCGTTCCGTCTCCCTCTCCTCAGTCCGCTCAACCGCCGGCGCTATCCCCGCCTCCTCTTCCGGCAGCGGCGTCTTCCTCGACGACCTCGGTCTCTACCGCCTCCAAACACTCGACAAGTACATAAGGGAAGGAAGGCTCGGCGACGGATGGCTCGAGATCCGCCCCATGGAGGAGGGGGAAGTCGATCCCGCCGTCCAGCTTCTAGCAGAATCCTTCGTGGAGTCCATGGGCATGGCGGCGCGGTACGTCCCGCTTCTTGCTTTTCTGGTGCGCCAGTATGTATTAGGCCGCAGGCTTCTGCTACCCCACGCCGTGATGCTCTTAGGATTCTATAGGGAAGGTGATAAGGAGGCGGAGCTCGCCGGTACGGCGGAGGTTTCTTTTGATACCATTGGGGCTAATGTAGCGTCACCGACGCCCTTGCCGCCGAGGAACTGCCCTTACATTTGTAACATGGCAGTCAAGAAGGAGTTCAGGAGGTACATCTATAGCTCTTCTTTGCGGAAAAAAATTGCGTACGCAGAGCTGTGTACATAAACACATGATATACGTGAGTTACACGGGGTTATATCCAGGTTACAACCCCCTCGTAACCTCTTTGTACCCTCTGTAATATACTTGTAACCCCTTGTAACCCCTTGTAACCCCCTGTAACCCCCTATAACCTACCAATGCATGAAAACAAAAGCTCAGACATATTGGTAGGTTAAGGGGGGTTACAAGTGAGTTATAAGTATGTTACAGGAAGGTTGTAACTTAGATACGACCCCCTCATAACCTCTTTATACCATTTTACACACGCATCTCTGCGTACATCTATAGCTCTTCTTTGCATCTTCATTCTTATTGATTTTATGTTTCTTGCCCTGCTGATTGTAATGCATTAATTTTGCATTTTCATATGTAATTTCTAAGTAAATTAGGAGCTTCTTGCATTTAAACCACCCAAATATTTTGAATCGCATAAAAAATACCACAATTTCAACTTTTAAAAACTGAAATACACTTTCATGCATTGGTAAAATGGGAATGTATATATGTAAATACATAGAAATTAATTGGAATGTATATATGTAAATCTTACTCTGTTTGTTATGTTATTGATTCTAAACATGCATGTTCCATAGTATTTTACATCTAGGCAAGATGCAGAAGAATATAGATAAAGTAACCCATGTTGTAATGGATTTGGTTCCCATTAAACCATTTAGGAGAGGAATCGGTTCTCAGCTACTGAAGGCATGCGAGGAGCTCATATCTAAAATGAAGACAAATCATAGAGTATACCTTCACTGCAGAGTGACTGATACAGGACCTCTGAAAATGTACAAGAAAGCCGAATATAAGATCATCAAAACCGACAGCAGATTAGTTTGGTTGACGCTTCAGCGACGAAAGCATTTGCTGAAGAAAGAACTGCACTTTGAGCAGGATGCAGCTTTTGCTGTTGCTGTTGAGAATCATGTCAACCAATAAGTCTTGTAATTTGGCTACCCGAAGGTGTCATTGTAATTTATGTTAATTTGTTGTGATGTATGATAGAGTGCACTGAGCACTGACTAAGGTTCTTATACCAAACCTGTTCATTGTAAATTGAAAAGGGGCGAGCATGTAAAAAAGAAGAAGTATGAAATATGTTCTTGAGGTTTAAGTTTTTAGTCACCATGACATTATCTTATTGCATATTAAGCATTTTGCTTTTATCTGTTGAGATAATTGTGTAATTTATATGTTAACATGAATGTTTGGGAGATGCTCTAAATCATGTTGGCATGTTAGAAGATTATGAGCTCTGTATTGGACATGGAAAACTTTGATAATGTGTATTTTCTTTTGTTTAATTTGATCATATTATCAGGCATAAACTAGTCCCATCTTTACAAGGAAAAGTGCAAAAGACTAATCTCTGATCAACTTCCATTAATAATAGCACAAATTCATGATAAATTAATAGCACAACAAGCATCACCACCATATTTGTGAGCCACCCACAATTCACAACTTGTAAGAATCCAAAAACAAAGAACTTCCAGTTCAAATGGAGCAAAGTTAATCTCAGACATATCCACATCTAAAAATGTTGAAGAGTAAAGTGCTAACATAAAGCCCCGACTATTTTAAAATTAAGCTCTGATATTTCATCATGGAAACTATTTCATCCTCAATTTAAAGAGTTCGTGAACTATTTTAGCACTTGTATAAATATGGGACCAACGGCCCGATACAAATAGTCGGGGACTTTCTACACTTTACTCAAAACTGTTTAAAATACAAATAATGAAAAAAAGTAAGAAGAAAATCAATAATACTGAAGCTGAATCATTTTGTCCCATCAGAGATTGTGTGGCCACTTTCCACTAAAGCCGTTGTCTTACAAATAGGGCACAAGTTCTTGATCATTAGCCATTGTTTGATGCAAGCGGTGTGAAAATCATGGCTGCAGTTCAGTGTACCAATTGCCTCTCCTTCATTGTAAAATTCCTGAATGTCGAGTTTCAGAAGAACGTTAGATTGACTCCAGATCACAATGGAGGAAACTAGACATTATCTCAGGCTGGTCAGAACGATTAATACTCCATTTTGTTATCTGTTTCTGAGAGAATTTAAGAAGAGTACAATCAATATCGAAAAGAAGCTCACCTGACAGATACAGCAGGGCTCCACCTGCTCTGAAGATGCCGCCTCCAACTCGCAAGAAGAGTATTTCCGTTTCTTCAAGAGTTTCAAAATTGTCTGCTCACAAAGTCCGGTATTGACATAACCAATCCTCTCCTCTAGCGCCAATAGCTCCTGGAATACATCAAAGTTAAATTGCATGCTCGAGATACATATTAGCAATGCATGAAAAACTCACCTCGTAGGACATGTTGTCGACATCGAGCCGCATGTCTCTGTGCCTGTCATTCAAATCAGCGTGCCCGTTGAACCCGGACTGATAGACGTCCTGATCGATGCAACACTTGTTATGATACAGAATTCAGATAAAGATGTGAAAACTAAAAATGTAAAGAAATCTTCTCATGGCTTTTTTGTATGCTGATCATCTAATGCAAAGACAGACGAGCAACTTGCTGCAGCTATTGATGCAATCAGTGATAAATTGTACTTTAAATCATTATGAAAAAGGCGAGGTGATAAATTCTTCATCAAAAACAAAGATGATCGTAGAAATTAACAATTTAGTACAATAGATAGACAAATGCATCTTTAGACATCAAATAATCGAAGTAAATAATGAGTTTTCTTATTCATCTTCACATTGAGGTGGCTCGTAAGGAAGGAGTTGGCTTTTCCTAGTGATTGAAACCATATGTAACCAAAAAGATGCATTTTCATAACATATATTCATGCATGAGAAGTGATATGAAAATAGAACAGTAATATAAATCTCCAAACTGTAGATGAATAATGTTATACTGCAAGCGGAAATCGTATTTTACATCCTTACAATATTTTGTGGCAGGATAATGTGACTCGACAATAGTAGCAAATAAATAGTTGTCGTCCCTTCGAAATATATCAGAGATCAAGTTCAGACCAGGTATAATACTCAATTATTTTATAGCTTAAATGATGACGAACCCGATCAAGATCTCATGGTTTTATCATCCTGAATCATTGTGGTCTCTGATATACTTTGTCAGAGAATGTAGTCGACCTAACCTAATTGAATGATTCTTATCAATAATTCTATATTGAGTTGTCTAAGAAACCCTTGTAGATTTGGGGTGGATGTTTGTTTAAAGAAAAAATTCAAATCGACCTTCACTAACAGAAGATTTTATATCAATCAATCATACCCTTATGGTTCACAACTGAAAGAGTAAACAGCCGTTGGGAAATATACATGTTGCAATCGTGACTGTAGTATAATTGTGTCATTTGACAATAAGTTAGAGGACTCTGGTTGTAACTGTTACTTCTTGTGGATCACTTGGGTAAAATCACGTGGATAGAGGACTCGAGCCACGTCTTTACTGATGTGAGATTATTTTGAGTGTGAAAATAACGATACACTCTATAAAAAATTAGATAGGAAGGAAAAATATTGCGTGCGGGTGAGTTAGGTGCGGATCAGTGGTATTGGCATGATATTAGCGGTATTGGGATGGTATTGAGGTACAATACCACCCAAATACCGCCAAAATATCACTGTCCGCACGTATGTTGGGTCTACACAATATTCTTTCCAATGTGAGGCACTCGAACTGAGAGCAAGAGAGGAGTATATAGAAGCATTTAGTGTGATTTTTTATTTCAGTGAGAAGAATATGTCGTGCAAACAATTTTATATGAGAAACAAACGAGAGCAAGTATTGAGAATCTAGTTTGGCATCGAATTTCTACTTAATATTAATTAAGTTTAATTAAACTTCAAAAAAAATATATTAAAAATATTTAATAATTTTTTAACACCAAGATGATTATGTTTTTCGTGTTGGTGAAGAAAAATATTTTATTTTGTCCCGATTTCAATAGAAGTTCCAATTGAATTTGTATCACAGCGTTCAAAATTTATAGGAAGCCAATGACGGGATCACGGCGTATAGAAGTTCCATTCGTAACCTAGCCTTGTCATACAATCACGATTCGAGCTAGTTAGGAAGCCAAAGCAAGGATCGCGATTTGCCCTAGTCGCAATTTCTCTAGGAAGCCAACGACGAGAATGTTCGTGACCGAACCTCGTGATATAGTCGTGATTTTTTTGGGAAGCCAATGACTGGAATGCACATGACCGAACCTCGCGATACAGTCGAGATTCAACCGAGCTGGGAAACCAAAAACGGGATCACGGCGAATAAGATCAATTCAGCCTCCGTGATAAAAAAACCGTCATGTGAGTAATTACAGCCAAGAAAGTAGATGGCTTTGAAGAGAAATTAGAGAAAGAAGAGAGTCAAATTAGAACTGGAAAGGAGAAGTGTTTCTCATCCATGGAGAAGCAGTTCTCATCCATGGAAGGGAGATTAATGTCCCTGGAAGAAATGATGAAGAAGCTCGTGAAGTTTCATGCAAATCTGCAGTGGCTTGCCTAGAGATTGAGCGACAACTTCTAGAGCGAACTCAAAAGACAACAATCAGAAGGATTTGAGCGACATCAAGGCAGTGTTGTTGACTTGGCAAATTTGGAGTTGTGGAATCGAGCAAAATAATCGGAAGTAGACTCGAGCGGAAGCACTTGAAAGGAATAGTGTGGTATCTAGACAACTGGAACAACGACAGAAGGCGAGACGGGGCAGCATATGATTCGGGTTTGGAGAGCATAGATTCGAAGGATTTCGGACTTGAATAAGGAACCATGGTGGGTGGGTCAGGTCGAGGGCTATATCCAATAGCGTCAGTGCATTCGCTAGGACAACCTTCCAGGCGAAAGGCAATTCAGGAACCTTTGGGGATGGCCGAGCTGATTATAGGGCACCCAGACTTGTGGAAGAAGGGAAATCAATATGAGTCGAGTAAGGGAACCCAACCCCCGCGTCATGGGTGGAATGAACTTCACTCCAGGAAATTGGGGAGGAGACTCGCGCATAAGAAAGCTGAAGATGTGGATCTTTGAAGGAAAAGATGCCTATGATTGGGTTCATCGAATGGAAAGATACTTTGTTGTTAATGGGCTAATAGAGCAAAAAAAATTGATGGCGGCGGGCCTATGTTTGGAAAGAAAGGCTTTAGCATGTTATCAATGGAGAGAATAGCGTCAGCCAAACAGAATAAGATAAGATTTCAAGGACTGGTTGTTGGAGGATTTCAGAACCTCGCGGAAAGAAGATTCATACGAGCAGTATTTTGCATTGGTCTAGGAAGGGTCCGCCATAAATTATAAGGAGAAATTGGAGATGATATCGACTACTGAGAGGGATATCAGAATAAGTATTGGAAAAAAAAATCTTCATAAAAGGGTTTAGGCCAAAAATTTGAGCAATGCTTCGTCTGTTTTGATCGTGAGGATTGGTGGGTATCTATGAAATTAGCGTAGTTGGTTGAAGATAAAAATGCAATGAAAATAAGAGCGTCAAAGTGGAGCGCCAGACCGAAATGCTACAACCATGGCCATACAAAAAACTCAAATAATGAGATTTCAGAGGGAGGCTCCATGGGACAGGAATAATGGGCCACGATCGAGGGCAACATTCAAAAACCTTATAGAGACAAAGATCCAGAAGAAGCAAGCCAAGGGATTATGTTTTCGGTATGACGAGAAGCTTGCTCCATGACACTGTTACAAGAATTGGACCTTACGGGTTCTCATAGCATGTAACGAGGAGTCAAGGGATGAAGAAACAGAGAAGGTTGCAGTAAAGGATGAACACCCTCACTTAGATGTGGCAAAAGTCTCAATGAACTCGGTGGTGAGGTTAACACTGAATCATAATGTGAAACTTTGGAGATAGATAGTAGAGCAAGATATAGTAGTGTTGGCAGATAGTAGGGCCGACCAAAACTTCATCCCTACTCAAATAATGACGCGATTGGGAGTTAAGAAGGCTGACGTAGGGGGTGTCTTGGAATCATGATGGGGATGGGACAAGTGTAGAAGAGCATGGGAGTTTGTAAATGGGTGATTTTAACACTGCAAGATATTCAGGTGATGGAGGATTTTTCTCTTGGAATTAGGGAGCACTACCGTGATATTGGATATTAGATGGTTGTTGTTCTTAGGGGAAGCTAAGACGAATTGAAAAACATGGCAATTCAAATTTAGGAGGGAGATAATATGATGGTGCTTCGTGGTGAAACTAATTTATGCAAGACCTTAGTGACACTCAAAACCATGGTTAGGACAATACATGATGCAAAGTTGGGATTCTTGATCAAGTTACATAGCGTGGAAGAGGTACATGATACGAAATTGACAGAGACTCTGGCATCGATCCAACAACTCCTACAATAATTTGTAGAAGTTTGTTAGTTGCCTCTTAAATTATTGCCTTGGAGGGAACATGAGCTTGCAATAACCTTGAGACCGAGGGTTTCCCCCCTCTATGCGCCCATACTGCTACCCTCGGGAACAAAATGACAACATCAAAGATTGAGTAGAGAGATGTTGGAGGCCGTAATCATATAGCCGTATGCGAGCCTCTTCACTAGCCCAGTCTTGCTAGTGAAGAATAAGGGTGGGAGTTTGTGTTTCTGTGTGGATTACCAGGCAGGGAATAAAGAAGTGATACCTGAAGAATTTCTCATCTCGGTGATTGATGAGCTACTGGATGAGTTGTTTGTGACTGCAGTATTCTCCAACATTTGCTTGGAATCAAGATACCATCAAATTTTGATGCAGTCGACGGGTATGCACAAAACTGTATTTTGAACTCATGAGAGTCGCTAAGATTTTCTAGTTAAATGAAAAGGATCGCCAAATTGTGACGCCGCGTGGGAACCATACGACTTGATCTAGCACTAATTTTGTCTCTTCTTAGATGAAAAGAAATATTTTTCTTTTTTAGGAGTAGAGTAATGTTTGAGCGGTGCTTATGGCATCGTCCGCCTCGCCTCATGCTCCACTAAGTCGACGCCAAGCCAATCAAATAGTTGAAGGACTTATGCTAGCCATAAGACTAAAAGGGACAATTTACTCATTTGTTAATTATTATTGTAAGGTATAAATAGGATTAAAATGTTTAGGGTTAAGATACGTGTGATTGTTGTCTTGAATCCTAGGATTAAGATTTGGGTGAAATAGCCTACCTCCAGAATAATAGTTGTTTATCGTTTATGTATATGGGTTATGTTATTTTGTGCCGATGAAGAAAAATATTTTGTTTTACTCTATTTCTATAGAAGTTCCTATCAACATACTAGTTAATCAATTTGCATGTTGGCTAAAATTTTTCATCACGATTAAGATTTTTTAATATATTAAAATAACCTTTAAAATTAAAATATTATATTTTAAGCTCAATAAGTTAGGTTCGTTTGTAGCAATTGAATCACTGATTAATGATGATGAAAAACATAAAGGTTGAAACCAGCAATTTCATAAAATTGGGACCAATTCAATGGTTCACTAATCGAATTGTCAGTTCTAACTAATGATGCTTCAGGCTGATTGGACTGGTCATATGACCGGTTCAGGGTCAAACCACTAGAACCACCTGGTCGTAAGAATTGAGCAAACAATACTCAAAAGTTAATACATGATAACAATGATTAAGAAAGACATTTCAAGGTTCTGACTTTTTGTCAATGATAATTACCTCAAAACGCAAATTCGTGCCCCTTCGAATAAGATCCAAAGCATTGCGAATCTGCAACATGGATACACCATAAGAAATAAATGATCAGTCAATTAATAGAAAATATAACCTGGGTAACTTTTTAATGATGTTTCCAATAGAAGCGAAAAAAAAATTGAGGCAATGATTTAGAAGTTTAATTCTGATAGAAAAGTGATGCTCAACAATAAAAATTATTTGCATTCAGCGAAATTCAGATATCTATATCCATCCACATGGAACATAGTCGTAACAGAAAAACATCAAATTCAATATTGAAATTTTGAATTTCACAAGATAGTCGTAACAACAAAAAATCAAATTCAATATCAAAATTTTCAATTTCACAAGATAGATCAGGTTTGGAGTACCAAACTCCAGATTAAAAAAAAAGTAATTTCCTCATCAATATTAAGAAATCTACAGTTTTAAGCCAATCCTGCATTAGTAAATCATCAGGAAAACTGATTAAACTTAGAAATTAAATAAAACATCTAAAAGTATTTTCAGCACACCTCAGATAGTATCCTAGTTCTCCCATCTCGGCTCCTATCATGCAATGGTAATGCCGAAAAACCACGCCGCCTCTCTGTTAAAACTGCAGTCCTTGGATGTAATGGGGAATGACCTTGGCGAACAGCTCCAGAAGACTGACCAAGCTCCTGGGCAGAAGCAGAACTAGAATGCTGAGAATATAAACTACTATTTTGATGTCCAGATTCAGATCCAATAGAAGGAAACAAAGAGCAACGTACAACATCAGTTAAATTTCTGGGGTTCTGAACAGGAACTGTTTCACTCGGCTCACTGATACGTACAGGTGATGGAATGATACCTGAACTTAGGCTAACTCCATTCCCTGACATAATCAAGTTAGAATTGGATGGATTACAGTTTCGTGGATCCTGTAACAGTCGATTGATGCCATTTCTAGTCAAGCTGCTTGTGTTTGCTTCCTCTTGAGAACCAATTAGTCTCATTCTCCGATGTACAAAGGCTGGGATCGATGAGCTGCCAATGCTTGATGAGTTACCAATGCTTGAAGTGGCAGGAGAATGGTTAGCAGGATGAGGCAAACCAGGAACAGGGAGCATGTAAGGCTGGCTCTGCTCTGCCAAGTGAAAAATAGGATTTTGCGCAGAAGATGGTTCACCAGGCGACAAAGAACTAAATAGAATGTTACCACTCGTAGCAGAAAGCGACCGAGACGAGGAGACAACATTCTGGCATTCAAGATTAAATTTTGCTGGTAAATTTCTTTGTGAGCTAGAAAAAGGGTAGCATTCAAAAGAATCTCCTACATGCATAGAGCTGACACTTAGACTCTGATTTCCTCCTGAAAAGCTTCCAACAGGCACATGCCTTGATGAACTTGGAAAGCTCAAGTCTCCAGCATTATTATTATTGGATGAAGATTCTCCAATAAGTTCTTCCATGTTCTTCCTCTTCAAAGCCATGCGGTGAACATCAACTGAATTTCTCACTCTATTGTGATGTTCTGAGCCTTTCCCAACACAACTAGATGAATTCACAATAGAATTTGGATAACGAACATGCTCGGGTTCAAACAAGTCTGGCACAGAAGCACACAACGATGCCTCCACATCGTCATCGGGAGGGCCAGCCAGCACGTTGTTGTGCTCTGCACTCTCACTCATATGACTAGGATTCAAACTTTGGGTAAACAACTGCCCGTCATCAACTGGAGTATTATTAAGATTCAAGTCCAAATTTTCCAGTATGTTAGTTCTATCACAATACATTTCTTCCATCCTTGGGCTGCTACCAGAATTTATTGAAAGAGAAATATTTCTTCCATGAACCCTTTCAGTCTCATCATGATTTTCCTGAACCGTGACAAATGGGTTACTATTATGGTCCCCTGAATTCCAGATACCCAAAACGTCAGTTTCTTGAGGGGGCATAGCCATAAAATCCATGATTGCTTCATTTGGAGATAATAAATAATCTGCAAAAGTAGAGGTCTCCGCAAAATTTAGAAACAAATTACTTTGGTGAAATGGTGGATCCATGTCAAAGCTATTTGAATTAGATTCACGGCTAAATTGAAAGGGGTCAGGTATTGGCTCGAAAGAATTACTATTCCATTGCTTCTAATTAATGTCTATGCTCTGTCCTGCAAATTAAGAAAGACTGGATGAAAATGAACTTTTATAGAAACGTCAAAGTTAAAATTAAAAAAATACTGCGTAATGGAAGGAAAGCTCACTAGAAAAACTATGGAAATTTGTATAAGCAAAAGCTAGCTTCATCTTAAAGGCTAAACATCCAACAAAGAAAATGGGTACACTTCTCTTATTCCATAATGCCATTTCTTAAACTTCATTATGTTTCATGAAAGAATTAGGTACGTTAATATATACAAACTTGATAAATAAGTCTTAATATCCTAAATCCTTATATGAATAACAAGCAATCCTAAGAATTTTTAGCTGAAATTAAATAAATAAACATTTCATTGTCATCAACATGAGGAGTGATCGGTCCTCTTATCATCTGAACAAAATTCTACTAACCATCAACCTAGTTCAAGCAAGTGAAGATAATAATCATATCTTATGATCACTGATGAAGCTAATAACAATAACTTACTCATTAAGGACACAGACATGATGAAACCATTTAATGCTTGACACATGTTACCTTCTACCGTTCCCTCTCTATATGCTAGACATATAAATCTGCTTTCTCTAGTATATGCTTGACACATGTTTCCCACAAATTCTCTAATGAAATCATTTAATAGTCCAACTATTTAGCCGTACAACACATGCATCTTACCTTCAATAAACTTGCTTGGGTCTTCTCTAACTCTATATCGGGACATAAAAAGCTTAGCAGGTGGTATTGCCTTCTTATTAAAGTTAGCTTGTATAGTTCCCTCTCTATTCCTACAATCAAAATAAAAAATTCATAATTTTTGGTCATGATCATTGTCATATTAATGCACTAAAATGTTTTACATTTGTACTTAGTTTTGAATATTTTAAGCCCATCTTCTAAACGTCTTACTAAATTTCTTTTACTCTATGTATGAATAAATACAACCTATGTGTTCTAAAGCTCAAAGGGAAGCTGCAAAATACCCTAAGCTTCCAAGAAGTCTGAATAACTTGTCTTGAACATCGCCTATTAACTCTCATTTGTCGTACCGTGTAATCCTCGTATAACTTATCAAGAACACAACCGCCCTAAACTCTAAACAAGAACAACAAATCGTAGAAATCAATTTTTTTCAGACAATCAAACCAAATAGTTTAGACGTTGGTGAAACCTGCATTGCTTTATGGCACAGAATGTTAGACTACTAAAAAGAAGCATAAAACTAAGTTAAGTGTTGTCGGAGATGAGAAAACTTAGGTGGATGAGTGGCTTGACATTTAAAGACAAAATGTGAAACAAATGTATCCATGAAAGTGTTGGTGTTGCTCCAGTGGCAGACAAGATAAGAGAGAATCGTCTTAGCTGGTTTGGTTACATTAAACATCGGCCATCTAATGACCCGGTTTGAACAGTAGATGTTTTAGATTTGATTCATCTCAATAAAGGTAGAGGTAGAATAAAAAATACTTGGGCATGTTGGATAAAAAATGATCTAAATTTATTAGAATTAAACGAAAATATGATACCCATTAGGACACAATGGAGACAAAGGATTCGCGTAGCCAGCCCAAATTGGTGGGATAAAGGCTTGTTGTTGTCTTTGTTTGTAATCAAACCAAACTGTTTAAGCTCTCCTTATCTTGGATTATAAGTCGGTCAGGCCAGAGATTTTAAGCAAAAGAGAAGTATCAACTAAAAATTATGCTACTTAGCTAACAAGATAAGCATGGCCACTGAAGTCTGCAAGCTTCAAAAAACACAAATTTCTCAAAAAAAAAAAAAAAAACTAAAAGATGACTTCAATAGCCATATTTTACAAGAGAAAAAAAAAAAAAAAAAGCATTTGAATGACTTACGAAGACAGAAATTAAATTGAAAAGAAGGAGAAGACCTAAGATTAGCTCTGCAACAGATTGTTTTTTAAAACATTCATGAGACAACAACATCATCAAGATAAAATAAAATAAAATAAAAACCAAATTAAAATAGACCTCATCCAGCGACCTGATTGAATACTCACAAGTTTCAAACTCCGCTAGAAAAGGAACCTGCTTGAGGAGATCGCACAAATCAAACTACAGATCCAGAAAACAAATGGATCCAAAGAACGCTATTTTAGAAGGGTGAGATTATACCTCCAAAGGGGAAAGACTAGAACGACGAGCGTTGTAGCCAAAGAGAAGGATATGGAAGGAAGCACAGAGAGAGGGCAGTAACTGCAGCGGTTTTCTATTTTTTTATTTGTTCCCATAAAAGTTTTATGTATTTATATATAATTTTATATTTAAATGTATATATTTTTATGCATAAAAATATAATATTTTATTTAAATAATTTAATATTAATAATATTTTCTATGCAAGTTATAGATTTGTGTGTTAAATTTATATAAAAAATGTTGCTGTTTAGACGGTAAAAATGTAATTATCTTATGATATGTATGTATATCAATGGCTTTATTTAATAAATAAAAAAATTTAAATATTTTAAAAAAATTTTTAAAGTTAAATGAATTAGGTCAAGATGTTCAAATCATTCATTTATGTTCATAAATAAACTTATTTATTATTCAATAATTAATTTATTAAATAATTGCTATGCAATAAGTTTGATAATCATTTATATTATAAACCATATAAATATTTAATTATTTATTTAATAATTATGTGTCATAATTTTATATTAATAAATTATATAATTTATTGAAGTTTTTATTTCCTTATTTAAATGAAATGATTTATTAGGATTTATTATGTTATTTAGTTACTAGAAAATATTGTTGTACTTATTTAGTGTTAACTTATATAGTTCTGAATCCATACAAATATTTTGTAATTATATTTCAAACGAAATACCAAAAAGTTTAAGTTTTAAAATTTAATTTATATTACACTCATAATATTTGCAGCCGACCCTGAGATCAAATCATACATGAGAGAACAAATTGAACAAAATTTATTAAGGCCCATCAAGGAACAATTTTTATTTTCTTATTTATATTTTAATTTGAATTAAAATATGTTTGATGAGATTAATTATTATTTAAAACATTGAAAGCATCTTTAGCTGTCTTGAGTATTTTTACAAACATGGTAATGTATTTTTAAAAATAAAAAATAAAACTATATAAATAAATATAATACCAAATGGGGCCTATACTTTTATGACAATTTTCGTGGTCCTCTCATTATTCAATTTTGATAATGATTCCATAATGGTTAAAACGCCCTTTTGTAATAGATATCAATGGTTCATAACTTGACAAATAAAAGCCAAAAAACACCCTAAAATCTTTCACAACTCCTGTCAACAGTGGTTGCCAATTCAAAGCAACCTTCCAGAATAATTATGATCCAGATACCTCCCTGTAGATCTTTCTTCGCCTTGTTACTCTAGAAGAGATAGTGCCGTGCTCTGTTTTTACTGAGGAAAACTGAAAACAACCAATCCTTGCAGTGAAAAGCAGTTCATCCTCTTGGAGTGTCCATAAATGAATATTAAAACAGTAAGTTGGAAAAGGGGAAAAGATAGTTCACCTTGGTTGTCATAACTTCCTCAATGCCGCAATCCGAGCAGCCAGGTCATCATAATCTGGCAACCTTGGATGCGAGCGATCGCCATTTGTGCTCAATAGATCAGGTTGCAATGACCCAGATCGCACATGCCTTCCAACATGAGTGTCTGTTGGGGGCAGGGAAGAAGTTCTAGCTGGGGTATGCCCTGAGAGCTTGAAGTATTGCTCGTCATTCATAATTTTATCTGGAACTCTTGAAGAATCAAAGATGGATTGTTTTTGAGGTTCGCTTGTTCCTGTTCTAGCTTTCCCTGACTTGCCTTTCTTACTGTAATGCTGCGAGAGCTTGTCCCCGTTCTCTTCCTCGTTGTCACATCCCCCGTCATAGGTAGTATTGGTGCTCCTCCTTCCATGTATTGTTTGCTCAATGTATGTTCGATGGCTGCGATGGGAATGGTAGACTGCACCGTCTATAACATCATCATCTGTTTGCTTACATTGCCAATAGACGCCTTGCTGATCATTAAGATCCATATTTATGGTATTATTTTTCATAACTGCATCGGCTTCACAAGTAGAACGTGCATGAGCAGTTCCCTGTTCCACGTGCTTCCTCCTGACAGAAAATGCTGTATTCTTATGATAATCTCCATTGTCGCTTCTGCCATACATTTCATAGCTTGTAGGCTTCAAATAACCATTTTCCAAAGGATTTTTTACCTTGGGTTTGACATAAGGAGGTTTAAGATTGGATGATCTTTTGCTTTCAGGATTCATTACTGCATTAGGCTGCCTCTGTTGATCATTATCTTTCATCTCCTTGACAACCTCTTCTGCTGCAGAATGGAGAAAACCATCATGATAAGAATTGGTTCCGTTAAAATCCTCTGTAAATTTAGTGTCTGGAAGAAATGTATTTATAGCTTTATCATTCCTAGTAGCACCTCGCCTCTCAATACAAACCAAGTCTGGCCCCTCGTGAACTTCTGATCTCTTGTGAGGGTTTCCATCCTGACTACCTATGGTTTTAACATAAGGAGGACGCCTCTTACTATAATAATTCGGCGCAACGTTCTTGGACTCGTCAGCAGCTAATTTTTTAATATTTTCAATAGAATCATGCGGATGAGAATTAACACATTTGGGAGTGGTAGGAATATTTCTATGCTCAGTTTGTATTTGATGCTTCTGCACAGCACCACTTGAATGGTGCTCATCTCCTTTCATTTGTATAATCTTTTGTTCATGGTGGTTGTTCACCGGCTTGGGATTCTCAAATTCTATTTGCTGCTTCTGCACGACACTAGCTGGATAAGTGGTGCCTTCTGTTTTTTCGAGTACTGGCTTTCTTCCATTGAATAATTCATTCCTTCTATCTGTCAATTCTCTTCCCCCATCTGTTTTTTCAAGTACTGTCTTTCTTCCATTGACTCCCTCATCCTTTCTATCTGATATTTCTCCTCTTTCATCTATTATCTGGGACTCTATATAATTTTTATTGCTGAAAGGAAAATGTACCGTTGGACGATCCTGAAAAATCATGAAGGAAATAAAATAGGAAATGACTGACCAATAGATGAGCAGAAAATGAAATTGAGTGCTACAGAATTGACGGGCATCATTAACATGCAAACTCGTTCTTTCCAAACAATCTAGCTTTTCATGTGTGATCAGTAGTGTATATTAAGGAGCTGTCTGGTAATGAATTTAAGTGGGATTTTAACTTAATATGAAGGTGCGGGAGGTGGGGGTAATAAATCTAGTTTTTTTCTCAATTTCTCTCAGTTTTTTCTTCAACTCCCAGATTTACTGGATTTATTAAGGCGGTATCTGGCTGAAACTGGGACTAGCATTAAATAGGATTCATAAAATCCAATAAATCTCATGGAGATGAAGGTCATCAATGGCGAAATAAATCCTTTAAATCTGACTCCTATTCGGATTTATTAAATCCGGATTTACGTGTCAATTAAACAGAACACGGAAAGAAAACGACGAAACACCAAAAAAAAAAAATTAATTAAACGGAGCTTTGAATTTAAGTTTGATTTTTTTTTATGTTTGGCAAGATTTAAGTTAAATCCACACCTAAATCCTTTTAATAATATGCTACCGAACACCTTATCAGACAGCCCATAAAAGTTTCAAGAACAAACAAATGACAAAGAAACTACTAGTGCATACTTTAATAGTCTTTGCCAATGGATTTGATAGCTTGTATTCAAGTGACTTGACGTCCCAATCAATGTTAAATTCCTTGGAAATATCGTTCATTAACCGCAATTTCTCGTTCTGCAGAAAACACTTCTTCTGCAGCTTCTCAACAAACTGTAGAAAAAATAGGATGTAAAGCTGTTCTAGGGCTACAATCAAAATCCATCTAAAATTATAGTTTGCACCTCTCTATTTGTATATAACTCCATGGTAGTTCGATATCGCTCTATAAACCCGTGCCTGAGGTTAGCTAATTCAGGCAAGTCTGAGAATCTAGCAGCAGCAAAAATCAGAGTTGCCACAGCCTCCATTGTTTCCTTAGGACA
Source organism: Papilionanthe hookeriana x Papilionanthe teres (assembly GCA_022702705.1). Taxonomy (NCBI): domain Eukaryota; kingdom Viridiplantae; phylum Streptophyta; class Magnoliopsida; order Asparagales; family Orchidaceae; genus Papilionanthe; species Papilionanthe hookeriana x Papilionanthe teres. The sequence continues at coordinate 30,980,655 of CM040421.1, forward strand.
CTCCCTGCAACAAGAAATATAAAGATACACTGAAAAATTCTACAAGTTATCAAATACTGAAAAAAAAAAAGCACAGTGGAAAAAGAAGCAGTGGTTTCTATGCGTTAGAGTGAAGAAATGGAAAGCAAGGGCCGTGTGAAAATGAATCCCTTCGTATATTTCCAGTAAAAAGAATTCACTTTAACCAGACTTCAACGATACAGAAGATGACGAAATTCGAAAACAAAAGATACCAATAAAACTTTTTTAACTTCAACAAATAGTTAAAGTCCCTCAAGCGATTTTTATGAATCATTTGGAACAGCTATTTTAAAACAAATTCCATGCATTCTGAGACTAACATAGTACAGAATTTATGAGATTTATTCATGACCGAATTGGTAAAATAATAAGAAAGTTTGGACACTGAATTAAAATTTAGGTGAATCAATCTTGTAAAATGATAAAAACTTAGAAGTGGAATCAAGAAAAACAAAGAACCATGAACATGAACAATAAAATGCCAAATGGAATTAGAAAAGATTAGAATGTACATTCTAATCTTCATCATGACTCAAATAAGCAAATTATATTAAATAGAAAGTAAGATACTGAAGATTGATAGCAGCATGGCATCATTTCTTAAAAACATTTGAAGTGTCATATTTTCTGTTGGCGTCCACAGATTGCAACAACGTTATTGTCATGCCCTTGGAGAATTGCTTTATCCTTCACCTCATTTGTGAGTAAAGAAATAAGCTAGTGCACTGTTCATGCTATCTTCATTCAATTCATAAAGCTAAATTGGGTTATTCATCGGATAAATAGATTGTAAGTGATTTAAATAATGCTATACTGAATTAAGTATGTTGATGTTGGTAACAAAACACACCAGTTGGCGTTGAGCTACCCAATAACGTATTGCTTGCAATGATATTGCTGAAAGATGTTCTCAATCTCCGACACCCGGCACTAAGGAATTTGCACTTTTACTTTGTGTAGCCACTAACATAGTATCTCAATGTCATCATTTTTAGTATAATTACCTTATCAAAAATTTGTAATGGCATCGCACCAATTTTTCAGGGGGGGATAACTACTTTATAGAATATTCACAGCTAGCTAGTGGATCCTTATATCTGCGCAAGGTCTTGTAATTTCTTTCCTTTCAAAAACTTCAAAGCAAAAAATCCTCTCTATAACACATGCTCGGATTTTGAAAGCTAAAACAAGTATAAAATTCTTTCAAGTTTCATAAAAAACTCTTTTAGCATACAAACTATTATTAACAATGTAAAACAGTCGGTCTATAATTTACATTTTTACATTGTTATTTTTTATTTTTTATTTTATAGATTTATCACTGCAGCATATGTGCAGTCCATTGACAATTGTGACAACAAATTTTTTTCTTTTGTTTCGCGTCATTCTTTCTATTGATCTTACACTCAAAAACATCATCCTTCTGTGCTACCGCTTTAGTCTCTTCACTACAATAAATGAATGATATCTCAAATGAAGTTGTTGCTTTATTCTATTTACTATACATAATGAATGATACATCGAATGAATGTATCATCATTTAAATTTCCCTTGAATCTTTCTATTTACTGTTTTTGGTGAGCTCCAATTTGCGGCCGCTCCCCGAGAAACTCTGCATTTTATATTAATTTTGTTTTGAGAGAGTTTTGGAATGTCAATTTTTCAGAAAATATATTGAATGGTAAATAAGACACTACTCAGAAATTTCACCCTCTTTTTACCATAATTTTTTTATCTGGGGTTTGAGATTTATAATAGATGCAAGCTCTATGGTTGGTTGATTACCCCTCCCGATAAAGAGAGAGCGTTTTCGATTAAGACTAGTCATTAAGAATTGAATATTCAACATACAATAGCAGCAAACTTAAGATTTTAATTGTAGAATTCACCACAAGATTGATTCACCTAATTTTTAAAGCTTAAAGCAGATGGTGGGGGGAATAAAGATGAAACTCAATAAAGATCTCATGGTTTCGTCATCCCAGGTCGTCGTGGTCCCTGATTTACTTAATCAAAGAAGATTGTCGACCCAACCTGACAGAATGATTCTTATTAGCAGTCATGGGTTGCATCGTCTAAGATATCATTGTAGATCTGGAGTGGATCTTTGTCGAATGAGACAAATTTAAGTCGACCTTAGCTAACAGAAGGTTTTGTGTTAATCAATTGTACTCTTATGATTCACAACTCAAATGGTAGAAAATTTTTGGGTAACATAGGAGCTGCAGCCGTTACAGTAATATAATGGTGTCAGTTGGCAACAACCACTCGGTCGGAGGTCTCTGGTCGTAACCGCTATTTAGTGGCGTCATTTAGCGACAAAACCACGCTGACAGAAAACTCGGGTCGCGTCGTTACTAACATGCAATTACTTTGATTGTGAATGTCTTGATACATTTGATATGACATTCACTTTTTGTGAGTTGAAGTCAATCAGAAAATTGTCACCCTCGACATACTAATGCGGAAGGTGGATGAAATTTTGTTTTAAATCTTTTAATTGATTAGTTTTTTACTTGAACATTTTGATTGATTACTTTGAAATTCTTGATTTTGAAAGATTGACTCCTCCGGTTGAAGTCACCAATTAACTCGGTCATCATCGGAAATTAAACATTTAAAGCTTTTATGTTTGAAAGAGAGACATTTAGTTTTGTAAGTTTAAGCTTTTCAAAATATAAGTCATGTCGACTCATATCCGTATAGGTAGGAAAATCGAACTAGGTAATTTGGACTTGTAAAATCTTCATTCAGGATTTGGATATTTATTAGGGCTTACTAGACTCGTCAATTTCAGTCCTTACAGAGAGGAGGATCGAACTAGTGACGTGATTTAAACTTGTAAAATCTTATTTTAGGATGTGGACATTTATTTTAAAACTACCATTCTCATCAACTCCAATCCTTGCAATGAGAAGAATCAGATTAGTGGGGGCTTGAACTTGTAAAATCATATTTCATGATTTGAAGATTTATTTTAAAACTATTAGATTCGTCAACTTCAGTCCTTACAAGGAGGAGGAACAAACTAGTTGAGTGGGACATACAACTTTATCTTCTAGACAAGGCGGCCTGATTAGCTCACGTAGCATTCTCGAACCTAATATTTGAACATTCTATATATTGGTTAGAGCATACGGGCATTTAAATTTTATATGTTTGAGCTCTTTCAGTTAGAGCATTTGGTATTTTAAAATAATTTATATAATTAAATCAAATATTGCCTTAAATAACATCTTTAAAACTAAAAATCATATAAATTTGTCTCATCTGAATATATATATATAGACACTAATACATACATATTCACTTTGACCTTTCGAAAACCACCATCCATTCACTAGCTGAGATGTTGTGAATCCGGTGGCGGAGTTTTTTTTATGTTTTAAGAAAACTCAATATTTTAATTATGTTTTGTCCTCTAGGAAGTCTGAATAGCTCAAATTCAAATTATTTTTAGACTTCGGAGTTGAAAATTTAAAATCCAAATCTTAATATTATAAGCTTTGAAAATTTATGTTTTGATAGCCGAAAAACTTTAAAATTTTAAAACCCTAAAAGCTTAAATATTTATAAGCCTAGATTTTAAGAGAATTTTAGCATGCATCGCAATATCTTAAACATGAATCCTAGTTATTGCAAAATAAAAGAAGAATGAGAACAATGGAATAATTTTCTTATGCCACTATTTCCAAATAAGAAAAAAAAGTAAGAGAAAGACATCGCAAAGCACGAAGAAAACACAACGAAAAACTTCATTTCATCAAAACAAATCTACTACATAAGTGTTTACAAAATCATAAAATAATAAAGAACACAATATTTAATTTTTTCCCTTTGAAAGACAGATGAAGACTCACAAAGTCTCCTGCTGATCCACGTAATGCTAGTACAAACTCTTACAAATTCTCTCAAAATCCCCTCACCAATCTCTCTAAAAAGATAGAAATCTACAAGAACCTATATTTTAAAAGCTTCATTTTTAAATTATTTTAAAATTTCAAAGAATTCACATTTTAGTTTTGTTTTATAAATCCAAAAACTTCAAAATTTTAACATATTTACAAGTCCAAATTCACCCAAAGATCCAGCAGACTCCCCGCGTCAACTCCCGTGGGGGCACCGGATGATGCCAACATTCCCACTATCTTAAGAGACGAGTTGGTCAGTGTCGTGAGACACTGCGGCCGGAAAACAAAAGTGTACATTTAACCCACAATCTTAAAAGACGCAATGGGGCTGGCCGGGGAGCAAAAGTGTAAATTTAACCCACAATATTAAAAGGCACAATGAGCCTTCCATCTACTTGCACAAAAAAATAACTCGCAAACTATTGTTCCCCAAATGGCAATTTTACTTTCCCCGAACATTACTCAATTTTCCACGGACAGGTATTCACTTTTCCCAAAAACGGGTATTTTAAAGCCCCAATTTTAAAAGTTATTTTCCAAACGAGTCAGCATTTTTCCGTAAATGATACTTAATTTCCCCACGAATAGATACTCGCGCTTCCTCGAGTGGATATTTTAAAAAATTTCCCCGCATTGCCTCAAAAGTATATCTTTCAAGCTTCGCGGCGTTGGTGGCGACAAAAAGAAACATAAATACCAGCACAACAAATTTTGTATGATACACATGTAATAAAAAGAAAATAAAATAATACAAAGACTTCGTTTGGCTGTAGGTTCAGTTCATCCTCGGGTAAAGTAACTGGCCGCGAATAAAAATAGCATAGCAAGGGAGTTGGTTTCGAATGTTAAAGTGTGTTTAGTTTCATAAGCACGGACAACAGGGGTTCTCCTTCGTGAAGCACAGGGAAGTAGAGGAGGGTCTCAAAATTGTGCAAGAGAGGCTGGGCAGGGCGGATCAGTGCGACAGGGAAGGCTTCAATCGAGTAAACAAAGAGAAGCAATGAAGGCTTCGAGCGGTGGAGATCGGATCGCCTGTGATCAGGGAAGAAGCGGCTCAGTTATGTGACGGTAGAGAGGAGAAGGAAGATCTCAGGGAGAATCAGCAAGGAGATCACGACAGGGAGGAAAGGCGAAAGCTTCGGGTTGAATATGAAGCAGAAGTAGAAAAAATATGGGAGTTTCGAGTCTCTGTACAGCGATCCTGCCATTGCCTTCCCAATTAGCTCTAATCACGACTATATCGTCAGGGATTCGGTAGGAGAGGGATAGACGAGGGCTTCCAGTAGGGGAGAGACATGAACAAGGGCCTCTGTACGTCGGCTATCTCGTCATTGCTTTCTTGTGACTGTATCGTAAGGTGGTTTTGGTCTTCCCATACAGCCTAGTTGCGAACGAATCAGAGACGAGCATTGGGCTTTGCTCTTTTGCCAACAGAGGGAGTTTGAGAAGATTAAGGCTGCTGCTCGTGCGAGAAGGAGATGAGCTTCTAAGGGTAGGTCTTTAGACTGAGAAAGGTAGACGTAGGTTGTCGCTTCGCTTGTAGTTGAAGTGGGTTCTTCTGCTATGCGGTTTCTAGCGAAGAGTATGAATCCGAACAATGAGGAAGCGCCATGGGAGAGGCTTCGTTTCGTGAGTTTTGAGCTGAAAGTGGGCGGGAACAGTTATAGGACTACACGAGGCTCAACATTCAACTTACTGTCAATTAAGTTAACTAAATCTAATTAAAATATCAAAAATTTTAATTATCTTTACTCTTTTCTTTTTTTATTTTGCATCAACATTTTATTATGTACTTAAGTTTCACGTATATGTTGATTTTTATGAGATCAAAGAAAGGAAAGTTCATGAAACTCAACACTTAACATTTCAATGTTTATGTTCACTTTCAAGGTTCTCAATTGCACCATGTTGTGCCTAAGAAATATTAAACATGGTGGGGAACTATAAAAGTTCCCCATTCATAATCAATGATTCGACGAAAAAATTTACTTTTAATAGGTCCATAAAATATAGATACTCTTACAGGTAAATTAATGAATTAGTAGATATTATGATTCATAGGAAGATAAATATATTATGCATTTATGAAACTGAATGAGTTGAAGAAAAGGCTAAGGAGATTAATAACTTAGCTTTTAAAATTTGATATTCATGTAAGAGTGGTGTTAGAAATGATGTATGTGTAATTACAAATAAGAGTTTGAAAGATCTTATTGTAAAAATTAATAGAATCGGTGATATAATTATAGTCTAATATATTGTTGTTGATACTGAAATTATTAATGTCTCCTTAATTAGGTTTAGATATATGTTCAAGAGAAAAATTTAGGCATGATCTAGAAGAATTAATACTAACATATCATGAAGAAAAAAATTTTATCGGAGAAAATTTAAATGGACATGTTGATAGAATTTTAGAAGCTTTTAGAAAAATTACAGTGGCTGCGATTTTAAAGTGATTAATGAAGAGTGTAAGAGTCATATTGGTCATAAGTTATGATTTTGATATTGCTAATATTTTATTTAAGAAAAGAGATGAACATGTTATCACTAACAAGAATGAATATAATAAAACACAAATTGATTATTTTTCTATAAGAAAAAGATATATCACCGAGATTGTAAAGATTGTAAAGTCCTTCTAAGTTAAAATTTGAGTACTCAACGTCGATTATTGATTTTATATTTTAAGAAGAAGGGTTGGAGGATGTAAAATATAACGTAATATTCTCATAGAATTTGATAGGAACACTTAAGAGACACAAATAATTTTTTTTTAATGAGTAAACTTCAAGATTTTAAATTTTAGGATGTTCAAGAAAAAGCTAATGCAATGTGGGATAAAATAACATGCAATATTAAGCAAGTTACAAAAGATGTACCTGGAGAGTCAAAAAATATATATTAATAAAAAGAGTTTGTGGTGGAATAGTAATTTTTAATAAAAGATAAATTATTAAAAATTTTGTTATAAAACTTAGTTTAAATCTAAAAACTTAGAAAATTGAGAAAAATATAAAGTGACTAGTAGTAAGAAGTCTAAAAGAAAAATTTATGATGCAAAAGGTTTTACTTTTAGTAATCCTTATAATAGATTAAATATTAAAAATAGTGAAAGATTTATACATATGAACTAGCCAAACATAAAGATAAGAAAAGTAAAGATTTAGTTCAAGTGTATTAAGGATGAAAATGAAAAAGATGATATTCAATATTGATGGGTGAGATATTTTTATAAACATTCTAATGAAGATTTTGAAAATATAATCGACTTCAATAATCTTAATATATTTATTAATAATAAAAATTTATATTTTTACCGTCACATTACTAAACTGTACATAAGTTGTGGAGATTTTAAGGAAAAGGAAGGGTAAAAAGTCAATAGAATCTTATGGTATCCCAATAGAAGTGTGCAAATGTTTAGAGGATTTAAGAACATTTTGGCTTATTAAACTTTTTAATATAATTTTAAAAACTAAAAAGATGCCTAAGGAGTGGAGGAAGTGCATCTTGGTCCCTATTTTTAAGGATAAAGGGAATGCACAAGAGTGCAATTTATAAAAGAATTAAGTTAATTTGTTATACATTAAAATTATGGGAGAAAATAATTGAACATAAGCAAAGATGTGACAAGGATTTTTCAAAATAAGTTTGGGTTTATGTCGGGCAAGTCTTCTATTGAGGTCATACTTTTATTGAGGAGTTTAATGAAGTATAGAGAGAGTAAGGAGGATCTATAAATAATTTTTGTTGATTAGAAAAATCTTATGATAACATACTAGGAGAAATACTTTGGAGATTTCTATAAAGGAAGTGTGTTGATACGACTTATATTTAAGTCGTTAAAGATATGTATGCTAGAGTTGTTACTTGTGCTCAGCCAGAAGAAGAAATGACCAAGTGTTTTTCTATTTCAATTGGATTACATCAAGGACCAACTTTAGGCCTGTATCTTTTTACTTTATTTATGGATGTCTTGCTGGACATTTACAGAAATATATACGATAATGTATGTCTTTTGTTGATGATATCCTTCTTGAAGTTAAAACAAAAGAAAGAGTTCAGGAAAAACTTGAATTACGCAGGTCAACTTTAGAATCTAAAGGCTTTCATTTGAGTAGATCTAAAATTGAATACATGGAATATAATTTTAGTAGTAGTAGATCCAACGGCGGGGTTGTAACAATGGGCGATCAAGCCATTAAAAAGAGTGAACGTTTTAGATATGTTGAGCCTATTGTTCAAAGTGATGGTGATGTAGATGGGGATATTATCAGTAGAATTCAAGTTGGATGGTTGAAGTGGAGCAATGCATCATGCCTGTTGCGTGATAAAAAAAGTACCCGCTTAGACTAAAAAGAAAATTTTATAAGATGATGGTGAGACCTGCAATGTTTGATGGCGTAGATTGTTGGCTTATAAAAGAGAAGCATGAAACTAAGTGTTACTGTAGATTGTTGGCTTATAAAAGAGAAGCATGAAACTAAGTGTTACTTAAGTGAATGACTGGTTTTACACTTAGAGATAAAATGTGAAACAAATATATCTGTAAACGGCTTTGTGTAAATCCAGTGACAGACAAGATTGGAGAGAGTCGTCTTAGATGGTTTGGTCACATTAAACATCGGTCATCTAATGATCCTGTTAAGAGAGTGGATGTTTTGGATGACTTATGGTACGAAAGGTAGAGGTAGAACTAACAAGACTTCGGCATGTTGTATAAAAAATGATTTTAATCCAATAATATTAAATGAAAATATGACACTCAAGAAGACACAATGAAAAAAAAAAAAGTAATCTAATAAAATTAAATGAAAATATGACACTCAATAAGACAAAATGAGAAAAAAGGATTCATGTAGTTGACCCCCATTCATGGGATGAAGGCTTGTTGTTTTTTTTGTTGTTGTTGTTGTTTTTGACAGCATGTAAAGATTAAATTACATTCACTGCCTACAATGGATATACATATAGTCAGAAAAGTGTGCACGGAATTAGTTTGAAATGTTTATATTTTAAATTGAAGGAAAACAACTTTGAGAGGGACTTAAATTTTACTTTGGTTTGTGCCCTAAGACAAAGACATTCTTGCTATATGTATGCACAATGAAGTTAAAGATGTATTGCCTGATCAGATAGACACCATGAAGTTACTCAACTCTTACTGAACTTATAAAGTCTGGCACTAACCACTGGAAATTACATTTTTCATAGATAAACTCACAGTTGCAACCTTGCATTAAAATTTTGATGATCACCAAGACTTGGGCTCCATTTAAAAACATTATGTAAGCAGAGTATGAATACCTCTCCTTTTGCATAGTTGGAAGATGTTCCAATAGGCAACAACAGTATTTGTCAATCATATCATAGCACGATATCTGATTTATTTCAAAAAGGAGAGCATCCATCTGTTGAAGCATGAAGAGAGAAATAACAAGTCAAATAAATTCCATAACCACCCAATTATATTACATTCAATTAGGCAAAACAACACAAACAATGTACGACTTAGTCTCAATCCTTGAGTAATGTAAGCACACCAAGTCAAGGGCTTGAATGCACAGAATTAAAGGTCCCAAGGTGAAGTACAACAAGGATTGCTCAATACTGTAGCTAAAGTGAAAAACAAGAGCATCGCAAGTTAAGCTATAATCAAGCCAAGCTCTTATTGGACTTGTCTTGGTACTACTACAACTTATTCATATTCAGCTTGACTACAAACTGAGCTTTCACATATGATGTAGAACATTATGCAGATTATTATACCAAATCAAGATAAAAAACAGATGGTGGAATAAAGGGTTATGATGACTCAATTACAAGAACAAGATCAAGATAGAATCAAAGACCAATGGGCCATTATCAATCATACATGAGTAAAGAGGCTTGCCATGAAAATTAATTATAATAATAATAAATATTGAAGCACGAAATTCAAAATTTGAAATTTAGAAATTTAGAAATTTTAAATTTTAAATTTCAAACTTTAATTCTTTAAAATTTTGAATATTCAATCTTAAATTTATCCCTCGGTATAGAATGTTTTCAATTTGCTTCTTCTCTCTTTAAGCAGCTTTAGGCTTCACTTGGAAGAAATTATGGCCAGCCACTTCGTAATAAGAGGCAAATTGGACTGATTGGACTAACCTTCCTAATTTTTGCTTGGCTAGCTTTCAAATTCCCTCCTTTTATTAGATTTTTAAATTTTGAACTTTCGAACTGTTACGAAATTCGGGGCGAACACAACGCAAATCCAGAAGAAGAACACAGAGATTTAACGAGGTTCGGCAAAGAATTGCCTACGTCCTCGGGAGCAAGCCGGCGAATGCACTATTTTAGAGGAGTTCAAATTTACATCCATAGGTTACACATATATATAGACATATATTAAACCCACATATAAAATTACAATCACGCCCTCGCTCCCCCAACCCACCAACTTCCAAAAGACTCCTTTTCACCAGGAGTCACACCTCTTCACCAAGAAACTTCAACTCCCTAGATATGAGTCATACCTAACAATTCTCTACATTGGCGAATATCCAGCACCTTAGGAGAAATGCTTCACTCGGTATATGTGTCTACCAAACAAATCTCTACCTTAGTAAATATTCAGCCCCTTAGGAGAAAATACATCTAACAATCTCCACCTTTGTGAATATCCAACTCTTAAGAAAAATCTCCACCTCGCGAATATCTAACCTCGTAGGAGAAATAGATCGTGAAGTTTCTTACACCAAAGTGGGTCGGCAACCAAACCATCTAACCCGACTTGGTCAAAGCTCTCGCCGCATTTCCATCATATGATCCGACAGAGCAGTACTCACCTACAACCGTACTCTCCAACGACTGATAGCTAGTACCATCATGTTTCGAAGCCCGCAATGCCTTCAAAATTCCTTGTCGTGCCAACAAATCTTTCACTTTTGTTTGTCATAATCCGAAGTTCTCGGTTTCACCAAACTTCACTATCTCGAATTTTGCACAAGACATTGTCATCCTAATTTATTCCTGCAGCGTATTTTCCTGTCTTCCTTCGAAAAACAAAAGAAAATACTCCGCAAATAAATTCAAAGAAACCTGAAATTTTCTCTGTCAAATGCAGCAACTATCCTATGATTCTTCCGTGATTCGTGAATCAAATCTTCCACACGAAGCACACTTCCTGTTCGTACCAGTACCTCGGCCAATTGCTGTTTCCGCGAGCCACGAATCCCTTCGCACCTGTTTGAGGAATACCTCCACGAAACTCTTGTTTACGAAATAATCATGTCTGCTCGCCACCTGCACCCTGCCGAACTCCACCTGTCGCAAAATCTTCTGCGACGAACCGACGAATTTAACTGGTTGAACACCTCAATTTCCCGCAAAACGAGGGTCTTGTTCGCGGTGAACAGCCTCTGTTTCCCGTAGATTTTTGAACCGGCCGAACTCCTCTGTGTGAATTTAAAAAATTCCCTCCGCACCGCACAATTTTTCAATTGACAGTTCTCCTGCAGCACAAAAATTTCTCCGGGGAATATTCTTCTGGTAGATTCTAACAAAAATTCCTCAGATAATCTCTCCTCCTCAGCTCTCAGCCAAACCTGAGATTAACCTGATTAAACTTTGAGCCTGGGATTGAGGATTAACAGCCCAGGTGACGCCAGAAAAATTTTGAGGGAGTTGGGGGGGAATATTCCTCTAGTAGAAATCAAAGATTCCCTTATTCCTTCTCCTCTGACCTCGTTGCGACTGCAGCCTCCTGCAGCTCCCGCAACCGAACTCTGAGCGACCAAGCGATGAACCGTCCGCCTGGAATTGCTCGTCGCCTAGTGCCGACCTACACCCGCAAACTGCCGACTGCCCCAAAAACTGCCTCCCGTGTGCCTGGAACCACCCGCAGCGACGTGTTCGCGAATCCTCTCTGCTTGCGAACGACAACCGCCTGCGCCTGTTCGCTTCAGTCGCGAACTCCCGGAGCCGAATGCCCCCTGTCGCACGCTTCTCTCGCATCAGTCCCGAACTCCACCGGAATCCTTCTACTCGCGAACCTGCTCCCTCGCGATCTTTCTGCTTCGCCTCCGAAGACCCGAGATGGACTTCCTAGAGCCGCGAATCCATGTGTGAAGCGACAACGTGCAGGTCAGCCTTTGCGCCTTCTTATTCGAACTTGCTGAGTCGAACAAGTCGTCCCCTCCTCGCGAATCCTGTGCGGCGCTGAATCCGCCTGTTGTCGCGAAAGAGTTTGATCCTGTCGCGATCCGAGCCGCGAAACACCGCCAGATGCAGCAATTCTTCGATTCTTCTTGGATCTCCCACGTCGTTCTCCTCCGCCTCGTTCTCCTCCGCCTTCGAACGAGGCTCTGATACGGAGAAAACAGAAATCGACACAAATCAAAAGAAAAACTCCCACGATAATTTCATAACACGAACTGTTGTGATGCGTTAAATATTTGTTGGAATGAATGAGAAGAAGCTTTGGTATTGTTGACCTCACTTTTTGTCGAGGTTTAGTATTCCTCCTAGATTTAGGATTCTAGTCTCAGGAGCTTCCCCGACGATCCTAGATTCCTAGCGATGGGACCCACCTCATTTTAGAGTGTCTGGAAGCCACTTCGTTACTCTTTGAAATCATGTACGAGATTCCGTACCGCTAGTCTATAGCCGGTCGAAATTGACTTCAGGAGTTCAAATTGAGTCTCTATAGGACTTCTGGACATTAGGACAGCATCGTGCACGTCTTACACACCTACGCCATTCTGATCGATCGAGCTCGAGTTAAAATTTTGCGACGATACTAAATTTCGACACAATTTTGACGCGACCGTCGACGAGGTTGCCCAGACGATCTCGGACGACGAAACGGACTGCGCCGATGCGTCCGGAACGTCTATTTCACTTAAAATTGATGTTTAGTTTGCGACGATAGCATGTCGGGGGCGAAAGTTGTGAATTAGGGCTTAAAATGGAATTATGATAATAATAATATTTACATATTTATAAATTAATAGCTTCAGCCCTAAATCCTTTCCCCCGTTGGATCGGCATTCGCCCTCTCCCGTTCGCACGATTGGGAACTCTCGTTCGCCCCTCTCCCGCGCTCGAGCAGGTCGCCTGATCGTATCAATTCTCCTCCATACTCGATCGCATCTCCCGTGGTCTCCTCCTCGGCCGCGTATACCCATCCCTAATCCCCGCACGCGCAAGTGGTATCTTGCGGTGTTTTCCTCGCGCATGCGTTATCCCCGCGAGTCGCCCGATCCTCTCGCGGTGTCTCCTTCTTGCGGCAATTTGTCGCCGGCTCCACTTGCGCACCTTCCCGTAAGGTGAGTAGCGGCACTCCTCTCCCTCCTTCGCCTATAAAAACCCCATTCTAGGATGAAGTTAGGGCCGGCCGAATTTCTTCTTGAGAAGGGGAGGTGTCTGCCGGTTCGAGGCTTGGACTTCCCGCTTCCTTTGTGTATTCTACACTAGCTGGTACCCCTTATCTCCCCTATTTATCTTTCGGTTTGGCCCAGGGAAGCCGTAACTCATGCTATTGGCTTAGCTTCCCCTGTTTAACATTTCGGCTGGGCATGTATATGTTGAGGAGTGCTTTGTCTTGTTGTGTAAAAGTTGATTATTCACTCCCCCTCTTTAGTATCATGCTAGCATGTGTTTATGCAAAAGTTTGAAAAGTGTTATTATGTGAAGCATGTGTAGGAGTAGGGAATGTGACATAGCATTAGTTTCTTCCTTTACTCTATTTGCTTAAAATGGTGAAAGATTGACATGTTACTATCTTATTTCTCCTTTTATGCTTAAGGTGAAGTTCAAAATAAAAAAAATTGTGGTTTTACATTTGGGCTTATCTAGCATGAAATATTGGAGAACTCATTTGGGTCTTGCAAGCATGTGGTAAATTTGGTTGGGATGGTAAGTCGCTTATTCCCCTTTTGCTTCTTTTATATACATGTGGAGGCTTGATTTTCTTGGGCTCCTTGTAGCCTAGTCCTTTATAAGAGCATGTTGTGAAATCTTTTAGTAGGTTGGGAAAGCTTAGTTTTAACGTCTTAAGTCTTTTTCGACTTAAGAGTGCATGCTTAGATGGATTTGGAAAAGATTCTATACTTGTTCTCATGTGAACCATGTGAAGGGTTTAGTTCCAATGCCTTAAGCTTCATTTGTTTCAAGAATGCATGCTAGAAAGGGTGGTTGAAAAAAGGATTCTATGTGGGTTCTTACTCAAAGCATGTACTTGTCTTTTATTTTTGATATATTGGAAGCATGATCTTGAGGTAAAGTTGGCTCTTCTTGCAAGCATGTTAGGATGAATATTATAAAGCTCCTTGCTTACTTTGGCTTGGCATGAGTTATGGAAAGATTTATTTAGCTTTTTAACATGCATGTGGAGCTCATTTCTTGCTCCTTGTAGCTTTGTCTTGATAAGATGCACGTTGTAAAGATCCTAATTGGTTTAGAAGGCATTGCAACTTATTTTGATAGCTTGGTTTGGTCCTTCATAAAGTGCTCTCCTCTTTAATTATTTGTTGAAAGATTATTTCATGCTTGGAAGGGTTAAGTTGGAGGAAGGCTTAAATATGCTCTTTTCTTTGTTTAAGATGCATGGGGGCTTTGTATTTTGATATGTTAAAAATATGGAAGTATTTGTTTTAGCTTCATGCTTGATTTGATTTGGCTTTATGGTGCCTTTTGGAAGGCTTGTTTTAAAGGAGTTTGGGTATTGGCTTTTATGGAAGCTTGAGCTTTGGTTTCATGTTGAAGTTATGCTTTACTCGTTTAAGTTTATATTTAGCTTCAAAAGACTTGTTTTTTTTTTTTTAGCTTTACTTGGAAGCTTGGTTAGCTTGTTCTAACCCTTAGTTGAAAACATATTTCATTTCTATTACAGCTATCCCTGTTTAAGAGCTTTTGGAATATCTATTTTTGAGCCTCGTTTGTAGTAGGCTGGATTGGGTTTTATGTTGGGATTGCTGTAATTTGGAGTTGGGTTTGCTTTCGACTTCATTGGGCTCGGTTTGACTATTTCGATACTTCGATTTGGCTTTACGTTGCAATTGTTCTAACATGGAGCCGAACTTGTTTTCAGGCTTACTGGGGCTCGGTTTTGACTCTTTTGATATTTCTGATTTGGTTTTACGTTGGAATTGTTGTAACCTGGAGCTGAATTTATTTCCAGCCCTACTGTGGCTCGGTTTCTGGTTTTATATGGACTGGGGTTGGCTCCTTTAGCACACTTTTGCTTTGACTTGGTGTTGGGGCTGTTTTAGCTTGAGCCGGCTGATTTTCAGCCATAGGGTGGTTCGGGTTTATGCCTTGTTTTGGCTCGGCTGTGGCTTTATGTGAACTCAATCCTATGGTTATTTGATGAATACCTTCATGCACTTTGTTGCGAGCTTGGAGTTAAATTGATTTTGAAAGGCTTGTCCTCTCATTGGGGATTGGTCGTGAGCCTCATTATTGTGATTTGGAATTTAGGGAGGACTTTACCTTTGGCTGCCCCTTTGTTCTAGCTTGGTCGTGAGTCCCTCTCACTGCTTGTAGCCCTAGCCGAGGGCCTTGGCGGAGTGATTGATGTGGTGGTTTTACTTCTAGTCACCCTTGCCTATGGAGTTTATTGTGGTGATATGGGGTTAGCTTGCTTGTTAGGAAAGATTACAAGAAGTTGTTGATTTCTTTGAAGTTTGAGGAGGTTTAACTTTAGCACGGGTTTGGAAGTGTTAGCGACCGGCTCTCCCTAAGCCGCCTTTTTTGTTTGATTTTAAAGACTTTGAACGATTTTCTCGGATCTCGTTTCTAAACACTCTTTTAATATAATCGCACCCAAGCGAGAAGAGGACACCCTAGGGGTAGATTCGAGGAGCTTGGATTGTACTTTCAATGTTTTACATGTCTTAGTGGAGTCTTAGATTAACTCACTCGTCGAACTAACCCTTCAAATTCGAAGGTGGGTTAGCCTTCTTTTCCCTCTTTCGTTGCTTGACACGTCTTCCCGCTCCACTCGGAGTTCGGTTTTGTTTTGTTTTGGGCAATGACGGCGATGATGCTAAAGGTGCGCCAATGATAGAAGTATAACGATATCCCATCCTACGACACCGTGACTCGCTCCGGGGCCCGGTGAACCGTAGGATGACGAGTATCATTCACCGCTATAAGCGCTAGCGGGCACCCATACCTTCTAGGATTGTTTGTGATCCTACACCCAACAAAAAAATCGACTCGTGGACAATCCTAATTTTCAAAATCTGATAAGAATGGATACTATTTCACTACAAACAAATATTAATAAACTCTCTTTTGTATGCCTGAAATCCACGTGCATGCTAAAAATATAAATTTTAAAATCATATTATAAAATTTGGTTGTCCACTGTTGATTACTGGCTCCGGCTGAGGAGCACCCTTCCCGAGTTAAGTTTAGTAAGACACCCTTCTAGTTGAGTGGCGGGCTCTATACACTCGGGTGACCGAGTAGCCTTCGACGACCCTTCGAGCAGTACTACACAGTTCTGAGCCTAGCCCCGACCCGAGTGCTTGCGGTTTTCTTCGGATTTTCTTATGATTTTGATGAAGCACTCGTGGTCTTTTTTCCGGGACTTTCCCGAGGTTTTGATGATTTGATTTTGATTTTTGTTTATTTTCTCCGGGCTTTCTGTTATGAGTCATTCGCCGTCTTTTCTCGAGCTTTCTAGACGACACTTCTGTTTTCCGCCTGGCTTTCACTCGTGTGACACACTCTAGCCTACTGCATTCAAGGAAATAACTGACCTCCAGTGTATACAAGTTCGTTTTACATTCATAAGCATATTACCTTCCTATCGCACTCGCTACTTGCTTCTTTCCTTACATAGCATGTTGTACCATACTCTGCTGCATGTTTTACTGTTTTCCTGTGCTACATACCCTGCCATACACTGTACAACAACTAAAAATACTTGCATAGGATGTTTAGGAGAACTCAACCATAGGGCCACCTGATTGAATATTTTGAGTTGCCATCTTAGAAAACTTAACCTCTTCACGGCAAGGAGCTTCGAGCTACGGCAGGCAAGACTGCCATCTTCAACAAAGAAACACGTCTACAACAACTAAACCATCCCTTAGTGATTAAACAACAATCCATGTGATTTCGAGGTTGTTCGCCTAGTGCGACATAAATCTTCAACCTCTTGTTGGCCTTTGTATAGTTTCATTGTATAATATAGTTCCAACTCGTTTTAGTGATTTCGAGGTTGTCGTTCGTCAAGATTTAAATCCTCACATCTTCTAGGCTATTCGTGTGATCGTTTCACACAAATGTAAGTCCTGATTTAATAAAATTGGCAGGATGAAACATTTAAACAATATATCCCCTAAATTAAAGCCAAACCATAGGATAGGTTGGGAAGTCACCGAGGTTCGCCTCCGGATCGCCGACATCCCCTAGTTCTTCTTCCTTTGGATTCTACAATAAAATGTTCCAAATTTGAGTCAATCCCCTTTGACACCTCTTTGTCGGATTTCGTTGAAAAGTCCTATCATTTTGACCTCCTTAAAGATAATATTTCCTGATTTTTATCGAGAGTTTTCTTAAGTGATTTCGGGCACTTAAGATGTAATTAACTATAGTGTCACTCTTTATAGGAAGCATTTCCAAACCTAAATTTAAAATAAACCCTATTTAATTTCTTATATTAAATAAGTGAATCATTGTCAGCAAATAAAATGGTTTTACAGATCAAACGGACGTCATATATTTCTTAGTTTATTTGATCGAGCACTCACTCTCAAGTTTTGTGTTTGTCTTTCGGGATAAATGCATGACTTGATGCTAGAAGCTTCTTCATTTAAACTATGAAAAATATGGAGTCGGTTGATTTCATATTCTTTTCGAAGGATCCTTCCGAAGCGGGCGACGGGATTTCGATTCCGCGACCGACGAACTTCTACGGCACTTCACACCCAAAACAATGCCGACAGGTATTTTGAAAAACAATTAAGAACTAAATCCCTAGAGTAGGAGCTTAGTGGTCGGCCTTCTTGACTTCTACGTGGTGGAAGGGCTAGGTTTCTTCTTATCTTCTTTTCATCCTTTCTTCTTGTTAATTTCTCTTCAAATATTTCACCCACTCATACCATATATACAACCCTCTCACACCATTTTTAAACAGTTAAAACCATCACACGACCTGAATATCCTAACTACGAGCAATCAGCCAAACTAGTGACCTAGTTTGGGTCCTCTCCCCTCCATTACCCTCTAAACCTGCTAGATGTCCACCATCTAAGCTAGATATGTTCCACACACATCTAGCTAACATTCATAAGCCATTACAACACCTCTTTATGTCCTTAACCTCGTTACTCAACTCTAAAAAGTCAAGTTAGGCCAATCAGCCAAACTAGGATTTCCTTGCCAAAGTTTTAATTTCTCTCCACTTGCACACATCTGAAAATTTTGAATTTCTATCAACTACTACAGAGCACATCTTTTAACATTCTTCTAACCCTTTGAAGTGATTTCATGGCCTAAATCGCTGTTCATACCTTTAAATACCTCAGAGATCGTCCCCACATTAATTGCACCCTCCTACAACAAGTGAAAACATTGGATCATCCCTTCCCAAGGCTAGATCAACTTCTGTATTAGGGTCAAAGCCTAAACTTTAGCAATTTTATGTGAGTTCCTTAGGAAGGGAGCACTCTACATACAAATGTCAACTTTACAAAAATGCAAAACAATATGAAAGATCAACTTCATCGTGCTTTGCACTAATTTATACTTTATTACAAGACGCACACTTTGCAAAAAATATGCTATATGTGTACCCAAAAAATCAGTGCAAAAGACTTATCATTCATAACTGCATTCGTGACGGTTTCATTTGGATAGAAATTTCATTGCATGCATAACCAAAAAATAATAATAAAAAAAAAATAAATCACATTAAAAGGGAAAATTTATTACTTTCATGTGGGCCTTGAACTTGAATATGATGCTACTCAAGTCAATGTCATTGGAAATTAAGGGCATAACAAAGATGAAAGAAGAAATAGATACTAGACTCTATGAAAGCAATTTGAACAATACGAATTATAGCGGAAGCTAATGCATGAACTATAAAACCAAATGGTTGTTTTGGTGGCATGGATGCAAAACCTAGACACTAGATAGAACACCCCAACTCCAACACCTACATAATCCACCCATATTGATTCAAAGGAAGATCAATCGCTTTGGAGGGCACTTTTCAGAGGAATAAGGGTAGATGGGATCGCCAGATTAGGTACAGTGAATACTTTAATGATCCTTATACAAAGAATTAAAATTGAGGCATCTTTCAATAATGGTATATATGATCTAATTAAATTTTGGACTAGGAAATACAAATGGATTCATTTTTTGAGTGGCATAGAATGGATAATTACCAAAAGCTCACTTTTGCAACAGCATTTGTCAAAAAAACACATTAGTCATGCCAATTGCAGAAATTTATTGCATATTAGTCATGCAGAAATTTATTGCACCAGCTTTTGGTTAAAAAACAAATATTTGGAATGCCAATTGATTTTGGATTTAGAAGAAAGAAATTTTAGAGCCAAATTTTACCCAAAACCTCATGATAAGAAACTTCACAGGCAATTATTAATTGTAATGCAGGGAACCCTTCAAATCAATCAATACTTTTTAAGAAATCGTGACACCGTTTTAGAGCTCACAAAAGGTGTTTAGGAAGTGGATTTAGGAGGGAGGTGGGTGCGGAATAACATAGCAAGAGAATGAGCATATAGGAGTTCGACTACATTTGGAAGGGGATAAGCGACGAAATCTGCTATTGGACAGTAGATTCAAGCAATTCCGGTGTTGTCCAGACAGAAAATAGCGTCAAACAACAAAATGATGAGGTAAGGGAGGAAAGAAGGATCTACTAATTACTTTTGAGCGAGATACAAATACACCACTTGCAAAAGGAATAGGATACAACACTCCTTATGGTAGAAAACATAGTATACAATCTCCAACATACTCAAAAAATAATAATAATTCTTAAAATAACAAAATAAATGCATAAGTAGTCTCCTCATAATAGAAAATACCCTAATTAGAAATAAGGAAATACGAAAGAAATCAGAAAAAGGAAAAAAATGGGCTAATATCAGAAATCGGACGATTCGGCTCTCTCGCGATTGCGGAATAGCATAATTTTTGTGATCGCGATCCCGTGACTCTTCCTAACACTCCCGCAACTAAGCTTTTAGGATCCCTAAACACTTACTATCACACACACAAGTCACTTCCTAATATCCACCCAAAATCCACACTCAAAAAGAATATTAGATTTCATTTAATAGTTGGATCCCTATTAATGGGGTGACTATGCATCTGATTACATCATAATTACACTTAATTACAAGATAAATATGGTTGAGCTTCGTGCACTTAGGAGAGAGTTTGCTAACATTTCCTAACCTCTTTTGCTTATGTGAGGGGGTTACTTTGAGGTAGTGTAGACTCACATATCGGTTTTGGCCTCCACCTTTCTACCAAATTTAAGTGTAAGTACCCTGATCAATTGACACCCTTAAGAGATGTGTGACAAAACGTAAACTTTCATTCTGTGTGATAGCTCCAAAATCTGTCCCATTATAGAGTGAACATAATTAAGCATACAGAGTTGAAAAGGTAAATTGATGAATTGCATAGAAAAGACTTCAACCAAACTGTCCTTAGCCTTTGTGTTGTTTTTACCCATTTGAATCCAAAGAAAGATGGCATGTTGAAAATAAGCCTAGGCTTGATAATAAGTTAGACCTTATCTTTAAGCAGACTATTTCCAAGACAAGTCATAAGAATGAATATTACCTGATTAAAATTAAAGCAGTGAAAGATTACCTTCAAGAACTTAAATGATCAATATGAATGGCTAGTCATGCCCTTTCGACTGTCTAGTACTCGTATTTTTATAACACCAATGAACATTATTTTAAAGGCATATTGAGAAATTTTTATTGGTCTATTTTGATGGCAATGACATTTGCAATGCTAAGAATAGTGGGCAATTAGAGCACCTTAAGTTAGTATTTGAAACACTAAAGAGAAAAAAGTTTTATGTCAACCGAAAAAAGCATTTCTCTACAGACAGAAGTAATGTTTTTTTAGATTCATTGTATCTGCATTTGACCTTAAACATGACCCTTCTGAGCTTAAGGCTCCGTTTGGTTAAAGCTTTAGGGCGCGGCGCGGTCAGCGAAAGCCGCCGCGCCCTTTTTTTCTTCGTTTGTTTAACGACTTCGCGGCACAGCTGCCGCGAAGTTACGAAGAAGCCGACCGCGGGATCGACCCCGCGGCCTGGCTTCGGCCACTGCGTTTGTCATCGTGAGCTGCGATGAGCTTCTTCCTCCTCCGATCTTCTTCTTCTTCCTGCCCGCGCTTCTTCCTCCTCCGATCTTCTTCCTCCAGCCCGCGCTTCTTGCGATAAAGGAGAGGAGGAAGAGGAGAATGCTTGTGGTGGAGGGATAGTGGGAGAAGAAGGGAGGAACTTGTTATGCAGCGGAGGGAGTGTGAGAAGGAGCAATCTTGCGAGCGAATTGAAGACGGATCCCATTTTTCAGCTTGCAAGCAAATGTTTTTGTGAAGATCTCACTGTGAAGTAGTTGAGGAAACAGGTTTTGTTTGGAGAATCGAGGCGATGGAGGCCAATGCGTGCTTGGTTGCCGAATCTTACAAGAGGAACGAGTTGGTCATGATTCGCCGGGAAGGGGATTCGGTGGTGCGTTTTCTTGTTAGAAGAAGAGCTAAATTCTTGATTTTATTTGATTGCACTATTGTTTTTATGTTTTTCTTTGGCGTTTGGATCTGCAAGCTGAATTGGGAGTCAAATTTCTTAAATCCAGAGTGAACCTTAGGTTCTTTGGGCTTTTTTTTTTTTGTTTCAGTTAGGTTTACCTGATTGCTTGTTTGCTTAATCTGATCATTTCTTTTTGATATTGTTGTTTAAATAATTCATTGATTGAGCACGGGATGTTATGAATCCTTGCAGGGCATATTTGCTGCTAAGTTTTTTTTTTTTTTCCCTGGAAAGTTGAGCCCAAGGCCCCAAAGGGTAACATGAGTTATTCAAATCAACCACCTCATGTTTATGGTAGATCCGAGTTCTGTTTATGATAATGTTGATTTCCCTTGATCTACAAACCTTGCTAAAATTTACAATTTTGGCTGAATTTAGGGTCAAACTTTATTTGTTTTAATACTTTCAAAGCTTTATAATGCTTTTGATGTGTTACTTGTTGATGAACGCTTGTTTCAAGTCTCTCATTCATGCCATTCTTTTCTAAGAAAGAAACATCGCATATTGGTAATGGAAGATTAATGCATTGCTGTTCATCCTTTAACATGGTTTGAGTGTGTGGTGAAAATACAATGGGATTCTGCTCATGAGAGATGGTAGTCTATGGTGCTTGAATACTTTAAATCTTCTTTTTAGATTGTTAAATTGTGTGTCTTGCTTCCATCATTGAGGTAATAATAACAGGTTTTATTTCTTCCATGGAACTAGTTGGTTCAGTAATGGTATTCGAGTGAGCAAGTGTGGTCTATTAATTTTGCTTGTTTGATTGAATGTTAACTTGCTTAAAGAAATATTTGGAATGGCTAACAAAAATTCATTTGCCTATAATTGTAAACCTACGATCATTCAAGAATTCATTTTATGTAGGTCAATATTTTCACATGCGAAGTGCTCTGCAATGCTTTTCCCACATATCAGCAACTAAACAGACGATCAATTTCCTCAGCATGTCTTCCGCAATGCTTCACTACAGCAATAGTATGCACTGCAAAGTTCGAGAAGCTGCAACGAACCAAACAGACCCTATGACAATCTCATATTGGAACCCCATTAGTTCCACTAATGTTAGTAGTTTTCATGGCCAACCTATATTTTATAGGACCTTTAACAAAAACAATAGTCTATTATTGAAATCTTGAAGGAAAAAAAATTATGTTAGATCCCTAATGCACGAAGAACTTGAGAGCAAATGGTATCCTTTATGACATCTACCCATGCACCTTTAAAACATCCAACAATTCATCTAAGATTGATATGGACAACATCTTGAGCCTAAGAAAGACTCACCCAATAGCCTTCTATAGCAGAGAACTAAAAGATCTCAAATAGAAAAAAAAAATACTCTACACATGATAAAGAATTTTATGTCATTTTCAAGTCCTTAAAACATTGGATGCATTATCAATCGTAAAAGAAATTTATCCCACATATTGATAAAAATGCCTTATAGCTTATGAACACCAAGACTAAGTAAACCTTAGGGCAATGCAAGTGCGTGAAATTCCGATAGAATTATTCAGTTGTCTTGAAATAAAATCCTAACCATAATAATAGACCAACATTTGCCTAGACTAGAGTGGCTTGATAATATCATTCTTAAAATTTCAAACTCACTTTTTAATAGGCTTAAAAAGGGTAACTTAGATATTCAAATTTTCATGTCATTTATTTAGAGCATCTAGACAAGAGCTTAGCATTACAGAGCTCGTTTTCAGTTATTAAATGTTACTTTTATATAGGAAAGCAATTGTGTATATCGAGATTATCTAGTGCAAAATTTCTTACAGCTGAGCTGTATTTTTATGGTACAGCAGGCCACTTTGGCAATGATTGTGAGAGGGATGTTCAAAGGTTAATGTTATACATACAAGCAAGCAAATCCACAAAATAACGATAAGAAAATGCATTGCATTGCCCATTCCCTAAAAAGTTTAGCAGGATTTATCAATGAATTTTTTCCGAGGATTAAAGAGGATTATAAGAGAGCGTGTAACATTTTTTATGATATTGGACTGATTCTGAAGGATGTCATACTTCTTACTTTGCTCAAGGACACATAATGCATCCCTGCTAATCCTAAGAGAAGAAAGAGATCGCCAGCTGCAAGAAATAGGAAGAAATGGAATGAGAGAGCCATACCCGGCCAAAAGCATTGACATCGTGGCCGATGGAGACCAGATCTGCGACATCCTTCCTAAGACACCTCTCGATCGCATGCTTCTTTTTCCGGATCGTATCCACCCTGCACTTTATGCACTTCACCGAATGCTTGCTGCCACCAACACATCAACTCAATCACAAATCCATCAAACTAAAACCTAGCCTAAAATCTAAAACCACAATGTTTACCATTTGTTTGAAAACTTAGGGCCGAGAAGGATGTCGAACATCCTCTCTGTCTCCCCCCTCTCCTCTTTTCTCGCAAGCTCACTTTACTCAAAGAGGCGGTAATGAGGAAAATGGTAGAGTAGATTGAAGATCCGATGCCCTCATTAAAACTGAGAGCTCTGGCAATGTAGAGCTGTTCGCGGGCGGGGACGAGCTCCGGGAAGCAAGAAGATGGACGGAGGCGAAGCAAGCTGTGATCTGTAGGGGAGGTGGGACAGCTAGGAGAAAGCAACAGATATTACACATGTATTGATAGGTTTAACACGACTTTTATATTTATTTATCTAATACGTTAATTTTATTATATAAATAAGTATAAAATGTTAATAGAAATACCGGTAAATCTCAGAGAAAATATATAATGAATTGTGTGCTATGTATGTAAATGCCAAATTGCCCTTTAATTTAATTATCATCGTTTATTTTTAATTAGATAGGGAGATATAAATAATCTAGATTAAATAGAATCAATGAAAAATATAAATCAATTCCTAAAACTCCTAGAATCATCATTTTAGTCAATTCGAGTTAGTGAAACGGTTCAGAAATAACCCAACCCGAATATGGTCAACCCGAATCCGACCTGAAATTTTGTGTTTATTTAGATTAATTTTGAGTTTTGGGTTCAACCCAAACTCGACCCAAATAATAAACGTGTTGAATTCTCAGACTCGTACTCGACTAGAAAAATATTCAGGTCAACTCTAACCTGGATTTTTCGAGTCGAGTTCGAGTCATGTTTGCATGTCAGGTTAATTTTTGCTACATTTTTTTCAATCTAAGAGTTTATGGAAGTGTTATAATAATCTCACAATTTACAATTGAACTCTAATAGTACTTTATATGAGGACTATTTCAATCTCAATTTAAAGAATATGGACTATTTTGGTATTTTAACAAATTTTGAGCATTTAAATAATTAGGAACTATTTTGGGACTTTTCTCTTTTTTTAAATTATGAGAATTTTTAGTAATATTAATTAAAATATATTATAACTCGTAATATTTATAACAAAATTATATGAATTTTGCTTGTTAGTATAAAAAGGAGATTAGTCATTTTAAATATGGAAAGCGTTTAAATTTAAAATTATAAAAAAAAAAAAATTTATAAATTCTATATTTCATGAAATAATTCTCTTAATTTTTTTTTGTCACATTTATGTGATTTAAAAACATTTAAACAAGTTTTATATTTATTATATCAAGCAATTTAACCTCCAATTTAATCTCGATTAATTTTTGTAATCCTAAATATTCCTTTCTTCTATTTTTTTCCCGATTTTTAAATTTAAAAATTTTAGTTAATTATGCAACTTCTTTCCTTTAATTGTTAGCTGGTCATTTATTTATTATCAGTCGCTTTTATTTATTAGTGTCCTTTATGTATTTAGTAAATAGCCAAAATAGTCTTCCGTTATCCATATGAGATCTTTTTAGTCCAAAAATTTATAAAAGCGTTAAAATAATTTTAAGTAATTTTACAATTGAGCTTTAATAATTTTTCAATGGGAACTATTTCAGGCCTAATATAAAAAATCTCAAATTATTTTGACACTTTTATAGACTCTATGACTAAAACGGTCTTATATAAATAATAGTGGCTATTTTGACACTTTACTACTTGTATATTATCAGAGTGTCAAATCAGGTTTGGAGCATGGGTCTGAGTTTGGAGCATGGGTTTGAGTTTAGCTAAATTGATCCACTAAAAAAATTGTTTAACTCAAAACATGATTGGAAAAATAAATGGGCTCAAATATATAACATGAATCTGCCATGCCTCCAATCAGACAAAATTGAAACTGACACACACACCATGTTTTATCGTTTAATCCAAAAGTGTTAGGTAAACACACTGAAGGATTTGAATGTTTCGCCAAGTAGTGATTAGGGGGAGGGAGAGAGAGAGAGAGATAGAGCATAATGGAACATTAAAAGAAGAGTGTTTTTTCTGACATAGGCTCTATTTATATGTCTAGAATTCAATATTACAGAAGTACGTATCAGCCTCTTCATCATTATTTTTTTTTAGGATTTTTTTTTATTTTTTTGTAATTACAGAGTTATTTGCATGTAATAAGACTATGAGTCGATTCGATCAATGAGGCTTGTCGATCGTCTGGTAAGGATTGACTTGATCGATATTTAGTCCAAAAGAGTACTCCGTGTTGATTGTCTTGCAGGCTGACTACTGTCTGCGGGAGCCTCTCATGGGATCTTACGTCAATCTTTCAAACAAGGTGTCTCTCTATGTAATATTCATCCAAGAAACAAGTGTTGAGTGCTAAGTTCGATCACCTGCATCTACTTCTTAAGCCGTTCGTCAACTTTGAGATTCATGCTGACATATTTTTATACACACATTAATATATACATCATTGTTATTCACATCAAATTTAAATAAGTAGATTAATTTTAGGTTGATTGATTAACTCAAATTTGATCAAAATAAATTATATGTGTTTGAATTTTTGTACCCGAATCTGACATAAAAATTAACCAAGCCAACTTGAACTTAAATTTTTTATAGCTGAGTTTTAGGGTTTATTCAAGACAGCTAATTTATAGCTTATGCGTTTTCAAAACCCGGCGCATGTATTTAGTTACTACATCAGACGGGCGTACACGCAAGATTGCTGTTATGTTTAACGCCGGCCGTGAGTCCTACCCGTGGCCCATCGTTTGAGTTAAAACTTACCAACATGTCCTGGATGTCGCCCTTGCCCTCATCCCGCTTGCCCTCGTCCACCATCTCCGCCACCGGCATCACTCTCCCGCAGCTTCCTGATTAGAAATCGCATCTCCGAACGATGTCTCCGTCGAGATCCTGCTACCCGCCGTCCACTGGCTTCCTCAGTGCGTTTGCAACTCATCTTCTTCCACTCTCCCTTTCAACAATTTTAACATTGCATGTGTCATCTAAATATTTAGTGTTATATGATAATATTAATAAATATTAAGCACATGGGTGATTCAACAATGAAGAGAGAAAAGTTTTGTCATATCTGTTATCTCCATTATGTTTTTTTCCCCTCAATTATCTAGATAAAAATTTAGAAACATATTTTTTTTTTATTTTAATAATTAGCATTAATGTATAATATATGATCAAAGCATATTGAATCGGAACTGGCATCCGTGCTTGCACTCATTAGCATTATCATAATTTAATCGTCATTTAAAAAAAAAAATTTATCAATTTTGATACTTAATCATTGTTAAGTGAGAGTTTTTTTTTTTTTTTAGTGTTCTGTATAATTTTATGCATCTCTAGCATCAAATATATTGTCAAGATAATTCTATTGCAAACAACATTACTTACAAAAACAGAATAATCATTTATCCGCAAACAGCTGTAAATCAATTGTTTTCAAACAGAACCCCAAACAGCCGATCAGCTTATCACGATAAGCTATTAGAAATCAGCTTATCAGGATAAGTTGAATAAACTGCAGCTGCCCTAAACAAATTCTTAGTATGACACCGGCGTATTATATGAATTTATAATTATAACTATGCTAATTTAATTTTGTATATTTTTTTCATTTTCGTAAAAACATTGATGTTTGATGCAAACCTTCTCGATCATTAGATTTTCCATTCAAAATTTTCGGAAATTGTTATTATTATAATTATAAAACTTAATAGAGAAGTGAGATAATAATTTTGCGGAAATAATTATTATTAAAATTATAGATTAAAATTCTGGCGGAGAAAGGATAGCTACGGCCATGTGAGCTGATGCTGATGCGCCACTTCCTCCACTTCAGTGCTGACAAAGCTAGTGGACAGAGCACTACTGCGGTGCACCACTTCAACAATTTTTAATTAAATATTTTTAATAATTTTTTAAATTTTAGGTAATGACAATAATAATTATAATTTTTTAGAGAAATTTACATATAACATACCACAATTTTTATGTATTTACATATCTAACGTCTAAATTTAATGTTTATATTTTTAACACAGTGTTAAATGTGCAATTCACTTCTTAAGAAGTTAGTTAATACTCATTTCACATTTTATAAGGTAGAATGACATATTTTTGATGTGATACTTGATGCGTGCTAGAAAATTCGCAGCGGTAGAGTAGTTGATTATTGTCTTAACGTTGTACGATAATTTAGCATACATACAGATCGATTCTAAAAGTTTTTATGTGGAAAACCCGTAAAGGAAAAAATCACGGGGTCTGATCGAGTGGAAAGAATCCACTATTGATTGATGTTTACGGAAATCTCCTGTCCCACAGACGCGATAGAGTAATTATATGTTTCATACAATAATGTCGACTGACGGTGTCTGGTTGGTGGTGATTAACAATGATTGGCGGAGGTCCACGGTGGAGGAGGTCCACGGTGACAGTGGTCGACAAAAGTCGGCGATGCTCGACGGTGGTGCTAAGCTGCAGCTTCTCCTTAAAGCCTTAAGCTCTCTCTCTCTAGGCTTCCCCCATCTCATGTCAGGGTTGGAGGTCTATTTATATTGTTTTTGGTGCAATTAATGCAATCATTTTGATCGAACGGTTCAGATGGCTTTTCTTGATTATACGGCGTTTAAGGAGTATTTGATGACCTTAACGATATCACAATTGAGTGATATTGGGCTCGTTGGATTCATCTTGTCGAGACGCTCGATTAGAGTATATGCTTGCTAGTGCCGGCATTAGTTTGACCTTCCAAATGTGTTCATAAATCTTCTAAAAATGGTTTAATGACTTGATATGGGCTTGATTTGATTCGGATCGGACTAGTTTTGATATCGTTGGGCCCCTTTCATCGAGCCGGCCAGTTTGACTATAAGCTTGCTGAAATCGGAGTTCTGGATAACTTTTCATCATGATTTGAATGTTTTTTGCTCAACATATCATCTCGAGATCCGTGCCATACCTCGAGATTCATGTTGGATGATGAAAGTTTGTAGGTGACGTATCAATACAAAAGATTTGAATATTATAAATGTAAAATGAAAAATTTATGTATGGGAAATGTAAACGCATAAGAATTGATCGGTATATATGTAATTATGTAAATGGCCATTATTATTATATATATAAATTAAGGCATATTTTATATGATTTTAATTAGATTTTCGTTACCTACTTTGTTGGCTACCTGTTATATTTGATGTCGAAGGGTTCACATCATTGTCGATGGACAGAGGGCCATAAATAGCCTAAAATTATTTTTTATATTAGAATTTATTTTCAGTTATAATTAATTATTTTAACTTTCTATAGATAGCATTCTTTCAAATATATTTATTAAAAAGGAACACTCATTTAAAAATAAATTCTATAAGTTTAAAATATTATTAAAAATATTGATAAAAGTATCATGCTTTCGCCTTTATCATATTGGATCAAAAGTATTACTTTGATATATAATTATGATATATAAGCATAAAAAGCTAGCAATGATTATTGGTTAATTCTTTAATTCAAATGTAAATAAAACTAAGTGAAAATGTTAAATGCTAAAGAGCTTTGGAAGTAGGGGTGGAAACGAACCGAACGCGAACGAACAGAGCTTGTGTTCGTGTTCGGTTCGTTTGAAATTTAGTTTGTTTGAAATAAGCTCGTGTTCGAAATTGTTCGTGAAGTCAGTGTTCGTGTTCGTTTCTTAATGAACGAGTTGAACATGAGCAGAACACGAGCTGTTCGCGAACGACGAGCCAGTTTGACAACTCTAATATTAATATATATAAATAATATAAGTATATTAATTATATAACTTATATTATATAAATAAATAATATCTATATTAGTATATTAGTAATATAGTATATTAATTTATTATATATTATAATTTATAAAATTTAATGTTTTAAAACATCATAATTTTTTTATATATAGTTATTTTATATTATTTTATATTTCGAACAATAACGATTCAAACACGAACGAGCGCATCACTGTCCGTGTTTGGTTCGTTTAACTTATCGAACGAAAAAAAAATTATTCGTGTTCGTCTCGTTTACTTATTGAATGAATCGAACACGAACTCCTTGACGAACTGTTCACGAACAACAAGTTTTTTTGACAACCCTATTTGGAAGTGACGTACATTATCATGGTCGTGTGCTTTGACATCAATTAAAACAAGGGTGCAGTGAGTGTTGAATGATATAAAACACTTGTTGGTAGTGGGAAATTGATGTTATAAGAAAACAATTATGATGGATTTGAGACAAAAGTTTCATAAAAGAATTTTCTTGAACTTTTTTCTTATGGAGATGGATGAGGAAGAAATAATAAAATGAAATTGGAGTGCGGTATGGGGCAATGATAATAAATTATGGATGCTCCAAATATTTTACGAGTGAACATTGAACGTTGAAATAGATGAATGCACCTTTTAAGATCAAATGGTGGAAGAGAAGGATTTGAAGTAAGAATAGCAATAATGAACATAATCATAAGATATTCTCACCAAAAACACATGAGCACACATTATTATACTGATATTATATATTCATTTTCTTTCACTAGAAAAATAAAATAAAATTTTTTATCGCTACAACCGTTATCTCATCACATTTTTTTTTAATAATAAAAATTTTAAAATCAAATTAAAAATAACATCTATAAAGTAAATTATTCATAAAAAAAATGTGTATTTCATTTATAAAAGATGATAATAATGTTATATTTTACGAGATATTAAAAATATAAATGTAAACATTTTGATATGAGAAATGTAAATACATAATAATTCTGTGCTATGTATCTAAATGTCCTTAAAAAAAGAGAGATAACGCCGAAAGCATGAAAGAGAAAAAGCTGATGGCATGACGCACGTGGGACTCACCACCTCACATTCTCTGAATCTCTATGCAAAATATATTGGATTGCTTTTATTTAATTTTCTATTTACCATTGAGAATTTGAGAAATGAATGAAGAACAGTGCTAGATTTGTAAATAGTTATGTAATTTGCACTAAAAATAAATTTGGTTTAAAAAGTTGGGTCCCTTTAATAACACCATTTATTTATTTGCTTCCCAGCCTGCCTTCTCCCCCCTTCCATCTCTGTGTGCTCTCTGTGCTCTCTGTGTTGGAGAGATCGGAGGAGATGGAGAAAAGCAGGTCATTTCCGTCGGCGAGCTACAGCAGCGGCTTCGGGTGCGAGGAGGAGCGTGAGAAGAGCCACTCCTACAGCTTCAACGGGCCGAGGAAGGGGCCGAGCGACCCGGAGCTCAAGCGGAAACGCCGCGTGGCCTCCTATAACGTCTTCACCATGGAAGGAAAGCTGAAATCGTCCGTTAGATCCAGCTTTAAGTGGATCAAATCCAAGTTCTCCGATCTCCGCGATACTCATTAGTTTCTTCTCTGCATCTCTGTGTCTGTCTCTCTCTGCTTGATGTTATGCATCAGAATTATATGTTGTTGATATGGTTTGGGGACTTCATAATTATTGTATTATTGCTGCTGCTCATCAATAATATGTATGATTGTATGAGTTTTATTAATAGGGCGTGATGTGCTTTTTGACTTATTGAAGCGTGATTATTAGAGAATAATAATTGACACTGTAGAGAAGAGTTGTTGCATATAATATATTTGGGAGTAAAATTTCATATTCAATTTCTATATGAATTTACATGCCTGACAGTTTGTTAAATACGACTCATATATCAAATAAGAAACATATATTAGAACAAAAGAAAATATGTCAGTATAACAGAGCGAGCGAGCGTGATGGAGCCCACAAGTGAAGTGGAGAAATTTGTGTTGGATTGCTATAGTTCGCACCGGTAGCACTACAGAAAATATAGGTGAACTCACGTCAGATTTGGCTTTTGATATATATATATTTTACTGAAAAGTAGGGTACGATTTGATTCAGATTTGCGGTAAAAATGTTTTGAATGTTTTTGTGGAGATATTTGTGTAGATATAAATAAATCCTAATTATTAGCGTCAATCTATTATAATCACTTAATAGTGTTGTTCAGCCCGACAATAATCTCGACGCTAAATAAGTTGTGTCAAAGTTAGGCCGACTTAATTCCGACGTTAAATAAATCCTAATTATTAGCGTCAGTCCATTATAATCACTTAATAGTGTTGTTCTGTCCGACAATAATCTCGACGCTAAATAAGTTGTGTCAAAGTTAGGCCGACTTAAATCCGATGTAAGTGTCCTAAAATACTATCCCCTTCAACCGAGCCTCATTAGGTCGGGCTTCTTTCCTCTTTTCTAAGCATGGATGACTCCGACAACAATTTTCCCCATCAAACGGCGTTCTTCTATCAGTGAAATCGCAGCTTCAATGAGCAATCCACCGCTAAGACCTCTAAGTATATTTTTGTTCTCCCATGTGTCTCCCCTTCATGAGATTATTGATTTTTTTTTCTCCTTTAGTTAAAAAATTTAAATTCCGGTGCTAGGAGAAATTGTTAGATACGGAGTACGCATGTAGCTCTACATGCGTAATAATCCCTTAATAATCTTTACGGTTATGTATTTCGGGGTTATTGGGGTTTATTTGGAGATTATTGGGTATTAACTTCACTAACCTCCCAATAACCCCTAATAACCACCGTTATTCCACTTTCATAATTTATAGTGTTATTTGGGATTTTGTAAGGTTTTAACGCCACCAACCTCCCACTAATCCCTCAATAACCCCAAAATACAAAACTACGGAGGTTATTCTGATGTTAGTACATAACCGCGGAGGTTATTACGCACGCAATGTTGCATGTGTACTCCGTATGTAACAATTTCTTCGGTGCTAGACATGTAATGCATAGGAATGGTGTGGTTTTTACTTAGAATGTGAATTTTAGGGGTTAGATATATAATGCAAAGGAATTAGGCTATTTTTATGTGAAAATAAAGTTTAGAGATTAGATATGAAATACATGGAACTGTGTGATTTTTGTGAGAAAACTTAAAGTTAGATGTTAGATCTGTGATGCATAGGAATGTTGTGATTTTTATGTATATTTTGAATGCTTAGGTCCTACAAAAGTAATGCATAGCATTTGCATGCCTGGACGCATCGGAACACCGGAACGTAAAGACCCCCCTTTCGGCATATCGAAAGTAAAAAAATTAATTTTCTACATTTTTAAAACTATTAATGTTAAAAATGATAATTAATCATTGATTTTAATTATATATAAGGAATATGAAAAGATTCGGGAGAGGCAAAGGAAGTTGGACAGCCATAACCCGACAGTTGCATGCGGCAATGGTATTAGTCTACCACTGCACATTTTGATTTTGAGATATGGAAGTAGGCGGCGGGGAAGAAGGGGAGGGTCTACAACCTAGACGTTAGCATTTGAGGCTAAGCACTCCCATGCTCCGATGGGTGGCTCGAGCTCGTTACTATCAAAGCATGAGAAGCTTGTTAGATGAGTCGCTGCTATAAATGAATAGCTCCGTCAAATGTGTGACTGTCAACAAAGAGTTAACAGGGAGAGGAGGTTGATGATGATTATGCCTTTAATAATGTTACCCCATCATATGGGTTTCTTTTTTTTTCCCCCTTTTGATGACGTGAACATCTATTCTGATTATAGATGAGAACTTTCAAACATAAAGATTAATATTTGTTAAATTGTATTTATTTTCATTAATGTTTATACTTGTTAGTGATACAGATTCTAATTTGTAATTGCCCTTGTTTGTTATATAGATTCGTTTTGTACAGGTTGTGAACATATGATCATTATTTTATATTATATTAAGATCTGCTTCAAGTTTTGCGTTGGACTTGTGTTGGAAATTCTGATGCTAATTATTATATTTTTTTATGTTATTTCATACATTTTGACACTAATATAACATCTATGGCAGATTAAGTCAACACAAGTAATCATGTTGATTTGCCTTCGCCACATTTTGATGCAAACTATGAGGTTAAATGTTACGCCACGTAGACACTAACGGATACTAAGTCCGACACAAGCTGCTTGCTTCAGAAAGTTTTGATGCTAATTGCATTACCAACCTCATTTTTTACGCGGACCTCTATTTTGATGCAAATCCGATGAGAATAAAGTTTAGCGGGTGAATATCTCCATATTAGCGTCTGATTCGTTCGACGCTAATTTGCTAAAATTTTGTAGTGTATAGTAATTAATAACTAGCTTAGCATTGCACGAAACCAAGCACACAACGATGTAATTGAAGATGAGCAAGTAGAAGGAAAATCATTGACCTTTTACATGGAAAACACTAGAAAGGGGAAAAAATTAGGGGCCTAGACCAGGTGAAAACAATCAACTATGAATGGTGAGTACACATGTCTAGAGCTGTCAAAAATTGGCCTGACACACAACCCGACCTAAACCCAACTCGAAATATCTGGGATCAGTTTGACCCAAATATTTTTTCGATTCGGATTCGGGTTAGAGAATTCGATCCATTTATTATTTGGGTCGAGTTTGGGTTGACCTGATTTGGGTCGGGTCATTATCAGGTTGTCGAACCAAATTGACATCTATATGTGTCAAAAATTGGTGCGACTCGTCAACTCGATCCGAACCCGACTAAAAAAATCCAAGGTCAGGTTGACTCGATTATTTTTCAAGTTGGGTTCGGGTGGACCCGAATTGGGTCGGGTCATTTTCAGGTAGGTCCAAAACCTGACTCGCCAACTCAAATTGACGCCCCTACACATGTCAACTCTTCTCTTAGATAAAGGAAAATGGAGTTGCAACTTGGAAAGTTGATTATTGTAAATATATAACAATAGTTCATCGATAAACTAATAGTATGACTTTTAGAAATGTAATTCACGGTGATAGTGGGTTACAAAGATTGTAATTGATTGATATAGAGGCAGAAGTTTATCATGAATATTGTAGATAGTGGTCGTAGCACCAACTTATCATATATGTTGTAGAGGAAAGCCATGGTGGTGGTTGATTCTGTGGACCATAGACGGTTACTTTAGATGCGTAAGTAGGCTATAAAGATCGTAATAGAAAGTTGTGGGAGATGTGAGTCATATAGGTAGTCGTAGTCAGTTGTGATGACGTCCATAGGTTGTAGATGACAGAGTCAATAGCAACATGAGTTGTGGACTGCATAGGTTGTAGTTGGGCACATAGGTTGGAATGGTGGATTGTGATGACATATGTAAGCCGCGATAGCCAGAGTGGGAGCCGCACGAGTTGTGGACTGCATAGGTCGTATATAGTCACATAATCCATAGTGGTAACCTGTGATGATTTATGAAGGCCGCGGATGCCAGAGTCGGGAGCTGCACGAGCTATGGGCCATGTATGTCATAGTTGGTCACATAGGCTGTAGTGGTGAGCTATGATGACGTCTATAGCCTACTAGGGTTAGAGTCAGGACCTTTATGTGTTGTGGATCACGTAGACTGTAGTTGTTGTTTGGTTGGTATAATAAGCCGTAGTAGTGAGCTGTGATGACTTTCGAAGGCTGCAGGGGCTAGAGTCAAAAGCTACACAAGCTATGGACCATGTTGCTCGTAATGTTGATTTATGTGATGTCGAGTGCTGCACGAGATGTGGACCGCGTTTGTCGTATTTTTTCACGTTAGTTGTAGTGTTGAGTTGTGATGATGCTCGTAAGCCGTAGAGGCCAGAGATGAGAGCTGCATGAACTGTTGACCAAGTAGGTTGTAGTTGGTCGTGTAGACCATAGTGTTGAGTTATGATGACTTCTATATGTGGGAGTCGAGTGCTACACGAGTTGTAATAGTCGACTGCAAAGAGAGCTTTAGGAGTATAGAGACAATCACCGTCTTCAGGAGCATTTTTACATTGATTTTTGGGGCATCGTTGCACCGCATGTGTGGTACATTGTTCTCCAAAATATCTCATTCCTCAGCAACATGTCATTATTCTGTAAGAAGTATCACTGCACAAATCAAGGGTGGCTGATGGCAGATGATGGTTGCTGGAGGGCGATGGTTGACAATGGTTGTCGAAAGATGCAGTAGTAGGCGATGTTTACTGTGGTGCAGAAGCAATGCTAAACTTCAGCTCATCCTCCAATTTTTCTGCAAATAAGAAAAGAATTCAGACAACTCTATCAGATGGTCCAGAGAGATACCCTTGATCAAATGACATTTTGTGAATATGTGAGTGCCTTATGATTGGCATATTTGACTGATCTCGGGCTTATTGGACTCTTCCTGCCTAGACACTCAACTTGACTATAAGTTTGTCAGATTTGGAATTTGTTTAATTTTTCAATATAGCATTGAATGCTTCAAAAAGTGATTTAATGGCATGATTTGACTTGGATTACACCAATTTCAACAAATATTGGGTCCATCTCCTCAAGCTTTTCAATTTGACTACAGGTTACTAAAATCAAAGTTCTAAATTATTATTAATCGAAATTTGAATATCTTTTGCTCAAAATGTTATCTTCAGATTCATGCAAATGAAAAATTTATCACATCAGGCTCAACGATCATTTAATGGTGTCATACATATAAGATATCGGTCAATCATGTTCAAAACTATATAATTTATATATATGTTGATATAATTTATTTCTATTCTATATGAAATACTTGAAATGAGTTTGTGACAAAAAATATATTTTTATCAAAAACAGTTATTGGAGACAAAAATTGGGATAATTACATACATAGCTTCCGAAACATTGCTATTTACCCAATCTTATCTTCTTATGAGCATCAGGGACAGCATGACTGGAAATCCAATGGAGTTATTCAACGGATTGATTATTAAAATTTTATAAAGGCACAATAGGACTTTCGAGACAAAAACTTCCTTTGAATTCCATGGCCTGACCGGTTCTTGATAGTGCCCTTTGGAAAATGTCTCCAGAGATTCATCTTAGCTTTTATTATTATTTCTTTTTCTTTTCCAGAAAATGAGCCCAAAAGTTAAGATTAGTGATTCGAACACATGGCCTGACCGAGTAAATGAGCGAGATTCATTCTGGTTCGTCTTTACGGTGAGCAAATACAATGTTCTTAAAAATAGTTGGGTTTGTCTATATTTTTTATTTAATATTTTAGATGGATTATCAATAAATTTTATGTGTACATAATAAATATTTATACATGCATAATAAAAAATTAAATAATAAATTTAAAAGGTTTATTATATTTAATGTTTGATTGAAAAAAATAAATGATTCAAAAAATCAAATGAATATTCTGTAGATAAGTTATATAATTTGTTATGCTTATTCTAAACTAAATTTTAATAAATAATTAAATATTGATTTTCTTATAACCAAATCAAATTTTGGTTGGGTCAGTTCGGTTTTATTAAAATTTAGATTTTTTTTTTTTATTATTATTATTTTTTTGTACTATAGATTTCAGTTTTACTCGGTTTGATCAATTTTTAAACCGATCCATCCGTACTGACCGAAAGCTCACCCCTAGTGGCCCAGCGTGTAGAGCTAGTAACGATCCAATTTTGAGTTGAGCTGAGATGGGCTCAAAATCAGCTCAAAATAATTTAATACAAAATATTGGCTCGTGGCTCGACCTGATCATGATCTGAGCCAAATTTCATATTAATTTTTGAACGAATAAGGATATTTGAGCTAAATTCATTGTAATAATCCGATTTTGAGCAGATTCAGCTTGAAAAAAAAAAAAAATTTGATCCAAAATTTTGGCTCATTTATTTTACTCCGATCTCAATTCAAGCAAAAATTCAAATCAATTTTCAAGCGACTAATGATCTTCAAGCTAAATTCACATCCTTACCAACGGGCTATAATTTGATAAAATTTTGAGCCGCCGGGTCAATTTTGAAGTGTCCATCAGGCCAACTTCGAGAGAATGCTCAACAATTGGGTCACCATCTCATTCGCTAAATAATTATGTTTAGGTATTAGATATGCAAACAAATAAAAATTATGTGGTATGCATGCAAATGCCTCTTTAAATTATTGCCACATAGGCCAAAACCTTACATAATAATTTTTAAGAGCATTTACATACATAGACCAAAATTCTTATAATTTTACATATCCTTGACATAACTTTTCATATTTAAACGCATTACGCTCAAATAATTAGCCGTAGAATTTTGAATATGTGTATAAAATTATGAACTTATTCAGAAAATAAGGTCTGATTTCAGTACACGCATTGGCATATAAATTCAAATTAACTTAGATTGGTAATATATGTGATGTAAATGATAATGATAGGGGTGGTGGTCTGATACATTAAATTCCAACTCCCATGCATGCATGCATAAATGATCGAACTGCAGATGGGCACTGTCACAGAGCAGCAAAGCCACGTGATCTTCTCGTGCATTCCATCCATTCCTTCTAACTTTACTAGGTCCACATGCAGCAGCACAGACATCGCACCCATCTAAATTTAATACATCTGTCCCTCATATCTATATATACTTAGATTTGACAGAGTGAGACTTGTGTAGAATACATTATACACATTTAGGTGACTGGGTGAGAGGCAACCCTTATTCATCATTGTACCTAAAGATGGGTCCTGACCATTGAATTTGAAAAGCATGCATGTTGCATCTGTCCCCAACCACTTCCTCTTCTAATTTTAATAAATAATTTTATATAACTATGTTAGGTATACAACTTAATGTTACATTAAAAATTTCCCAAATTATGTATATATTCTTGGATGCGAGTCTCGAGGGAGAACCTTAGGGAATTTATTGAACTCTTATATCAAACGAGCCGAAAAATTCTTGCTCGTCAATGATTCCACGAGTTACAGGATTTTAGAAAGAAAAAGAGAGAAGTAATAATTCCTCTTCTTTCATTTCCGTTTACACAAGCAAAAAAGCAATAAAATAATAAAATGATATAATTTGTACTATATAACACTCTTTCCTGGTGTCTTGATTAAAAAAAGAACTAAGATGTAGGTTTCGGGTGGTGTTGTTACGACGGTCATTCCTGGTGTCTGTTTGGATGAAAAGATTGAGTTTTAAATATCGACAATTCTTTTAATGATGGATTGATACATATTCTTATTAGTCATGATGATCTTTTCCGATAGTTGTCCCCACAAAAGTGGGCTAGAATCTTCTTTTGAACGGAATGAATACAATCATTTTAGCATGCGAGTTCAATTCAACCACGACCGTACCTCTTTGACAGATGAGATCCATCACATAAAATAAATAAAACTAGAATTTTATATAACGGTATTTGTGTGAGTGTACCTTGGTGTATGTTTTTTGCTAATGATATCCTCCTCGTGGATAAGACGAGAGAAAAAGCCCAGAAAAAACTTGAATTATGGAGGTCTACATTGGAGTCTAAGGGTTTTCGTTTGAGTAGAACTAAAACTGAATACATCGAATGTAATTTTAGTAATAGTAGCTCTAGTGACATAAGTGTAACTTTGGGTCATCAAATTATTAAAAGTGTTGAACGATTTAGATATCTCGGGTCCATTGTTCAAAGCAATTGTGATATAGATGGGGATGTTAATAGTAGAATTCAGGTTAATTGGTTGGTTGAAGTGGAGGAATGCGTCCGGCCTAGCGTGATAAAAAAGTACCGCTTAGACCGAAAGAAAAATTTTATAAGATGGTGGTGAGACCTGCAATGCTCTATGGTGCTGAATGTTGGCCTTTAAAAGAGAAACATAATGCTAAGTTAAGTGTTGCCGAGATGAGAATTATTAGGTGGATGAGTGGCTTTACACTTAGAGACAATATGTGAAATGATTATATCCGTAATTGGGTTGGTGTTGCACATCTGATGATCCGTATAGAAGAGTAGATGTTTTAGATTCAACTTATGTTAAGAAAGACAGAGGTAGACCTAAAAAGACATGATCTTATTGCATTAAAAATGATCTTAATTTATTAGAATAAATGAAAATTTGATATTAATAGGACGCAATGGAAAAAGATGATTCAAGTAGCCGACCTCACGTAGTGGGATTAAGATTTTGTTGTTGTTAGTATTTGTGTGAGTGTAAAATAACATTTTAATCCCACCAGACTATAAATGCAATGAAGTATGAGGTCAAGTTCACCAGAGTTGACCAACTCATATATCCCCATCAATTTCAGAAATAGCAGCAACGTACGCCACAGTTATATAAATATCTGTATATAGAAAAGCATTATCCTATATTTTAAATATTTTTTTAGTGTTCTTAAACATTGAGTTTAAATTTTCATTAATATATTCACTCTTATTTGATTAGTCTACGTTTCTTTCTTATTCATTCCAATAATTTATCTAAATAAAAAATTGCATAACAACCACAATGCAATTCCAATAGCCGGCCTGCATACTGCTTGACTTTCCTTTGAATCGATTTTCCTTTTGATTTGGAGTTATCTTTTAAACCTAAATTAAGTTTAACTTATTTTGAATGTTCAACTATGGTTAGGTTAAGTATGGTTAGCGGTCGAAATAGTAAATGAGAAATTATTACATACAGAGACATCACATGTATGGACAATGGAGGATGAGAATGTCACATCACCACATTGTATGCATATGAATTTGTGGTGGTGTGGCCTTCCCATCCATCCATCATTGTCTGTACAACCGTAAGTCTGCCCGTAATAATTTTTCGTAGTAGAGGGAACGAGTATATGGGAGCAAAGGTTGGAAAGAGGAATAATATATGGAAATTTTTTGTAGAATATTGTTGACGTTCAATTCATATTTTTTGTGAAAGATAATTACAAATATATATCTCCAAACATAAAAAGGAGTCATTTACATGCATACCACACAATTCCTATGTATTTACATATCTAATATTTAAATTTAAATTTAGGTGCTAGATATGTAAATACACAAGAATTGAATGGTATGTATGTAATTCATTCTTTATTTTTAAAACTTTTTTTGGCATCGATCAAAGCATCTATTCCCCAATGTAATATTTGGAAAATAATACATAGAATAAAAATTTATTTGCATACTTTCACATTTGGCTGTCTTTATTTTTATATCTCATCAATACATGTAAGTTCTTTATACTAAGCTGGGGTGCAATATTTTAATTTTATTATTGTAAATTTTCGGGTTATTAAAAAAATTAAAAATATAAAAATTTATATAATAATTATTAACAAATGTATTAATTAATATTGGTGCAATGTCCCTTTTGCAACCTTTCGACCAAATTAAGCTCTATGTATGGCATGCATGCGAAAATCACGTGGTTTTGCTGCCATGTGGCAAATGTATTAATTAATATGGGGGGCATTTACATAAATAGCGCACAACTGTTAGATTTTCCAATCACATCATAAATTATTATTATTAATTTTGGAAAATGAAATATATATATATATATATATATATATATATATATATATATATATATATATATATATATATATATATAATTTTTAATGCTTAAGTAGGGTGGTACAAATATAGAAAAAATAAGGTTTTGAGTGTTAGATATCTAAAAATAGATAGGAATTGTATAATATGTAAATGTTACTTTTAGATATAAGAGCAATTGACTAATCACTAGTGCATATATCATGCGGCAAAATTTAATTTATATAAGACTAATGACATGTATTTTAAGCCATTTTCATGATACTGAGACTATCAAAATTAAGACTTGGAATCTATTTGGGGGTGATTGAAGCTTTCTAAAAATGTGGTTATAAAATTGTGTTGGGGAGAACAACTTTTTAGAAAACTGTGATGAGAATTATATATATACATATATCCAGATTGTCAAATAACATTCTTTTTACAATCACCAAACTTTAACACATCAAGTTGAAAAAAGCAGTTTTTCGTCACAGAAATTTTTAAATACCAACAAGAAAGTAGTTCCCCAAATGTAATTGTGGTGACGATTTGAAACATAAAACAGACAGAAAACTATCCCAAATAGACTTTAATTGAAATATTCATCTATAATAGATACAAATTTACCACTAATAGTATTAACATTGAAATTTAAGGCATATAAGCAACTTTTATTCAAAATAATCCTCAAACAATATTTTTCAGGTATGGCTCCATAGAATTTTTGGTGGACACGTATATAATAAATTTTTTTATTTTATTGTTACTTTCAGAAATGCCATTTGAAGGGTATGGACATATACAACAAGTGAAATTTTTGTAGTAAAATTATAGATGAAAATCTTGTAATTGAATATTATTTCTCTTATGAATTTTGTAATGGAATTTCTATGCCAATAAAGTACGACATGTTGTGGAATTTTGGGCGGAGTAGAATGTCACAGACAAAAAGTCCCACATTGGCTAGGTGTAGCGCAGAAAGTCAAAATTTAAGTCCTGGGCTGACCACCTCTCTCAAGAGCTCTTTTGGGAGGGTGACAAGTGGTGTCAGAGTAGGGTACTACTTGTCAGGTGTGTGGACTCTCTGCAGTCAAGTGGGACTCTCGGTGGAGCTGATCCGTGATAAGGGCGTCACGTGATTAGATGGAGGAGAATGTCACAGACAAAAAGTCCCACATCGGCTAGGTGTAGGGTAGAAAATCAGTATTTAAGTCTTGGGCTGCACACCTCTCTCAAGAGCTCTTTTGGGTGCGTGACACGACATCATGGTTATGATAAAAATTTTATCCATAATAAAATTTAGGAGCGCCCTAGGTGGTTGTGCTAACTCAATTAATCACATCATTTATCTTGACCTTAGCTTCATATAACTTAATTTAACCAAGTTAACTTAGGGTCTGTTTGGGGCAGTGATGCAACTGTTTGAAAAAGCAGCTGTGAAACTGCTGCAGAACAATACTTTTCAATTAAAACTGTAGTGACTATTATAAATTTATTTTATTTTCAAAGTCAGAAAGTCAGAACTTTAGCTGACCCTATATAACTTAATTACATAAACCGCACTAATGATTGAACTATCATATGAGAAATGACATGGACCATACAAATAGTTTAGAGGCATACACAAGCTTCACCCAGCTCACCTGATATATAGTTTGGTTAAAATAAGTCAAATTATGCATGCAAAATGCTTAGTAGAAAAAGTATGAATAATGCAACTTCAATTAACACAATTGACTCTTGTATGTACCATCCTATGCCATTGGATTGACGAAATGAAGTGACTGAGGCAGGCTTAGCCATCATCAGACTCGAGAAGCAATGGGAGTATAGTTTAATCAAGACAAAATCTCCACTTCACCATATATCATTTGGGACACTCCCTATTAGTCTAAAATAATTCTACCTTTGGGAGGGACAATAAGTCATAGC
Organism: Papilionanthe hookeriana x Papilionanthe teres; assembly: GCA_022702705.1. Taxonomy (NCBI): domain Eukaryota; kingdom Viridiplantae; phylum Streptophyta; class Magnoliopsida; order Asparagales; family Orchidaceae; genus Papilionanthe; species Papilionanthe hookeriana x Papilionanthe teres. Next base: position 31,023,956 of record CM040421.1, read on the forward strand.
TAAATCCGCAAAACTCTAAATATTATCAATATTCTGATTCAACTGTTTGATTAATAATCAATATTTACTACATTCAAATGTTTAATAATTTCCATTGTTTCATCAAATCAAATCATTTCACTATAGTTATAACTGCAATAAATAGCAGCATCTATAATCTATAACAAATCGATTAATGAGAGATTGGTGTTAAGAAAAGGTGGGAATTTAATCAATTTATAAACTTCTAACCTATAACAAATCGAATTAATGAAGCATTATCTATCGAACTAATTAATTGAGCTTCTGTGAACCACAGAAATTTAATCATTAACAGTCCTCTGCAAGCCTGCAACTAAATGGTGTACGTGACAGCCCAAATATCTGCTCTTCCATTCCTATATATTCATGGAACAGGAAAGCATAACAAATATGCTCATCCATCAGAATACAATGACTATGCCGTTCTTTAGTTTTCCATGGAGGACGACTCGCATTCTCGCTGTTCTTCTGCTCTTTCTTATCACAGCAGAAGGTAAATCTCCTATGGCTTACATATAGATCCTAATATATTAATTATTCAAACTTATAAAAATGCATATATATTACTTGGGTAAGTATAGGGGCAGGAGGAATCAGAGAAGACACAGTGCTACCGGAACAGCATGGAAGATCTCTTGTGCAAGCCATTGGAGGCAAGGATGAAGCTTTGCATGAACTGGAGAGTTCAAGTAATATGGATTACAGCCCGCCCAGGAAGAAGAAGCCTATCCATAATTGAATCATGTTTATTGTATCGCATGCAGTTATATATCAATATATATATATATATATATGTTTGTTCACAACGCACGTAATATATTTATTAAATAAGGAAAATGCGATATAAATTTTATGTGGTTGAGTATTGTAATAATCAATGATTACATGAGTTTAATAACATATTTATAGTACATTATTAGCCAAATGTGATTATATTAATGCTGCTATATATATATATATATATATATATATATATATATATATATATATATATATATATATATATATATATAATTCATTAAATAATTCATTTATTTCTTTTTTTGATAGCTTACTTTTACACCACATGACGCTCTCTCTGATATTATAATGGAAAGAGTATGATGTGGATGTCAATATATTGTCACCTGATGTCAGGTATTGCCGACGAATATCAGAATTTACAGATATATCAGTCACCCCGATATCTGGGCAAATGATAAAATCATAAATGTCGGACGATGCTTTTAAATAAAGAATTGACGAATGTTCTTGGTGGTCATGATAACTCCTTCAAATAGTTACGCTACCTTGGTAAGCTTACTCTTTCAAGGAAAAATGAGAGTGATGAAACTAGCAGACATTTGGTTTAGTTACTTCGGCAGGTGGGCTTATTTCAATTACTTTCGTCAAATGGGCTTAGTTCAGTCACTTCTGTTGATGGGCTCTATTCGGTGAAAGAGAACTTTAACAAAGAAACAAATAGGTCTAGCAATTTTAGTAGGTAAAGGAGTACAAACTCAAATTTTTAAGACCTAGTATCTGTTAATTACAGTAATGGTATGCTCCAAGATCCATTCGACAAAATATATATTATAATAAAATTAAAATTATTAGCTAGTCCAATCACTCATAATAACTATATTTTAAAATTAACATTATAAATAAATTTTATTTTTTAAAAAAAATTAGCTTCATATCATAGTTTATTTATAGTAAATAAAAAGGTTAAATACAACTTTAGGAATTTGATGTCATAACTAATTTTGACGCAGCATTTATAATTATAGAAGAATTAAGCCAATTTCGTTTACTAAATTTGATTTCATTTGAATATGAAGTGAAATTATTGAGAAATTGTCACATTATTTGTATCAATAATTTGCTTAAAAGAACATTAATAAAAATTTTAAAAAAATTAAATATTATTATCATAAATTAATTAAGATGGTTTATTTGAATATTTAAATAAAAAATCGATAAAATTTAAATAATAATTGAATTTTACTAATAAGATTAATTTTTACGTAAAAATTCAAATAATATCAAATTAATTATTTTTTAGATATTATAATAAATATTAAATTTTAAAATATTTTATTATAAAGTTTATATTTTTAAGTTATTTAAATATCACCGAAATAAAAATAATTAAAATAAGAATTAAATAATTTAACTTCAACATTCAAAATGACAAAATTCAAACAATACACTCATCAAAATAATTTCAGACATCATTAAAATAATACTCATCAGTACAATAATTCAGAATAAAATAACGTCTATGGCGTGATCTTAAAGCGCGTGATCCTGAAATACATTTTGATGGCGCTCGAAGCGGCCGCTCTCATAGATGACGCTCCTCTTCATCCTCATCTTCAATCTCTTCTCCACTTGACGAAAAAAAATGGTGTATTCACATTTTTAAATGGCAAATAGTTTTACAATTTTGGACCTACTTCCCTTTACTAATGAATTATATTATTAACAGCTTTTAAAAAAAAAATTAGATTATTAACAAACGAAATAAAAAATTCATTTGGATAAGCGTGTTTAAGAAGTTCATTAGCTCTATATACTGTCTTTACATGTTATGATAATCACTGCTTTCAGTCTGAATAAATACAACACTAAAGCAGCCGTTTGAGGTCAAATTAATCATTTTTTCTGCCACTTAAGACATACTTTCTGAATTGAAAATTTTTAATGATAAGCCTATAAGCGGAAAAATAATTATGTACGGCTGATCGTACGGCCGGACAACAGTCTGGATGCGATCATGCCGTCGTGAATCGCACTGCGGCTCATTCAGACTGTCGTCTTGATGTCCAACCGTTGCACGTAATAAATTTTCTTTGATGAAACGAAACATAGAACATGTTAGAATAAAATAATAATTCAACATCAACTCCATGCATATTTTCTCGGGGAATTTACACATTTATCGTATAATTCTTATTTATTTACATATTTAGCATCTAAACTTTAATATTTATAATATTTTGATTTTATACAACTGTGTATGTGTACATCAAAAAGGTGTTAGTATAAATCATTGGGATCCAACGGTACATAACGAGAAAGCATGATGGAGGGACCCATCAAGCTGACTGAGTCAGGCTAACCGAGTCAAAAACTAACAGGAGGATGAATGACCGGTATCAACCCAACAACTCACTCTGAAGCTCACCAAGATGTCTGAACCTCTTACCAAGAAAAGTTAGCTCGATTAGGCAACTTATCCCACCATCTCCACAAAGCATCTTCTTACTTTGAGCCACCAAGTCTGATAGAGCGAGCCAAGCCGATCGAACCCTACCAAACAAGATAATTGACCTAGCCAAGCTGACAAATCTAAATTGACCGAGCTAAGAAGATCAAGCTCAACAAACCGAGCTGGACGAATGATATTATATTTTATTAAATATTTGAGTACTAGTTATAAATACAAAAATTTAGGTGCTATATATATCTATATATAAGAATTGTCTGGTATGCATGCGAATACCCCTTATAAAAATTTTATAAGGATAAACTAGAGAGGTAGGGTCCACGCGTAAATAACAAAAAGGGTGAAATATAATAAAATAAATTGTAGCCATTTTGACAATGTCTAATAGTACTGAGGAAACGTTAAAATACAATGATATGCATAACATAATATCTTGAGCTTATTTACTTTTATATAAACGTATATAAATAAATAAAATGGAGAGCGGAGAAAAGTAAGAGTGACTAAACATGCAACAAAATATAAAACCGGCTCAGTAAAAAATGAGAGTATAAAGTCATAATTTTAAATTTAATTATTGAGGTGAATCGATTTCAATATTGTTAATAATAAATATATATATATATATATATATATATATATATATATATATATATATATATATATATATATATTAAAAAATTTGGTTGATAGGAGGAAGTGCCAACCAACCCCTTGGGTTCGCAGGCCCGCTAAGTTTAAGATTGTACCGCTTGAGTCAACCAATTTGAGTACCACTTCTATATAGCGGACAACCCATCTGGAAGGGTTCAAAACCCCCGACCTGAGAGGACTTGCATTAACAAGCACATGCTCTACCAATAAGGGGCTTAAGACACGGCGAATTACTCGGCTGCCGAATTGTCGATCGACTGCCAAATTGCTGAACTACAAAGATGGAATTGCCAAGTTGTTGAATTGCTGAATGGCTGAATTCATTTACATGGCAAGACATGATATAAAATTGCTGGATGTGACATAAAACTGTAAGATATGACATAATGTTGTAAGTTGTGATATAACTTATGCATATTTTTATAGTTTTATATTCTATCATTAAAAAAAAAAAATCCAAAAGACTTATAAAATAAGGGTAAATGTAAAAAGATAACCACGAGCTTTTTCTCTCCCTTCTCTCTATTTTTCTATCTTCTCGTTAATTGTAATCGAATTTGGGCATAACACACATACGATATGAGAATCGTATACATATTTTTAAAAATTTTTATAACCATAATATTTTGTAAAAATTTTTATAATACCCATAAAATATCAAAAAAATCTCACTATGTGTGGGGAAAATATTCCGTCTGAAATTCCGCACATTCAGATAGTAAATCATCAACCGTCATGTTACCACGACTAACAAAAATGATGGCGTTCAGATGGACAACCATCAACCGCCAAATTACCATGTGAGATGATATTTATATGAAATATTTTCTATTGTGCCCCAGAGAAGCAGGGAGAAATTATTCCGTCAGGAGTTCGGATGCAGAGCTGTGTCCGGACGACGGTTGTGATACAGCCGCCGACTATGATCTCCGATCTCACAGGTATCGTCTGAACGTAGCTCAAGTCCATTCGGATGAAATAATTTCCTGAGAAGCAGGGTTCTCAGTCTCACTGTTTGTTTTGGACTTCTTTATTTTTTTAAACGGGATGTTCAAATTCAGTTCTTGGAAGCTAATGGAGTCCACAGCATATAAGGAGTTGGACATGGAGCGGCGGAGTAAGAAGCCCACTCCACTGCTTCCTTTACTGGTTTTTCTGAAGGAGGTTTGGGTTCCTAAGCTCTGTTCCTGTCTTCGTCTTCATGATTTCAATGTCTTCCATATTAGCCATATCCCACATCTGTGATTTGTCGATTTACAGCTTTGTTTAGGGTTTCGATTTCGAGGGTGAAAAATATCGACATTTCTGTTGATTACGATTACTGGAAACTCTATGTTTGCGTATCTTGCAGATAGGGTTTGTATGCATAGCCTGATCTCTTTTTGGAGAAGGATTTGCTTAAATAGAATGTTTCGATTAGATTTCTTCAACGGATTAAAAAGATTTTGTTAGTGCTTTATGTTCAACCATCATCTTTCAAAGTCCACATCACAATTTCCTGTTTATTTCAGAAAGCATACTTGCTCGTGTAAATAGTTTGTATGATCAGAGATTTTTACTGATTTTTTTTGATAAAATTCTTTAAACAATCCCTCCTCTAATTGTAGGGGCAATCGTTGGATCTTCCTCTGCAAACTACTTGAAGATTGTTAATACTGTAAAGAGCATAATATGATTTTCAATTCGTGCCAATTTGTTGAGAGGAAAAGGCCTCATGGAGATTTTGCTGGTAAGCAATGGATATTGGATTGGTTTTTTAGAATTTCATGTTGGATTTAAGATAATATTTTAATAAGTATGTTCTGCATAATTGGGGCATTGACATACATGCCATCCGATTCTTGTGTATTTATATATCTAACACTTAAACTTTAACTTTTACATTTATGACGCCCAAATCTTTCATATCACATCAAAAAATACCAGTGTTTTAACTTTTAAAAAGTAAAATATACCTTTTAATGCATATGTAAGGTGGTGTATTAGATATACAAATACATAATAATTGATCGGTAGAAGCATTTGAATCATCTTCCATTTAGTTTTCATTCTGAAATTTTATTGTTCTTCTACTCACCCCCAATTGTAGCAACTGTCTTGAAATATAAAAAAGAAAAAAAGAACACTTTTTTTGATGGATTTCCATGCTTATGAGATTTCCTATTAATTTATTTTTAATTATTCTGGTTTTTTCAGTATTTTCAAGTGAAAAGAAGCTTAGGTTTTTCTCTTACAATGGACTGAAGTTGGCAACCCAAAACTTCTGCTTGAGCAATAAGATAGGCCGTGGGGGTTTTGGAAGTGTTTACAAGGTACAACTTGTGGCCTATTTCTCTCTCTTTTTCGTTGATACTTGTGATTGCAGTCTCTTTTCAGCTCTTTCTGTGATTAAACCAATCTAAATGTTATATTACAATGTTAAACATTGATCAAGTTCTGTTGAACCAAGTCATACAGCTTCATCAATCAAGCCTTTTGTGTGTGTGTGTGTGTGTCTAAAGGCCATTTTAGCAATGTTTGTTTTTGAACTACTACTGCAGTTTTTAATTGGTGACTAAAGATTTTTTCTCTTTTCCTGAGCAACTTGTGCTATGCTTTAAATTCCTTTAGAATTTGCATATAACAAATTTAAGTAGGGTTGATTTCTTAAACAAAATTATGTATTTCTTCTCAATGTATTGTGTATACATTGTTTAATGTTTGATTTAGTCATCTATCTTGGATATAATTTTTTGCAATAATACAAGATTTTTCACCCTCACAAATAATATATATATATATATATATATATATATATATATATATATATATATATATATATATATATATATATATGACATGAAACAACAACCCGATATGAACCTGACCCAAGGAATTCAATATTAGGTTGACAAATTAATTTTTTGGGTTGGATTCAAGTTGATCCGTTTAATTCAAAGGCATCACTTTCTTATCTAACTCTGTTTTTTTGGTTCACATTTACCATTTGGTAAGGCATCTCTTGTCACACATTAATGTTTACTATTTGTATTACTTCCTGTTATATATTATTGTTTACAAATAGATTAAAAGAATTAATTGTGTCAGATTAAGATTAGTCATTGTTATGGGCGGGCTTGAGTCAATTTTTTTGACCCGTTTAATAATGGAAGGATTCAAATTATGTATGTTTGGGTTGTGTCAATTCAGATTAGTGCTAAACTCAATCCGTTCACTGATACTCTTGCACACAAAAAATAAGTAAATAAATATAAATACATACATAGATACATATACATGCATGTACTGATACATATCTATACGTATATATACATATGTATATCTATACATACATATTCATATTTGAGATTTTTGTTATATATATATATATATATATATTTGAGATTTTTGCTTTAGATGGAGCATAATTGATTATTGATTCTTTTTCTTTAGCCATTCAGGACTATTTTACTTACTGCATTTGCATATATAACAGGGAGTTCTTAGAAATGGCACGCCAGTAGCTGTGAAGGTCCTGTCTGCACAATCAAAGCAAGGAGTGAATGAATTCTTGACCGAGATTAATGTGATCACAAATGTCAATCATCCAAATCTCGTTCGGTTAGTTGGCTGTTGCGTGCAAGACATGAACCGAATTTTGGTTTATGAGTATGTAGAAAATAAAAGCCTTGATCATGCATTGTTAGGTAAATAAAATATAATTTAACCTTTCAAATATGATAATGTGACATTTTATGCTGATAAATACATATCTTTGTTATGGTGCCTCATCAAAGTTAATCATTAGTGTCAATTTGCAGGTTTGAATAGTAAAAAATATAAATTGAATTGGGACAAAAGAGCTGCAATTTGTATTGGAATCGCTAAAGGTCTCTCGTATCTCCATGAAGGAGCTGGATTACAAATTGTCCACAGAGACATTAAAGCAAGCAACATTCTTCTTGATAAGAATTTTCTTCCTAAAATTGGTGACTTTGGTCTGGCCAAGCTGTTTCCTGATAATGTTAGTCATATGTTCACGCGTGTTGCTGGAACAACGTAAGTAATAAACATCTTAGACGTGTGCAAAATATTTTTCATCAAGTGATTCAATTGCTTGAAGTTAGAGAATATGTTTTATAAAGTTGATAAATTGGATAAGTCTATCATTTGGGAAATTGACATGCATACCACTCAATTCTTATGTTTTTATATATTTAACATCTAAGCATTCATATTTATATTTACAATACTGGTGTCATAAATTTATGCATGAAAAGATGTATTTCACTTTTAAAAATTAAGTAATTTTGATTTTTTTTATGTGATATTAAAGATTTGAGTGTTATACATCTAATATGAAAATTAGTTGTTAAATATATAAATACATAAGAATTGGATGATATGTATGTAAATGGCCCCTCTCATTTGGTTTTGGAATCAACTTTGACTTGAAATTCCCATAAGTCTCCAAATCCCTTTGTTTAATGATTTGTTTTCAGAGAGTTCTTAAGGCTTCTGATACATGGTAGCTCATAATTTGAATTTTCAACCAAAATTATTGTAGAAATATTTGGATGATCTCATTCACCAAATATGATGCTTGTTAATCGGCATATGGGAATAAATGTATGTTTTTTTTTTCCAAATTATATAACACCCAATATAGTAGTATCTTTCTGAAAATAATTCCAATAAACCTCATATTGCAAATATGACTGCATCTATAGCTCATATAGATCTTAAAATAGGGGATATTTTGCATTCATGATAGCTTTTACACTGGTTTATGTCAAAGAATGCCAGCAGATTATTTTTTTTAACATTTTATGCATGGCAATTTACTTGTAGGAGATAACATATTCAATTTAAATGGCAACACAATCTAAGAAAAGAAAAACAAAAAAGTTCTAATCAAGAAATATATATATATATTTTTTTTCAGTGGTTATTTGGCTCCTGAGTATGCAATGCAAGGACAATTAACCAAGAAAGCTGATATATACAGCTTTGGTGTGCTTATACTAGAGATTATAAGTGGAAAGAGTAGTTCCAAGCCTTATTTGTATGGGAATGACAAACTTCTGCTGGAATGGGTGCGTTAATTTCTTACCTGTCTATTTATGGCATTGTTATAATCATCATTATCATCATCATTAGCTAACCCTAATTATCTTTAGGGCTAAGTTAATTTTTTTTCTTCATTGTTTTCTGGTGTATGCTATATGAAGTGTTATTTTTATATTGACCGAGTGATTTACAATAATCTTAGATAAAATCTAGTGGCCATAGAACAAATTTAGATGAGGTTTTTACCTTTTCTTCCAATATTATTACAAAAGATGCATACCATACTATTTGATGAAGTTTTGTAAATTATTAAATTCATGCATGCTTATTATAGATGACTTTCTCACTAATCTTAATGTGCATGTATAGACATGGGAGCTATATGAACAAGAAAATCTTTCAGAGTTAATTGATCCGGTTCTCAGACATTACCCTCGAGAAGAGGTCTTCAGATATATCAAGGTTGCTCTGTTCTGCACCCAAGCTGCAGCAGGAAGAAGACCTTCCATGCCTCAAGTCTTACAAATGCTATGTAAACCTGTAAGACTCAAAGAGAAAGAAATAACAAAGCCCGGGCTCATCCCAGAACTAAAATCCAATGCTTCCACATCTCCAGTTTCCATTCCTCGGTTCACTTTTAGTCCTCTTACTCTCACTGAAATGTTTCCAAGGTGATTTCTTATAAGGCGATTTCTTACAAGGCGATTTCTTACAGTGTCTTCCAACATGAGTTGGGAAATGCAGTTTTGTCAGCCATATAATTGTATATTTTGTTCCATTTGGAGCCCTCTCAAGCTTTACAGCTATGTATATAAAGATTCAATAATAAAAGATACTTTCAGAACGTTGTTTTGATGCATGTAGAGATTTTTGGTTGAATTGTTTCTGGCTAAACAACAAGAGGACAGACTCAAATCCAAGGGATTTTTTTTTTTGTTTTTTCAGAAAGGATGGTCGATGATCAAGCATTGGTTATTCTTAAGTTTTTATTAGCTCATTTTAATTATTGTTCGATTAATTAGGTGAGCCAAGTACCAGCCAGGTTTGATTATAGAAAATTATAAACAAGCAAATATGCAGGTGAAAACTTGAGCTATGAACAAAGTCTATTTTACGATGTCCTCAGTTAACCTTAACTTGGTTTGACTATAACACTACTTATCTTGAACAAAATGGAAGCTAAAAAAGAACAATAAAACACTTCCAAATTTTCTCTCTTCACTTCCCTCTGGCAGATATCATCTATAGCAGCAGCAATCGAAGATAGAGCTTTCTTTTTGAAAAACAGAGAGCTCTTATTTATTCTAAGAACTAAAAAGCTTGACTTCATTCATCTTCCTCTCTTCAAGCTCTGCAATGAATGGCACAGGTGTTTTCTGAGATTGTGTTACAGTTTCTAACAAAAAGATTATTTAAAAGTATAAAACAGCTCAATTACCTGAAGAGATTCAAATAGCAGGTTCAGTAGCAGCCACATCTTGTGACTCATTTTCTGTTGCCAATGCCTTGTTTCTGATGGCTCCCAATATTTCAGCGAGAGAAACAAAGCCTCTCAGCAGGCCTTGCTCGTCAACAACCCAAACTCGATGAACATGAGCCGAAGCAGCCCCCGCGATCACTTCACCAAGTGTGGTCTCATAATGGCAGGTGATGAGTTTCTGGCTTTGTTTTTCCACAGTTTCCAGAACCCGTTCTTTGAATTCTACAACAGTGAGTTTTAAAATGGATTGGATTTGAGCAATTGAGCAATGTTGTAGATCTGTTGCTGAGAAAGTGTTGATGAGCCTCTTTCCTTTTCCCTTTAATGTTGTGAAGGTAGAAGGAAGACAGTCAAATGCAGTTCAAAAAAATGCATGAAGTTCTCTAAATTGCATCAATGGAAGTTGTTCAAAGTAGCACATTTGAGTTAATAGATTTGTTATACAATTGCTAATAAAGTAGCAAATGACAAATAGACAATGTTAGCAGTACTAGAAACATATCCGTTTTGAATGCTCAAAAGAGTCCGCCGACTGAGTCCAGAAGTTTTGTGGTGCTCTAATTTAGCTACTTAACGGAAATGTTCCCGCTGTATTTGTTGTTAAAGGTAATTTGATCAGGTAAAAAGTTTATAATTATTATTTTTATTAACCAAAATCTTCTACATGAAGGAAGAGAAGGACATCCCAGATACAATCGTGATTTGTTCCTCATCAATTAAATGCCAGAATAATTTATTACTTATGAAAATAGAATAATACAAAATCAATCCGTATCAATATTCAATAGTCAGGGGACTAAATTAGAGCAAGACAAAACTCTGCGACACTTACTAAAAGTTTGGTTGTGAATTATTTCTCTTTTCTAAAACAAGCAAAATAAATAAGCTAAAGATGAGACGTCTTACATCTTGAAGCACAACTTTCTCCCCAGAGTCAACAGCAGCATCTGCATCAACAACAGGAAAAACGGCTAGAGAAAAGCTCCTCATGGTTCTGATTACATCCAAAACTTTTGTGCGTTCAGTTAGTGCAAAAACATTCTCATCGACTAACTCCAATTCTCCAACACTGCATGTCATAATGTCCTTCAGCTCATCCACATGCACTTGCAAGAAATTCAAAAAATCTATTTGTGTGAGCATTCTGTAGCCAGGAGAAGCTTTCACCAGCTCCACTGCAGCATCACTGTCGCCTTGGCTCTCTACTGGAACTAGCCCCCACTGCACTCCTTTGCTGAATGTTTCCATGCAATCTAGAATGCTGTATAGATGGCCAAATTAGCTTTAGAGAAATATACACTCACTTTGCAGTTTTTATCATTTTATAAAAGGTGTAAAGTGTTATAATTTGGTGAAGGGGCATTTACATGCATACAATTCAATTCCTATGTATTTAAATATATAATACCTAAACTTTACCCTTTTATTTTACATTTATTGCATCCAAATATTTCATATCACATAAAAAATACCAATATTTTAACTTTTAAAAAGTGATGCATATTTTCATGCATAAGGTGGTATATGTGCAAACATCAAAGTTTAGGTGTTTGACATGTAATCGGAATTGAGTGGTATGTATGTAAATCTTCCTTTTGTAAATCAATCCATTGCTACCATTATGGAAAAATGGCCTTGTGAATTAAAAATTTTCACCTCAGCACAACATATATGGTGACATATATGATGATCAAGCGAAGAAAAATGCTTTCGTCCTTCAAGTTTATATAATAGGCTTTAAAAAACTTAGGACGAAAAAATAGTATTCCTTTATATAAATATATCTTATTGAAAGGTATTAATTAATAAATAAGGTTAACTGTGAATAAAAGTATCCTCTTCAATGAAAAGATATCGATTTAGCATATAAAGTTCAATTTTAGTGAGATTATAAATATTTCAATGTATGGAGGTCGATTGTAGAAAATTTTTTTGATGACAATAAAAAGTGTTAAAGCTAGAATCACAACATAAATTTCTTATCATATATAAGACATCCATGTTTGATATTATTAAATTTTTCATTAATAAAAGGATGAAATGATTTGCTTGACTTGACAATATATTGAATCACTGATCAATAAATAGAAACAGTACCAAAAAAGAAAAAAAAATCAACTAATTAGCATAATAATCTCTCTAAAAAGATTTGCAATAAATAATTAATAATAAAAAATAAATCCATCAGATGTCAAATCACCAACGCACTTACCAGTGGCATAATAGTTGAGAGTTTAATTTCCCACCATGAGGTTGCAAGTTTGAATAACATATATTGTCCTTTGAGCTCACATTTTCTTTTTAAAAAAAAAAACCATCGGAATAGAAATATGTAGTACCAAACCTTCCACATCTAAACCCAACAGTTTACCTCGAGAATCATGCCTCTATTTCAAAATAATATAAAGCGATCAAGTCCATACATACCAAATTTTACACTAAAATTGGAGAATTACATACATAGAACTAGAAATATTGTTATTTATAAATCAAGCACTATTTTTCATCAACTTTAAAATTCTCAGTAAAGTATCAAATTTCATCACATAAAACCCCAACCCTATATTTTTCATTTTTATTAAATTCTCATTGATATGATCATTACATAGGTAAATGCATTGGTTTAATAATTCAAAAAAGTACATGGGAGATAGTTTTGTAAATAGCAATACATCCGAGTGTGGGCACCTAATTATATCCCTGAATTAATAAGATATCTCAAAAGCCAAAAATTGATTATAATTTTAATAACCATAAAAATACAATTGTACATAAAAAACCAATCAGCACGATCTAGAGGGAATCCAAAGGACTAAGATAAAAGAAACTACGGTCAGAAGGGGCCACAGACGGAAGATCAAGAGATCCATCATCACAAAATAAAAAAACATGATTTATCAAGCACATAACACCTGGCTCGGGTCATAAAGGCAGGTGGATGTAGGCTCTCCGAGGCAAAGAGCAAGTTCCATCAAGCCAAGAGAAAACATCAACCCAACTCTTATCCCAGCTTTGTCATTCATCTCATAAGAACCTCGAAGAGACTTCATCAGAAGGCTAAGGGTTTACCGGGATAAACTTAAAGAGCATGCTGAAGGACTCTATGTCAAGGGGCATGCTACTTGTCAAATTTCGTTGATTTATCCTCTAGTCAACAGCCCAGTTTCATCCTATCAACTGAAATTCTCCCCACCTGGTATCGATAGTTAACAACTGAACTAGATAAGCCGACTGATAGACTCAGGTTGATCGAGCCAAGTCCGGACAATCAAATATCATCAGAAGCCCTCCGAAAACCACAACTCAACATAATCGATCGAATGAGCCTCATCAAACAAAGATCTGTTGTAATAGGGTAGCTTAACTATAGGCTCATTCATCTAAATACCTTGTAACTCTCCCATTAAAGAAGTGCTAAACATGTAATTATATACATTGTAGCCTCTCACCTATAAATAGGGAATCATTTCAGTGCTAATAAAAGATTTACTTTACTTCTCCTTACTGTGCACTACTCTCTGTCTCTCCCTCCCTCCTGTCCCACGTTCTATTCTTTGGTTGTAATCAAATTCAACAATAATAAGATTTAATGAATAGTTAGAATTTAAATACGAGCCCACATTAAAATTTTCCAACAAAATTCACAGTAAAAAGAATCAATAATAATAAGTACAAGCAATAACCAGATATTTAATAAATTAGTTCTCCACACCTTGTGTTAGGATTGAGAGTCCACAAGGTCAGCCCCTCAAGAGAATGTCCGATAACAGACGACACCGGCATCGCCATCTTACCATCGAAATCAATCTCATCGTCATCTCCAACTACCTCATCCCCGGCGATGTGAACCAGAACGTCCAGCATTGTTATGATACCTATGTACTGCTTCCTGACGGCCCCCGTCGCCGGATCAGATTCCAGAATCATCGAACCGCCGGCACCGATGTAACGGCCCGGCGGCGCGGCCACCGGTACGGCCACGATATTGTTAGCGGTGAGTGCATTGACTGTGGAGGATAGGGTCGCGTTGTACGGTACCTCAACGAGGCGGCGCTTCTCGCGCACGAGCTCTCGGACCGTGCGCTCTCTCAGCCAGCACCCGGAAGTCATTTTCATCTTTTTATTGGTCGATTCTTCGGAGGGGGAAGACGACATTGGCGGGATCGGATTAGGGTTTTGGTGTGGGTTCTTCTTCAGCTGGGAGCTTATTTGTATCAGGAGGGGAGAGACAGAGAGGAAGTGGGGGGTACGTGTCGCTGCAATGCTCCGTGGGTCGTGGCTGTGCGCCACCTCAGTGCGGGATATAGTCGCATGCGGAATTTTTCTAAACGGATAAGCCCGCATAATTATAAATAAGAAATTACAGGCTAAACTATATTAAATTACTATTATATATTACAGATAAGGGGAGTAATCATGAAAAATGGTCCAAATAATAATAATAAATATAATAGTAATAATTACTATTATATATTACAATATATTACAAATCCGAGACATCGATAAGCTTCTTTCTTTGCATCTTAATTGGTATTTGATATTAGAAAGCATTGTAAAATTTTTCTATAATTTCTCTCCCACCCAAAAGCTATTGCGAAAAATTTTTACATCAGGATCGTACGGAGGCATGTAAAATCGCGTCACGTGACGCGTGTGGCAAACAAAAATAGCATTCGGTCAGAATAATATAGGGAATATTCCCTACGTGTTATTCATGTATTATTCATGTGTTATTGTGTGTTATTCAGATGTTATTTCGGTCCTAGAATATTCTTGGTGTTATAATAACACAATAACTCATGAATAATACGTGAATAACACACAACAATGCATGAATAACACATGAATAACACGGGGGAATATTCTTGTGTTATTTTGTTTTGTTTTTTTTTTTCCTGACACGCTCTATGTGCGGAGTCCTGATGTAAAAATGTTTCAAAGTTATGCAAAGCTACCACGAGGAAATTTTTGTGAGAAATTTACATGCATACCATACAACTCTAACGTGTTTGCATATCTAATACCTAAAATTTAATATTTACACTTGTAGCATTTTGATGTCGTAAACTCATGCAGGGTAAGGTATATTTCACTTTTGTAAAATTAATAACAGTTATATTTCTTATATGATGTTAAGCTTTTGGGTGTTATAAATGTAAATATTAAATTTTAAAAGTTAGATATGTAAAAACATAAAAATTGTGGCATTTACAAAAAAAAAAAGGGTAATATTTCATTGGTCAATAAGCCCTATAATGTTGAGGACCCAGCGGTTGATAAGATAATGAAGTAACACATTTTTAATCTCGTTTGACATAGTGATTAAAGATGTAATTTTCTAAGTCGATGGTTTGATCTCGCATATTAAACCTGTAGGCTTATCTTTTCATATATATATATATATATATATATATATATATATATATTAAAAAATAAGATATAAAATAAAGTATAAAAGATTAAAATACATTCATGAATATATTTTCTTTGAATGTTCAAATTAAAATAGTCACACAAACATATTAAATCCAAGCATTTGAAAAGGATGAATTTTCACAATATTTTAATCAATAATTATCAAGTAGAAAACGTCTTCATTGACACACGAAGCTATGTGAATGTACTATTCAAGCAAGTGTTATACAAGAAGCTCAACCCATGAAGCAAAAGATTAGAAGCTCGGTCATGACATTGGCATGACTTATTCGAGAGGAAGTCCAAAAGTAGGAAGAGGTATGGTACATTCGGAAAGAATAGTACATTGCCTAGGTCTTCAATGTGTGATGGTGTAAAAGGCTAACGGAAAATGGAAGATGTGTGTGGATTTTAACAACCTGAACTCAGCCTGCCCAAATGATGCCTACCCTCTGCAAATAATCGATGCACATGTGGATTTGGCGGTCGTCCATTCAATCCTATGCTTCCTAGATGCGTTCTTTGGATATCATCATATCAAAATGAAGCATGCAAACGCTGAAAAAAACCGCTTTAATCATTTGTGAGGGAGTTTATGGTTATAATGTAAAGCCTTTCGGGCTCAAGAATGCAGGGACAACTTAACAACACCTCATAGATGTAAATTTTGCTAATAAAAAAGAAAGAAACATAGATGTGCATGTCGATGATGTGCTAGTAAAAAGCCAGTCAGCCGAACAACACATAAAATATTTAAAAGAAACTTTTCTAACACTTGAATAATTTAACAAAAAATTAAACCGACTGAATGTATCTTTGTGGTCATGACAGACAAATTCCTGAGATACTTGCTAACCCCCGATGACATAAAGGCTAACCGGAAAAAGATCCAGGTGCTCCTCAACTTGCCCCCACCCCCCCCCCCCCCCTAAGAACACCAAGTAAATCTAGAAACTAATCGGTCAGATCGCAGGTTTAAGCAAGTTCATTTTCAAGTCGGGTGATAAGTGTGCCCCATTCTTCAAAATACTTAGGAAAACCAAATGCTTCGAGTGGAAACCCAAGTGTGAGTTTAAAAACCTCAAGCAATTCCTTGCCTCCCCTCCTCTCCTTCTGAGCCTAACGCCAAAGGAAAAACTTTACCTTTACCTTAGAGTTAGTCCTAAAGCCATCAATTCGGCCTTGGTTAGAGGTGAACTTAAAAAACAACACTCGGTGTACTAACACTAGTCAGGTCCTCAAAGGCATCGAACCCTGGAATGGAGAAACTAACATTTTCTTTGGTTATTTCAGCACAGAGGCTTTGACCATATTTCCAGGTACACCCCATACAGGTCATCACCGACCACCCACTAAAGTTTGTCCTCACCAGCAGAGCACTCCGGTCGACTACTCAAGTTGGTCATGGAACTCAGCGAGTTTGGTATCTCCTATCCCTCGGATGACAAGAAAGGCACGGGCTATTGCAGACTTCTCCAACTGAGGGGCACGGACGAAGGTCCAATGATCGACGAATCAGTTTGCGCTCCTGTTCACTGATGAAGCCTCCAGCTGCTCTGTCGCAGGACATTGAGTTTTCTTATGCAGCTCCACTGTGGAAAACATCTATCACTCAATTGAGATAAATTTTTTATTGTCTAACACCCAGGCGGAATATGAAGTTTTGATTGTAGCACTTCGCCTAACCTTGAAGATGGGAGTTCTCCATATAATGGTAAAGGTCGATTCATAGGTGTTAGTAAACTAAATCAACATAAAAGTTGAAACTAGAGATGAAACTATGGCCAAGTACAAGACGGAGATCGGTTGATTCCCCAATTTCAAAATCGAGCAAGTCCGACGAGAGGAAAACTAGGTCGATGGCCTCCTTTCACGAAGCATTCATCTAGGGGAAGGATAGCCTTGAAGACTTGATCGACTATCGATCGAGGAGCCACTAGTAATGGAGGTTCGTCAAGAGGAGAAGAAAAGATGGATGATCTCATATATCAGCTACCAAAGCACATGGGGGATCGACGAAAAAATCATCAATCGCAGGAGATTCAAGTATAAGGTTGTCCAATATCTATTTACCTGTAGGAAAGCTATTCAGGAACTCAGCCGCGCCCTTGTACCTAAAGCGTATAGGGGAAGATGAAGTGAGTGTAGAAGTCATTCTGGAGGAAATATGCTAGCTCACCGAATCTAGCGACAGGGTTACTTCTGGCCAAATTAGCTTAGAGACGTTGAGGAATACTCTCGGAAATGCATGCAATGCCAGAAATACAGATCGTTGCGCCTCCAACAGGCCCAGAAATTTCACCTGATCGTCAGCCCTTGGTCATTCGCCGATCCCAATCCCGGATGTGAAAAGTGGAGGGTTGTGTTAGGTAGTCGACAATCAGCGCAAAACTTGTCGAAAAAATCATGATATGAATCATTTTGATCATTGTGTTAGTGCTAGGGCGTCCCCTAGAAGCGACACACAGTATAAGTTGAATACACTGAAAAGTGTGCAAGAGTTTCTGCACCGGCACCTAGGTGTAGTGTCAAATAAGCAAGGGTTCCCACATGACAGACGAATGAGGGTAAAGAAGTCAGTTCATAAAACTGATATTAGGATATGATCTTGGAATATAGGCACTCTCAATGGTAAATTAATGGAATTTGTCGATATTATGGTTCATAAAAAGATTTAATATCTTATGTATTCGAGAAACTAAATGGGTTGAAGAAAAGGCTAAGGAGATTGATAACTTAAGTTTTAAACTTTGGTATTCTGATAAAAGTAGCATTAAGTGTAGGTGTAATTATATATAAGAGTTTGAAAGATAATGTTGTAAAAATTAATAGAATTGGAGATAGAATTAAAGCCCTTAAGATTATTATTGACACAAAGATTTTTAATATTATAATTGCTTATGCTCCTCAAGTAGGTTTAAATATAGGATGTAAATATAAATTATGGAATGACTTAGAAGACTTAATACAAATGATATCTCTCGAATAAAAAAATTTTATTGAAGGAGATTTAAATGGAGATGTCGATAGTGTAGTAAAAGATTTCAAAAATATTCATAGCGTCTACGGTTTTGGAGTGACTAATGAAGAAGGTAGTCATTTTAAATTTTGCTTTAGTGTATGATTTTGTTATTACCAATACATAATTCAAGAAAAGAGATGAGCATCTCATTACTTATAAAAATTAATCAAATATAACACAAATTGATTATTTTCTTATGAGAAGAAGAGATCGTCGAGATTGTAAAAATTATAAGGTCATTCCAAGTGAGGATTTAAGTACCCAACATCGATTATTAGTCATAGATTTTAAGATAAAGAGTTGTGAAATAAAGAATATTAGGACTAATCATCATAGAATTAGATGGAAGAACCTGAAAGACACAAATAAGATTATTTTTATGAGTAAAATTTAAGAGTTCAAAATTTGAGATGTTTATGAAGAAACAAACGCTATGTGAGATAAAATAATAAATACTATTAAACGAATAACAAAATATGTACTTGGATAATCAAAAGAAAAAAATTTCTATAAATAAAAACAATTTGTGGTGAAATAATAATGTACAAGAAAAGATTAAATATAAGAAGTTATGTTATAAAAATAGGTTTAAATGTAAAAGCTTAGAGAACTAGGAAAAATATCAAACAGCTCGTGGGGGTCTAAAAGATAAATTTGTGACGCTAAAAATTTTGTTTTAGTGATCTTTATAATAATTTAAATAGTAAAGAGAGTGAAAAATATATGTATAAACTAGTCAAATAAAGACAAAAGAAAAATAAAGATTTAACTCAAGTAAAGTTTATTACAGATGAAAATCAAAAAGTGTTTTTCTTAGAAAAGGATATTCAACATAAGTGGGTGAGTTATTTTGACAAACTTTTTAATGAAGTTTCTGACAAAATACGATCGATCTAAGTAATCTTAATATCGTTAATAATAATAAAATGTTTCATTTTTACTGTCGCATTAGTAAAAAAAGAAGTTGATAAAGCTTTAAAGAAAATCAAGGGTGGAAAATTTGAAGGGCCTAATGATATCCAAATAGAAGTGTGGAAATATTTAGGACATTCGAGAGTTTCTTGGCTTACCAAACTCTTTAATATTATTTTATAACTAAAAAGATGCCTGAGTAGAGGAAGAGTATTTTGGTCCCCATTTTTAAGAGTAAAGGAGATGCACAAGAGTATGCAAATTATAGAGGAATTAAGTTGATGTGTCAAATTTTAAAATTATGGGAGAGGGTAATTGAACATAGGTTAAGACGTATTATAAAGATTTCTCATAATCAATTTGGATTTATGTCGGGCAAGTCTACTATGGAAGCTGTGTTTATTGAGAGGTTTGATGGAGAAGTTCAAGGATAATAAGGAGGATCTACATTTAATTTTTATTGATTTAGAAAAAGTTTACGATGAGGTTCAAAGAGACATCCTTTGGAGAGCTTTTGAGAAGAAAGTTGTTGATATGACTTATATTCAAGTCATTAAAGATATGTAGACTAGAGTTGTTACTTGTGTTAGAACCGAAGGAGGATTGACCAAATATTTTCCTAATTTTGTTGGATTACATCAGGGATTGGCTTTAAGCGCATATCTTTTTGCTTTAGTTAGGGATGGTCTTACTGATCATTTACAGGAGGATGTACCTTGGTGTATGCTTTTTGTTGATAATATCCTTCTTGTGGATAAGACGAGAGAAAAAGCACAGGAAAAACTGGAATTATGGAGGTCTACACTGAAGTCTAAAAGCCTTCATTTGAGTAGAACTAAAACTAAATACATGGAATGTAATTTTAGTAGTAATAGCTTTAGTGACAGAAGTGTAACTTTAGATGATCAAATTATTAAAAGGTGGGAACCATTTAAATATCTCAAGTCTGTTATTCAAAGCGATGGTGATATAAATGGGGATGTTAATAGTAGAATTCAAGTTGGTTGGTTAAAGTGGAGGAATGCTTCGGGCCTTTTGTGTGATAAAAAAGTACCGCTTAGACTGAAAGGAAAATTTTATAAGATTGTGGTGAGACCTGCAATGCTCTATGTCGCTGAATGTTGGCCTTTAAAAGATAAGCATAATACTAAGTTAAGTGTTGCTGAGATGAGAATGATTAGGTGGATGAGTGGCTTTACACTTAGAGACAAAATGCGAAATGATTATATCCGTGATAGGGTTGGTGTATCTCCAATGGCGGACAAAATTAGACAGAATCGTGTTAGATGATTTGGTCACATTCAGCGTCGACTATCTAATGATCTAATTAGGAGAGTAGATGTTTTAAAGACGACTTATGTTTAGAAAGGCGGAGGTAGACCTAGGAAGATTTGAGCTAATTGTATAAAAAATGATCTTAATTTATTAGAACTAAATGAGAATATGACACTAAATAGGACTCAATGAAGAAAAGGATTCATGTAGCGAACCCCACGTTGTGGGATTAAGGCTTTGTTGTTGTTGTTGTCAGCCCTTGGCCATTTGCCATGTGGAGGCTTGACAACCTTGGAACATTTCCCCCGTTGAGAGGACAGCGAATCGATTATTTCTCCAAATTGGTAGAGACGAAGCCCCTGGCACACATAACATCAAAGGTAGTCTGGAACTTCATCTAGACTAACCTGATTTGCCAATATGAGTTACCCCTCATCGTTACAGATAATGGGACCCAATTCGCTGATATGGAGGTTCAAGATTTCTGTAAGAATTAGGAGATCAACCTCAAATTTGCCTTCGAACATCATCCTCGAACCAATGGACACGCAGAGGCTGCAAACAAAGTTATTCTAAATTTGCTGACAAAAAAAGTAGGAGCAAAAGGCAAATGAGCAAACTCGGACAACCCCATCCTCGTTCACCGGGCAAACCCTTTTACGTTTTCCTGCAAAATGGAAGTCATGCTACTGGTCGAATACAACAATCGCAACCAAAGGGTACTCTCTACTTCGGCTTTCAGCGAGGAGGACCTACAAGAATGCTATGAGGCGAACGACGAAAGAGTCAAGCTCGCCCTAGACCTCGCCGAGGAGAATCAAGCAAACACAGCCCTTCGACAAGAAGCAATCAAGCGAAGGACGGCTAAATATTTCAACAAACAAGTTCGCGAGGAAAAGTTTACCTCTGGAGACCTGGTACTGAAAAAAGTCGGCCCCAACACCAGGGGCAAGCTATCAGGAAGTTGGATCAAACCTGTCATGGCCCCCACATCATTCACCAGAGAGTCAGGCTTGGACCATACAAGTTGAAGACGTTCGCAGTAAATGATGTCCATTGAACTCGAAGCGGCGATGACCTAAAGAAGTTCTATTCCTTAAAATTATCTTTACGCGTAAATGAGGCAATGCCATTATTTTGTACAATTCTTCCTTGTCTTTCAAAAAAACCTCAATATGATGAAGGGATTATTACAATACATGACGTCTACAAAATTGAAGTTTTGTAGATTAAACACCATTATGATGATATTTTCTTTGGTTGCTTTCTTTATGCCTGGTAAACTAACACGTCAATGCGTGGGAAACTAGCACAAAGAGAGGTTAAAACCAATCATTCAACATAACGATCGCCTACAGCCTATGCAACGTATCAACACCGTGCAGCGACAAACTTCGCGAGGAATGTGTAAATGATCGTCCTACGCTCGAATTACATAGTAAGCACCCGGTAGCGACAAGCTCAACGAGCAATGTCTAATGATCGCCAGCGGCCTATGAGATTTATCAGCACCTGACAACAAGTTTCGCGATTGGTGCGTAAACGATCGTCCTGTGCCCAAATTATGAAGTTAGCACCTGACAGCGACAAGCTTCACAAGGGGTGTCCAACAATTGCCAACGGCCTATGGGTCGTATCGACATCTGTTAGTGGCAAGCTCCACGAGAAGTGCACAAACGATCATCCTACGTCCAAATTACGAAGTTAGCACCTGACAGTGACAAGCTCTGTGAGAGTGTCTAACGATCGCCAGCTGTCTAGGGGATGTATCGACACCCGACAACGACAAGCTCTGCGAGGAGTGTGTAACGAGTGATGTTCAACGGTGGTCGGCGGTTATAGGAGTTGACAACATTCGTCGGACCTTCGATGTGAAACACTGAACCTCAGCTCATTATCCTACAAGTTCTGGGCTTCCTCCTGTTAAGGTCTAGGTCTTTCCTCCTCTTTTCAAGCAGGGGGTGGCGCTCTATTTATAGTTTAGGGAAGACCTCCAAAAAATAAGAAATAAATCTGGACCACTCAACCATACGACCTAGAAAGATCCCCTTGATCTGGCGGGTTTCGTGAACATTTAAGAGTCTTAGTGATGTCGGGATTGAGTAATATTAGACTCGTTAGATTCCTCTTGTCAAGATGTTCTATTTGACTGTACGCTCGTCAGATTTAGAATTCATTTGACATTCCACTTGGGTACCATAAAATTCTAAAAATGGCTTAGTGACTCGAACATGATGAATGATGAAGATGAGTTGACAACGAATCACTAATAAAATTGTATTAGTTAATAATCAATTTGTTTTGTTCATTCGAGTTCACTACTGATTCAACTAAGAGACTAGTACACCTGTCCAAGCAAGTTGAAATAGATAGAATATGAGCTCTGCACAACTTAAAACGAGTTTTACAAGATATTCCACATAACTTTGAAATAAAACAGGAGGATTTAAATACATACCTCATAATTCTTATGAATTTACCTATCTAACATCAAAACTTTAATATCTACTTATATAACACTCAAATATTTAACATCACTTCAAAAATACCACTAATATTAACATTTTTTAATACATATTCTCAGGCATATAGTTCGAGATGATTGTGAACTATAAATATTATATAGGTAAATATCAAAGTATAGATGCTACATTTATAAACACATAAGAATTGTGCGATATGTATGCCATGTATGTAAATCCCCCGAATAAAAAAAAAGGAAACAAGTGATTGAATTAATGAACTAAATTAAAGATGGCCTTGCCTGTCTAATCCTATCACTCTTCAAAGCAATACAACATCAGAACGGTAACAATAAAGTTGCCACCATCAATAAAATGTAATTTATACTAAAAAAGGGACAATCCTACAGCAGTTTGTTTTCCTTACAAAATATGAATAAATCAATGTCAAAAATTTTATTTAAAAAAAAACTCTGCATAACTGAGCACCTAAACATAATACCAAGTTTTTCTATCAATATATCAGTCTAACTCAGAGCAAAAGTGTTAAAAAAGATTAGTGCAGGAACAAAAATGGGGAAAAGAGCAGGTTAAAAAATATCATTAAGAAAAAAAGTAAGAAAAGCTAAGCTTACGAAGTATCAGAAAAATGGATGAAAGGAGGATGTACAGAGCATAAGTGTACCATTAAGAGCAGGAGGGATCAAGCTCTACACATGCATGGTGTCAAAGGATTCTCCCATAAATCATAGTTAGGGAAGGTTTCTTCAGGGAGACCGGTTCGTGTCTGGTGAGTGATGATGACATCCTCGACAAAGGATGCCCATCCCATGTACGGATCCCCAAAGGATTTCGACATGAGCCCCTTGTCCGGCTTTATGGACTTGAGGCGGTGCCCCATGTACCTCCGAGCACCAATGATCAGCTTCGCAAAGTTGCCGCCATGGGTCATGACAAAAACATCTGACTTCAGGCATACCAGAAAATCCAGGGCAGCCAAGCTTGTCACATGCTTCCTGAAACCACTGAGTTCATCTGTGCTGGCTAGTTCCTCCTTCGTGACCTGGAACCAAAATGAGATAACCACCCGAGTATTAAAACCCTTTCATATGGGATGAAATATCTAATTAATGCATTCTCAGATTAACAATATAAATATTAGCAATTTGGATATATTCAAGTAAAAAATAATACTCTCGACCAATCCTACTGCAAACATATCTTGGTCGATACAGGAAAACATAGGACAAAGAGAGGAAAATGGCGATGCGGAAAATCTGATGACAAACATAAATGCTTATGGAACAAGTTTGGAATCATTAAAAGAAAGGCATCCACCGTATGCATGGTTTATGGACTTGTAGAATCATGTCATTCAGAACCATGAGATTTCACAATTTTCTTATGAACAAGATATGGATTGTTAGCTAACTTCACAAAATAAATAAATAAACTGTTGGTAGCAACAGAAACTTCAATGGATTAGCAAGACATGTTGAGGAGCCTATAAATAAGCAATCTTAGCTCAAATAGTAGTATGACTAGTATTACAATCATGGGTTAATGACCACGCCTTATGCTCCACAAAACTTCTGTTCCAGTATAGTCAATTATACATACTTGGATTGAAATTTAAAAAAGCAAAAAGTAAAATAGTAGCCAAAAATGAAAACCGAACATCCTTTAGATATAAGTTGGAACTTGTGGCTGCCATCTTAAGCTGCAGAATAACTTTTGAAAGAAGATAAAATACTAAATAAAAAAACAACTATTTATATCTCAGATTTGGAATGAGCATCCAAGCAGAACTCACCAAATTTGGGAACATATTCCTAAGAGGAGCCATGCGGTTCTGCCCGCCATACACTTGACCTGATGCAACATAAATCTGTGTTTCTTTAGGATATCCCATGGCACGTAGAATAACAGCTACTTCACCAGGTTCAAGAGGGCAGCGTCCTTCCTTTCTCTTCTGCAGTGCAAGCTGCCAAAGATGAGACCCATTCTGCAAGCAAACATTAGAATAGCACCATTTATCAGCTTTCCAGATGGTTCCCTTATCTATGATAGAATCCATTACTGAAATTTCTCAAAAATACCTTGTATCTCCTAGGCCATTCCTTCTGCCTGTAAGCTGCCATCATGGCTTTTTCCTCTCTTGTTCCAACAAAATCACAGAAGGAAAGACCAACCATGCCTTTCTCAAATCTCAGATGAAGTGTCCTGCAGAAAAAAAAAAAAACAAGTCATACATATAAACTAGACATCTTGATGAAAATGACAATCTGAGCTGACAAGCTTAAAAAAATGATACTAAAGCAGTGGTTACATGTAAGGGTTTGGACTTCCAGTCCGATTTCTCATCCTAAATGCGAGAAGATCGGCCATTTCTTCAATCTCAGGTAAAAATTTCAATGCATGGTAATTGACACGACATCTGAGTCTGTTTATTTCAGGAGGGACATTATCATACCTGAATATCAACAAAGCAAAGTATTATGATCAATGTTTGTATGAAAATGAGGCTGCTTATGACAATATTCTTAAAAAGTATGTTAAATGCTTGGCTGATTTTGTAAAAGGTTAAAGTTCCATTCAAATAGCAATATTATCAGTCAAGAAATCTAGGCTCATCGCACATCAAGTTGCTAGAGTAGACAAAAAAAGTATAAATAAGCTAACGTTGGAGTTACCCAAGCCTATCCACAAATGGCTTGAGAGCCATTATTTTCTTCTCCTTAATCCGTGGAAGTACATTATCTATATAAAAATTTGCAGAAGCATACTTTGGGATGTTTTTCACCGTACGTCTGCATAAACAACTTAAAGTCAGCACTTTCATTTCTATCAAAGATATGTGGCCAAGTAACAACAATGAATCAAATGGCAAACTGAACAGCTTCAATGATAAGCCAAAAGAGCCACGATACCAATCTAATCAAACAGATCGTGCGTTTTAACAAAGACCACTAAAATATGGGTCAGATAAGAAGTAAGATGTAAATCTTAAGAACCAATGCCATAACTGAACTATAAGGACTCAAGCTAAAAAGACTGTTCCGTGTATTGAGAGATTATGTGAAGAAACCATAGGACAATAGAAAACAGGAGGGGGGGGGGAGGTGGAGGTGGTGGGGGTCAAACAGGAGCTCACTTGGTGCGAGAAATAACCAAGTTTTTAAATAACATAAGATAACAGGTCCAACACTGATGTATGATATAGTGAAGAGAAAAACCTAATGATCAGAACTTTGTTTAGAAAAATACATTAGCTTAAGTTTACTTTAAAAAGAATGAACGAACAAACAAACAAACAAACAAACAATCGTAAATCACGTTAATTGTTCAATGTCCAAGGCATATGCCAATTGGTCTTACAAGTAAAAGGACAATACAGCAAAATGCACCTCACAGGCTCACAGCATAAAAAGTCTAAGTTTTTAACGGCCTAAAATGTACCGAGAAGTGTTTAAGATTCTTAAGAAAATCCAGAAAAAAAAAAAAAAAAAACAGAAGGTATATATGAACACAAATACATATGTGCAACAAAAACCAAAATATACTAAAAGGCTCCAGCAAAACCTTATACTTGTAAATAGCTCTGCTTTGTCGGTAAACCAATCAGGAATATCACGTACAATACGTACATCATCCTTAAGATATTCAATGAAATGATCTACGTCAAATATGTCTTCAAGTTTCCTGTAAACAATAAAAAACAATGAATAAATATAAACTTTTAAACGTTAAAACAGGTGGTAAAAGATGATCAAGCAGTAAACAGTGTAATAAAACACAGGTAGATAATACTAGGTGAAATTCTTAAAGTGATGGTTCATTTTTTTAAAATAAGCTGCTCATTAAAAGCTCCATGATCACAATATGAATCAGGTTCATGCTAACATAAATTTAAAAGAATCAAGCTTGAACACTATCACAAAAGCTCAAATTGAGCTAAAGCTGAGCTCGAAATATCTTGGGTTAAATAAGCTCAAGCTAGCACTGCTTCCTGCACATCTCAGTTAGATTCATTTGCAACACAATTGTGTCCTATTTTTCAAGTTTTCTTCATTCAAAAATTTCGTCGAACATTGTTGACTTAAGTGTCATCAACAGGTTCCAATATTCCAGATAAAGGACACTTTCTAAAAAGATCCAATTTTCATTTCCAAAAGAGTAGGTTACAGCACGGGAAACAACTTTCCAAATAAGCATAAACATGTAAGCAGTTTCAATACTGATCATGAGTAAAAAGAAACAAACCAAACTCCTTCAGAAACGATTCAATAGGTTGAATTGACTAATCTAATGATGATGCAATTACTGCCATTATATTATGCAAGAAAATTATGACCATTGGATAATTATAATATCATCCACATCAGAAAGAGAAAATCTCACGTTTGATCTTTCCAAATCTGGTCCTGTTTCAGTACTGGTAGAATGAGAGTTGCATTCATTATTTTTGCTACTGCAACAGCATTACATATCTGCAATCACACAAGTAAAAAATAGAGAAACTCAAATCTAATTCAAAAGTTATTAATAATCAAACTGCAAAGGGTTGCATAGAAAATAGTTTAAGAACAAGAAAATATATTTTTTATCCGAGAAGCAATTTGAGCCT
Organism: Papilionanthe hookeriana x Papilionanthe teres; assembly: GCA_022702705.1. NCBI lineage: Eukaryota > Viridiplantae > Streptophyta > Magnoliopsida > Asparagales > Orchidaceae > Papilionanthe > Papilionanthe hookeriana x Papilionanthe teres. The sequence continues at coordinate 31,052,084 of CM040421.1, forward strand.
TCTATTTTCTAAAATAAAAAATTGATCCTTAATTCTTGAAAAATATCATTTGGCAATAGATTCAATCAATATTCTTAGTACAGCATCCTAAGTGACTATATTATTAGTTCATATGGTTAGAGCAAGCTTGGAGACGAAGAGACGATGAAGGACATTAGAGAGTAGGGGTGACTGTTCAATAAAGCAAGGGAGCGAGGATTCAAAAGATTATTGACAGAGAATGAAAAGATGGAGAGAGTGTAGGTGATATATATATATGTGTGTGTGTGTGTGTGTGCGGGCGCGTGCGCCTTATTTGGATTAATTATGTATGATGTAATAAAAAAATAACATTGATGGGATTCTTTATTAAAAAAAAATCAAAGTCATAATCAAACTAATATACAAAATGAATAGCACAAAACTTCCTATAACTTATTTATGTCATTTATTTTGATAACTGAACAAATTTAAACAAAACATATATAGCTCATCATATAAATGAACAAGCTACAACAATGGCCCACTAGTTCTTTTACATCCGTGAACATACTTTTTATTATTAAACTAGTAGCATACATAGAGATCAATAAAATGCAAATATAACGTTTATTAAATTGTTTTTTGATAAATTTACCAAGTTATTGTATTACACTTATTATATTCATGCAGTTCAAAACTTATATTATTAAAATTATAAATATAAAAAAAATTAAGTATATTTCTAGGTGATTATATTAAAAAAATTCTTTTTTATTAAGATTTAATAGTTAAAATATGAAACAAGTACTACATGGCTAAATGAAATATTTAATTTATTTTTAATTAACATTTGATAATAATTAGAGAACAAGTAACAAAATGTAGAGATTAAAATTCTAATTTGAATATTCATAAAAACTAATGTTGAATCAATTATTATGAAGCTTTATAAATAAGATTGATGTGTTTATTCTAAAATTGTTCTTTAAATGATTAACATTCTACAAATAATTAGGGCCCGTTTGGGGCAGCTTATTGGGGTGCTGCAACTGCGTCCGCGTCAGGGAAATGTGTAATACGCTTCGACGCGGGTAAGCCCCGCGTCCGTGACCCGCATTGCCCTACGAATTCCGGAGGTGACCCTGCTCTCCTCGCCCTCTCCTTCCTTTCTGATTCGTCACCCTAGCGGAGCTCGACACTTCACCTGAGCGGAGATCGAAACCCTAGCGGAGATCGACATTTTCCTTTCTGATTCGTAAGTTATGCTTTCCCTAGCTGAGATCTGTGGCATGAGGGGAACTCTGAACTTTCTGCATCTTTATTTCGGAGGTGGAGTTCCAAGCAAGCTAAAGTCTGATTGGAAAAAAGATGAAAATTCAGCGGGAGATTGGAATGACACCGCTGGAAAATGGAGTGGCGATTCAAATGACAAAGGTGCTCGTCTTCTCTACATTGCTTTTCTATTTGCATTTGTTCTTTTACATGTTGTAACTCCTACTTTTTTTTTTTTTGGCAATTTTGAATCATATAAAAAGTAAGACATGTTCCGAGTGATTTGGTTTGTGTTCAAATTGCATTTCCTTTTAATTATGTTATTTTTAGGGCACTTGTGATGATTTCTTATAAAATGTTATCCCATTATTTAGAGAAGTGATATTTATTTTAGAAGTTCTTTCTGATCTAACAAAAGCGACAATCTTGATCCATCTATATTGTAATTATTTCAATGAACCTTTTTTTGGATCTCTGGCTTTATGTCATTTATTTTTGCCGCCAATAATTTGATAGAAACAAATGTAACAATTAGGAAGGATCTTCATTGTTATAGCTTTGCATAATTGGATAAATTTTGTTCATGGCTTTCTAAATTGGAACATATTTAAATTGATATGGAGACTACTATGGTTATCAGCAGTTTTTGTCCATATGCAAAATGTAGGTTTTAGTTTTCTCAATTATTATTACGAGCACTATGATCGACTACAAACGAACCTGGTTCTTTTTTTTGTGCTCCTTTTGAATTTCTCTGAGGGTTTGCATTAGTTTTATGAACTTCCTTGTAATGTTCAATCGTTATTTTAGTCACATAATATGCTAAAAATGGTTACCATGTTTCTTTCCTCTACCCTATGGTCCGGTGGTTGGCACATGGGCTCCCCATCCTAGAGGTTATGCTCTCCATGGAGGTAATTTTTTTTAATTTACCTTTACTTTGTTATTGGATCACAAGTAGATTTTTTTTGGTAGGCTATTTATTTTTTAGCAGGACAGAAAGCTTGGGTGGGATAGGCTTAAGAGTGCTTGTCATATTGAAGAAGGAAACCATTTAGTTCTGATGCAAACAGTTTCACCAAATATGGGCATGAAGGTCATTTATCCAGCAAAAGCTATCAATAAGCTATTCTGAATAAGCTCCCCCAAACAACAAGCCAGCTTATTCTGATAATCTGCAAATTATCAAATTATCAGAATAATCTACTTATCACCAGATTATAAATATTCAGCAGCTGCCTCAAACAGACCCTTAGTTAGGCTGCATTAATCCCCGATGACAGCTCAAGCTCCAAAGAAAAAAAAGGTAAACAAGCATAAAAATAAGAGTTAAAATCTCATGTTGAATAGTGTAATGCTTGGCTAAGTTCGGACGATATATACCCCTACATAAAAATAACTCGTCTTTTATGAAAGATCTTAATTTATTTCTTCTTATTGCTTTCTTCATTTGATTTACTTATTCATATTTTCTTAGATATTAAAATTCTGCATAAAATTAGAGGATATTTGTGTGTTGAAAGGCGCATTGATGAATACTATAAACAATTTGTAGGCATAAATTTTTTTCTCATCTTGATGTCTCTCTCCCCACTCTCCCTTCTAAGGTTATTTCACATAACCCCTCTAACCCCGGATATATCCCTCTTTACCTCACAATCAAAAAGTAATCCAAATATTAACTTTGACATGTTTGATCTCTATATCCATGAAAATATGATACGAAAAGTCTAAAACCTAAAAAATATCATTTTTTCCAACAAAATCATAATTGTTTTGCATGAATTGAAACCTTAAATGAATTCCTCACCATCCCATTGATTCTGTCTTCCAACGTGCTCTCCTAACTGAATCTTCCTTCCTAATTTTGTTCCACAAAAGTCCTCCTACGTTCAAACCTTAATCCACTAAATATCTTATTTCCCAAAGAACTCTATTAAAAAGAAAAATTCTATCAAATCGATGTTCTCTACCATCGCAGACCGTCTACCTCCCTTCCAACCTTCTCTTTATCCGAGCGGCCCCCTCACAGCATGTTGTTATCCCACCGTAGCTCTCTCTCTACCACCCAACCATTGTTAGACATCCAGCCCTAGCCAGTCCTTCCATCTTCAACCACCCATAGCCCTTTTTGCCCTGCTCACCCTTCTATCATCCAACCAGAGTCAACCTTCTACCTTCTGTCGGCCAATAGCAAAAACCCGACCAATCACTTATTGCAGCCGCCCTTCTCATTTTCATAACCGAACGCCACTCCCCTTTGAGAATACACCATGGTTGAGTTTGTGTGTCTTGTTTGTTGTTATTTTTCATTTCAGTGTGTTGAGTTGTAACCTCCTATTGGCTTTTCAATAATAATATTTGTTTGTTTATTTTTATATTGATTAACTCCAATATCGCCAGTTATAATAAATAGTGTAAATTTTAGTTTAAGAATTATAAAAAGTTGTAGCTTACTAAAATAAAATAAAAATAGAAAAAGAACTGTGAATCTCCAAGTGAAAGAAGAAAAGTTGTCTCTTTTATGCATGTAAATTAGTCATCGCTCAAATTAATGAAATTCAATCCATAATTAAATTTATGTTTTAGATCATAAGAAACAGAGTGATTTTGAGTTTGCAATTACAAAATGCCATCAATGCTAAAAAGTTGAATTAACTTAAAAAGATAATCACCATTCTCCACCTAGGAGGGGAAAGGTTCATCTCATGCAAGCACAAATTCATCATCATAAAAATTGATGAAAACCAATCTGAATATAATTCCTATCTAGTTTATCTGAATTAACAATTAAACTTGAGTATGAGAATTATATAAAGTAGTAGATCATCCTGCATCTCCCTTGTTGAGGCCCTTTTAACTTCCCTTATGGAAGTCCCTTGCCCACTCTTTATATTTTCTAAATGCTTTTTTTTTGTACAGCAAAGTGTTAATCTGTAATCAAAACGCTCATTCAAGTTATAAACCATCAAGTTAGAAACCTCATCGCTATTCAGAATGTCGCATGACAAAGAAACTAGCCCTGGAAATAATCAGGAATACTGCGTGGATTACTAAGTTTCTTAGTTAAGGAAGATTAAGCATGTGAAAAAAATGAGTCATGAAAAAAAGGTAAAAAGTAAGATTACAGAAAATATAATACCCGGTTAACACACAAACAACAAAAAAAGTTATGGCCAATAAAATAAAATAAAATATAACAATTAAAGTTCAAATAACCTAACATGTAAAATAAAAAATAAAAAAACTTACAGCTATGCGTTGCTGGTTTAGACCACCCTCAGCATGAATGAATATATAGCCATTAGTTTCATTTTCCGGAGGAATGTCTGTAAAGAAATGAAGGCTCACGAAGCATGTATGAAGAAAACAAAGAGAATATGCTAAGAATATAATGGATACAAGGTACTGTGCTCATAACAAATTTGTCCGTGATGTTTCATGGGTAGCGAACATAACAATAGCAGAAACAAACATATCAGAGTTGTCATACCACACAAAAAATAATAATAATAAATAATAAATAAAAAAAGCTATTCAAATAAAAGAAACAATTATAAGTAATGCCGGTATTGTATTCTGGACCAATTGTAGTATCAAAGTCAGACTGTGCTCAAAATTTTGGAAAGATAATCTAAAACAAACTAGAGGGGAATAATACATTGGTATATTATTATATATAAAATGGAATAATATCGGTAAGGTTTATAAGAACCATTTGGGTATATGCATTATAATAAGAGAAAGCTCCATAAGACTAAGTTTGAAAGAATAAAGGCTTAGAATAACTAAAATTAAATCCGACCATTATTCTAAGAAGGTGAGTTTATTTGGTTAAAAGCTAAACCTAATATACTGTTGCATCTACTATTTCAGTAATCAGCTTGAAATTTTAGAAAAAAGGACAAACCACATTGTTCTTATATATTTACATGTGTAACACCAAAACTTTATTTTTACATATAACACTTAAATGTTTCATATCACATCAAAAATAGCACTGTTATTAACTTTTAAAAACTGAGATACAAATTTTTCATGCATGGGCAAAGTGCCATAAATTTAAAAATCAAATTTTACTTGTTAGATATGTAAAAACATTGGAATTGTCTAATATGTATGTAAATCTTCCAAAAAAACCCATCTGCCAATGAAAGCCTAGTGACAACTGCAAAAAGGTGCAAGAAATTGAAGTCAACCTTAGCCACAAGACAAAGTTGGATTCAAACAATCCTCCCTACTCGAGTGAAGATTTGGATCATAAAGTATCCCCTCTGCATAAAATTTCCCTTGACATTTTTTTAGTCTTTATTTCTCTTCTCTCGTCTAATTTTTAAGGGTATTGGCATTAGATTGACAGGGAGATAAGACCAAGTTCATTACACATTGATACCGAGACATAAGACACCAAATCATAGAATGACTTGCAAGCATGAAGACTTTGTGTTGCAAAAGAGTCCTAAAACAACACCCTAGGCAGAAGTTCAGTTTTAGCTCGTATAATTACCATAAATAGGCTTCTCACTTCGCTCAGCACATGGCTTCCATGATATTGTAGAAGAGTGCGGATTTTCCCAAAGTGATGGAGGCTCCCTCGCCTATTTGAGAATCAAAATACAAATACCTCAAGTTAAAAATGCTAGGTGCTAATCGTACAAGAGTGCGGATATTCCTTGAAAAAGGAAAGAATCAAACAACCCATAATGACATAACAAATTAAAAATGCTAGGTGCTAATGAGAGAAGTGCTACAAAAACCTCAAACACATAGATGCTCCTGCCAGTCAACTCACCATGGGGCAGTGAAGAGTAATTCCTTCTTTAACGCACAAGTAAGGCGCATTCTACATAAACATCAGCAATACTTTGCATAAGAAACAAAAAGATAATAAGATAACTAAATCAATCTTAAACAGAGCCCCACTTACTAACTTGCTATAAGACAGGCTAAAATCACGCAGAAATCCAAATGGTAGAACTGACGGGAAATAAAGCTCCATAAAACAATAATCAGCAACGAAATAATATGAGAGAAAGCTCACCAGGCGGATCCATATGGAAGGAAGACACGCGAGGCCGAGAAGGAGAAGCAGAGCAAAGGAGGCAAGCTGAAATCGATGGGAGGAGATAAGAGAGTAAACCCTAGGGTCGTCGAGCTGGAGGAGAGAGCGGATATAATGCGGGAGGTGGAGTGGAAAAGAGCGATGAGGCTCTTTGTCGCGGTCATGATCCCGATCACGATTCCGATCTCGGCCGCGGGCGAAAGGGCGATGACCATCACCGTCGCTTCCGCTGGCCATGTCGCCGGAGAAGAAAGGGGAGACAGTGTCGTCGCGCTTCAGGGGGGAAGACACCGGGCGGGTACCCATAGCTACTGAGTGCCGGATCTCAGCCATGACTTCCAAAATAGGGGAGAGAGATCCGAGTAGATACAGTGCCGGGTCGAAATCGGTGGATCAAACTGACTCGATTAGTCAGCTGAGTAGAAATCAGTTCTATTTAAGGGCCAGTTTGTTTTGGCTTTTAAAATCTGACCTTTTATAAAAATACCCAATACTCAATACTCATCTAATACCCATCTGAGCGTAAATCCGATACGCATCTAGTACATCGAATACCTTAAAATTCACGCTCGGCTGCGTACGTGCTCCAGATGGAATAATTAGCCTTGGGTAGGCCTGTCAGAACGGCTCGTTGTTCGCCGACAGCTTGTGTTCGTCTCGTTAAGAATCTCATGTTCGGCTCGTTAACTTAGTGAACGAGCCAGACACGAATGAAATTTTGACTTGAAATACTATTCAATAATTGCACACACACACACATGTATATGTATGTATATATATACACGTATATGTATGAATATATGTACATGTATATGTATGAATATATATATCTATACATATATTGATGGGTAGTATTTAAAAAAATGTAATTGAATACAAGCCTACAAAATTTTATAAAAAGTTAAAAGTATTAATTAAGTAAATAGAATAAAATTTATTAAATTAGATTCAAATAATGTTTTACATAAACAATAATTTTTAAATCTTGCCACAAATCTTAACATCTTATGGTTACGAGATTAAAATTGTCAAAACGACTCTATGTTCTTGAATAGCTCGTGTTCGGCTAGCTAAGCAAACGAGAACACAAACACATTTTTTGATCTCAAAATATAATCGAGGTGAACACGAGCTGAGCTTGGGCTCGCTCGTGTTCGGCTCGTTTACACCCCTAATTTGTTGGCTCGCCTAAAATACTATTTTCACCATCCTAGGCGAGCCCTGGGTCTCTCGATTCTCGAATAAACATTGAGAGTTTAGCCTTCCAGCCCTAGAAGCCCCTTGCTTTGCTTTCATTTGTCCCCATTAGTATGTATTTTTAACTAAACTCCTCGCATTTCTCTTGCAATTTATGTCTCGATGAATGGTTAGAGGAAGACCTTCTACACTAATAAAGTCCTTTTTTTGCTCAATCCATTAGTGAGGAGAAGAATCATGTCCTTTTGTCTTCCTTATATTTTATCATTTTCATTTGATATCATATGTGAGAAGAGCGAAATCGAACGTCACTTTTGATGAGAAGAACCGCTTAGCCTATTATGAGGGGAAAAAAATGTTCGATTTCATTTGTTTATAATGATTGTATTAAACTCTTAAACTTTACATTTAAATGCCAGTGGCTCTTTATTTTGAGTTCTAGTATACCAAAATATGTTTTTTTTTCTTTTATCCGTAACTCGAGCTCGATTTTATGAGCATTAAAGTGAAATGGTTATTAAATAGTGGAAGTATTATTTTTGGATGATTTGTAGAGTTGATTCGAATATTCAAGAGAGCGGTCTATGACAGTGGAAACATTTTGTTTGGTTGGTTTTGACAATTGGTTTATCGTCATAATGGTTTATTGAAGATTTTTCTATTTTTGTTCTCCAATTGTGAACGTTTAACCTATCATAAATTTCATAATTATTTACATGTTGAACGAGTGAAAATCTTAGTGTTATCTACTTCTGTCATTGCTGTCGTATTTGTTTGGATGCACAACTTGCCAACTCGTGTTGATAAGGTGGATCGGTTGGAGGAGGAGATGGCTGCCCTCCATGACCAGAAAACAGCTCTCCGCTCTTCATCTTGAAACAATTAGGGTTGTCAAAGCGGCTCGTGGTTCGCAAACAAGTGTGCTAGACTTGTTAAGTAGCTCGAGTTTGATTTGTTTACAAAGCAAAGCGAGCAGAACACAAATAATTTTTTTGTACTTGATATATATATTCAAAATGATTGGTTCATGGGTTAAACCGTCAACCAATCCCTTGGGCTCGCAATTCCACTAAGTTTGAGATTGCACCTCGTGAGCCAACCAATTATATCTTTATATATAAAAATGATGAGTATTATTTATGTCACCAACAAATTTTCATTATCCGACACAAATGTTGAGACATTCACAAGAATCTCGGTGTAATTTTTTGAATGAAAAACATTATAACTTCAATTAAGAATCATCCAAAACTCCGATTTCAACAAATTGATTGGCTCATCGAGACAGACCCAATAATATAAAAACTAGTCTAATCCGAGTCAAATCAAGTCCAGATCAAGTCATTAAACCACAATTTAAAATTTTAAAAAACATGCAAAATGTCAAATATGGCAAGTTCACAGTCAAATCGAGCGTCTCGACAAGACAAATCCAACGAGCCCAATATTGCTCAAATTTGACATCGTTAAGGCACTAAAATGCATATCAAACACCGTAAAATGGTTTTTATTCTTACATTAATTGCACCAAGATCACTATAAATAGATCCACACTCATCTCATGAAAGAAGGGAGCTCGAGCCTTAAGAGAAAACTTGAAGCTTTGAAAATGAGTTGAAATTCGACACCACCCTTATCATCGTTGATCGCCGCCAACGACCAATGTCGACCTCTGTCGATCGCCGCGATCGTCTGCGACTACTCTCGATTGCTGTCAATCGTCGCCGACCTCCGTCAAACATCACCAGTTGCTACCAGCCTTCGTCGATTTCCACCGACCTCTGTTGATAACTACGACCTCTGTTAATCACCGCCGATTACATTCGACTATCGCTGACATCCTCCAACCACCACTGGCTCTCACCTACCTCCATTGATCATCGTCGACGGTCGCCGACACCCGACGATCGTCATCGACCACTGCCAACCGTCGTCAAGCACTACATTCGCTGTCAACCACCAACGACCGTTGTCGACCACAGCTGACCACTGTCTAATATCACAAATCACTGTCAACCTCCACGGATCGGACGCTGTCAGTAGAAACTACAATTCGAAAAATTAATTATCATTTTTTGCCTGTGAGATAAGAGATATTGTACTTATCAACCAATAGTGAATTTCTACAATTGGGTCAGACCGCATGATTTTTTTTTCCGCAACGGGTTTTCAACGTAAAAACTTTTAGGGTCATTATTTGTTGTTTTACTTTCACATGTATGTGTGTTGAATTCTCGCGCAACGCTGAGACAATAATTTATAACTCAGCCGTGACAAATTTTCTAGCACACATTAGTTTCTAAATAATTTAATTGATTACAATGGTACCAAGATTTATAATCAATTGAAATTATTAATTAAAAAATAGAATAAATATATATGAAATTTTACTTAATGAATATTTTAATATAAATAATAAGATTTGAATCTCTCTCTTATCTTTAACATCTTATGGCTGCTTGACAAGAGATTTCAAATTATCTCGTTGTTCGCGAATAGCTCGTGTTTGGCTCGCTAAACAAACGAGCAGAGTACAAACAATTTTTTTTTAGCTCGACATTTAGATGAGCTGAGCACAAACAATGATATCTTTTAACAAGTCGATTATGGGCTACCTCAAGCTGGGCTCCTTTACACCCTGATCAAACGACTGCACTTTGCGCGAAGCTGATAACCGCTTTGGGAGGCGTCCTCCACCTCCCAGGCTCAAGCTGAAATAGATTTGATAGATGAATTTAAGTTAGGACAAGTATTATATAGAATGTCTGTTCAACGAAGTTATGTCTCGACTGAAGACACGAGTGATAGCCTTTTAAAATATTTTCTTTCGAATTGATTATCGAAAGGTTTCTTGGATGTGTTTGTGTGTCATATCCATAGAAGTTATATTCATCGACAAAAAAAATGACTCAAATACCACAGAAGTTGGCTAAAATCTGAAAATTTGGTATTGTGTCTGTGACAGCCCCAACATTAACAACCCAAAATTTCAATGCATATGCGAAATATCATACCTTAAAGGACTGTCACATGTGAAAATGATGGCCAGCTACACTTATAAATAAATAATTATATATATACTGAAAAAAAAATCGGTATTCGAGTCCGATGGGTCCCAAATACCGATTCTCGTTTGCGTTAGGGCATCTATGATTAGGTGTGTGCGTCATGTGCTTATTATTCGAGAACCTCACGCCACGGGGGATCAAACCCTTAACCTGAGGGACTTACAGTGAATCCCGTCAATCAATAGACCAAGACATGCGGCACTGTGTGTGTATTTATATATACACATACATACATACATATATATATAAAATAAAGAAAATATATAGTGTACACAAGAATGTGTCTGTGCGAATCTTAAAGCATATGAACCATCTGGGAAGGAAGCATGACTGATCCAATGTAGCAATAGATGATCGTTTTCGGATGAGAAATGACAGAGAAAATACCTTATCGTATGATTGATGGAAGATGACAAAAGACAGCCTCCCTAGACAATTATCAACCTTTAGAACGATCGATACGAGCACTCCTTCGAACCACGTATCGATCAAACCGAAATCTTTCAGAAGATTAATGGATCTATAGTTTTATTTTGGAGATTAATAGTTTAGATAAACAAAAAGTTTAATGTTTTATGAGTGATTTGTTTAAAAATGAATCAAGTAGTTTAGACGTTTATGTTTTTGGCTGTTCAATATGTAATTGGATGGCTATATAATTTTCACAAGTCGTATCACCAACTCAAAATTGACTTGAATAATGCACATTTTGGCTAAAATCTGATATTTTTGCGTTGTACTTGTGATAGCCCCAACACTAACAACCCAAAATTTTAATGCATATATAAAATATTATACCTTAAACGGCTGGCACATATGAAGATGATGGCCAACTACACTTATAGATCAATAAATAATTAAATATATATATGTATGCATGTATCTATTTATATAAATATACATGCATACATATACATAAAAAAATAAAATTAAAATAAAATAAATGTTGTACACATAAAAATGTGTCTTCACGAATCTCAAAGTAGATGAGAGGCCGGGAAGGGACCACGCCCGATCAGACGTAGACGGTCGTTTCTAGATGAACGACAACAAAGAAAATACCTTACTAAACGATGGACAGAAGATGATAAAAGATAGCAATAGACAGTCGTTTACAGATGAGCAGTAATTAAGAAAACACCTTACCGAACGATGGACGAAAATAGTAAAAAGGAAACCTCTAAAGTTAATCATCAGCATTTAGAATGATGGATGGGAGCACTCATTCGGACCACGCATCAATCGAACCAAGACATGTCAGACGATTGTCAGTCCTTATCGATCAAATTGGACCCAAATTTTTTTATATACAAATAATTTTGTAAATTATCAAAAGGCCCTTCTGAAAAATTAATAATTATGAGGCTATTATTTACTTTTGTAATATTGAGACCTAGACATATAAATAGAGGTTCATATTATGAATAAATGACACATTTTACATGTCTACTAATGCTCCTTTACTCTATCTCTCTCTCTCTCTCTCTTAATGGTTTCCTAAAAGAATATTCCATTCATTTGGCATCTTAAATACGCATATGGAATTTTGTTTTATTTTGGCTTCCTAATTTGCGCTATTGATGTTTTAAAACAAATTTAAATATCGAAACATAATTTAGACGTAGTCCTCGAACCCGTCACCAACAAAGCATTTTTTTTTCTTCGTGAAATAATCCCAAAATTTATTGAAGTAAATTTATAACAATGACAAAAAAAATCTTCAGATATTTTAAATTGAAGTTAAAATAATTCTCATGAAAGATTAATAATACTCAATTTTAAACTTATAAAGGACTATTTTAATAATTCTATACATTTTGATATTAAAATAGTAAATTATTAATAGTCTACGGTTATTTTGACAATTTATTTAAAAGTAAAGCTGTGAATCTGATTATTTTTATTTTTAATACATTTATTAAGTTTAATAATTAAAATTATTTAAAGCGTCAAATGTCGAAAAGTGTGACTTACGCAAGGTTGGCAACCGCCCAACTGACGTTTACTCGGTCAAGTGGCAATATTGTAATACTACGACGCAACGGTACAGCCGAAGGCTTCTTTGTCGTTATCCATGGAGTTGATGCCGCCGTGCCGCCACTTTGTTCTTGAGCCGAATCATCACTCTTTAGCTGGCTCGAATCAGCGAGGGGAAAGCTTGAGCTCTTGATTTGTCTGTTCTTCTTCATCTGATCGGGGGCGTTGGATTCAAGCCCGATGACTTTCCTTCCGTTCCTTTGTGGGAGGTCATCTGATGGGTATGTTTCATTTTGGATTTAGGGCTTTCTTCGCTTTTGGTGTTGTTGATTTGCAGATGCTAACGAGCATGAGGGCGATTTGGGTGCAGGAGACAGCCGGATAGAAGGAATTTGGCCACATGGAGGGTTTTCTCTCTGAAGGAGCTGCATTCAGCGACGAACAGATTCAACTACGACAATAAGCTGGGTGAAGGGGGATTTGGAAGCGTCTATTGGGGACAACTCTGGGATGGATCTCAGGTATGTTTGATTCCTGATGTATTTCACTTTTGCGATGTTTATCTTATTTTGTTTTTTTCACTGTTGAGAAATTGTTGGTGTGGCTGAGGTAGTTCTGTATCGTCTGTGATGGTTTAATTTGATTTGGTGGCTTGTGTGCTTCAAGCAGTTCATTTTGGGTTATATATGTTCTTATCATGCCCCCAGCTAACAATAAAGTCTTATTTTGTGATGTTGTATAATAATATGTTTGGGAAATTTTTTTTTATTTTTTCATTTATTTGCATTTATCTTTCTTAAGTCATACATCATTGAGCTTTTGATATTTATTGCGGTTTCCTTCTGCCATTTACCTTCATTGTTAAAAAGCTTGATGTTAATGTAAAAGAGAAGTGGATATTTATTTGTGGAATTTTATGTTATGATCTTCACTGGCTTGAGATAGATATTGGTTTAGTTGAAACTAACCAGACGCTTTGGTGGATTAATTAGTCGTTTAGATGATTTTTTAAAAAATTAATCAGATTAGTCTGTGTTGTAAATGAGAGTTATGAACTGGTATCTTTTTTTTTTTTCTGTATTAAGTGTAGTTCATAGTTTGATGAAAATATGCTTCTTATGTTCGATTACATGTCCTCGAAGATATGATTTACTTGATTAAATGGATGTGTTGCAAAAGTTACGGATGATTCTGACTCTACAATATTTAGTTTTACGTTTGAAATATTATTGTTTTTATCTCTTTGAAGTGACCTAGAGTAGACATGTATATCTACCTAACGTGTATTCCAAGCTAAAGGAGGTCATTCTCAGATATTTATGTATATTGGTATGTTTTCGGGCGTTATATCAATTTATTTATATGATTTTTGGTTTATTTATATCTTGGTGATCAGGAAAGCAGGAGTTTGCACAATAGTAGATAATTTATGTGGAATTGTGAGATGATTCTGAGTGCCAATACCAGTATTATAGATTAACATGTTTATTAATGGGGCCCTCCTCACAGATAGCGTATGGGTACCTTGATGCTTCTATTTAAGGAGTTTGTGAATAAGTACTTTTCCACGTTTACATGCCAAAAGCCTAATATTTGTCATTTATGTGTTTAATATGTTGAAGGTTTGTGGAACTTAATTTCTGCTGATGATTGATTATTTGTTATAGATTCTTTCTTTATTGATGTAGATCCAACTCTGCTCTTGATAAGTGGTTGCATGGCGTAGCATCTCCCAATGTAAAGTGATTTTCCTAGCCCCTAATAAATAAATTTATTGAAATATTATTATAATATGAGTTTATGATTCATAATATTTGGTCTGATTAACATTACATGCATAAAATTGTATCAATTGAACTTGAGTTCTAGTTTTTATTTGGGGTCATATCCTATAATTTTATTTGAAGTAATATAGTCAAAGAAGTGTGGTTGTGGATATTGGGTGGTTTTGTATTCGAGCGATGTAAAATATCTACATCTTCTATGATCTTCTTTGTGATTTATTCTTTTATTACTGACAATTGATTTAAGAACTTTGTTGTTGAGGCATAATTAAAGCAATAGAAGTGGAAATGAAGTAAAGATGCATCAATTTAATATATACTTAGGCATAAATGGGTTTTTGAATGATTTTTATTGAAGAATACTTCTATTCAGGGAAGCTGCATTAAATCTTTAGAGAGAAGTTAGAATAAACGCCAAATGAAGATTAAAAGGCCTTGAATTGAGAAATTGTAGAGTTTCATTGATAGTCATTAGATCAGGAATAAAACTTCGAATACTAGAAATAGAAAGAATGATACGGCTAATCAAGATGTTATCAAATATGTAGGAGGAACCTTTTTCCTTGAATACGGTATAGCTGATGCCATGTATACTCAGTCTGAAGATCGATGTGCTTGCGTTTTTTATTGGCAATCAGTTATATGAACTCATTACTTGATAATAGAGTTCTAAATTGATTAAGTTTGATTATTTTGTTCTCTTTACTTTTCCTTCTTACTGGGTGATTGTAATGGTTTTATTGTTGTAGTTAGCAATTCTAGATCAATAAAGTTAGACTTTGTACAAGTCCAGGATCTCATTCGGAGTGAGAACTTCATAGGAAAGAATCTGGTGAAGCTTCATGATCTGCATCTAGCGTTAAAGACTGGAAGAACAACTTGCTAAGAAGACTGGCACTGGTCTGCTATAAATGGTGTAAATTATAATATAGTGTCGTGACTTTTTGTGCACTGAGAGTTAGTGAAAGATGAGATGAAATTATTTTATAAAAATTAGGCACTGTTCTAGGAAGAATATGACGAGAATAAAAGGTACAAGGAAAAATTGGTTATGAAGAGCTTCTAGCAAAGACTTGATATTGACCAAATTGAGATATTTCAGTTTTTTTGCATATAATTGAATTTTGGGCAACTACTTATCAATAATGCTTTTCTTTGTAAAAATCGTAATGAAATTACTTGCATGGTACATCCCCCCACCTTGTGTGCTAGCTTAACGAGAGAGTATATGGTTTCAAGCAATCTAATGCTGCAGAACAAAAATACAAGTTTCAATCATCTATATGATATATCACAACATGGAAAAAGGTCATGGATTTGTCATATACTATGAGTTTTGTAAGATAAGATGAAGATTCCAAAATGCTTCCAGTGGCTTAAGTTCGGATTCAATCAGTATTATCACTCTCTCCATCAAAGTGACATGAACTTTTAAAGAAATTTATGAGGCTTTTTGTGCATGGATGAGCCTCACAAAGAGCAATCCGGACAATTTTTATTTTCCTCTATCCTTATTAAAATGTCGCACATCCTTTCTCTGTCTTGAGGTTACATGCCCATGCAAAAATGGAATTTCATTCTCTTCTTTCCTTTCTACATGAGTGGCACTACATAAAGATGGCAGCATTAATAACAACGGGAGTGGCTTGGAGCGGCAATAAAGCAAAAGAAAAACAAAGCTCTTTCATTGGAAGAGGCAGTTCGACTAATGAAAGGAGATTCAAATCTCAAAGCAAAGGAGTCATGTCCAAGTTGATTTCAATAATTTGATGCAAAGATCTCTTCAGAGATATGATTAAGATCCCCCAATTTTTTATTGTTTTTTTTCTTCCTTGCTGAGTTATTGCAACTTATGTAATGCCATCCTTGATAAAGTGCTTCATCCTTTTAGGAACTTTTCTTTTTTGCAAAGATTGCAATTTATCAGCTATGGATGTATTTCATGGGAACATGAAGCGAACAATAACTCTTAAAAAAAAAAGGTTAAGATAAGGCGGTGATACTTGAGTCCTTTTTTTGGGTAATTTTGAGCCAAATATGACTCGTTTGAAAAATGGTTCAAGCTTATTTGATATAGGCGTAATCAAAATCTACGACCCTGCCTGAGAAGGAGTATTGAAATAATAATGAATTTATGATTTGCTTCTTTTCATCCACAGGAACCTGATAATCCGTGTACAATATGTTTCTGTCTGCCGTAATTTAGCTATTCATTGGCATTAGCTTTCCATCTACTATGATCTAATAATTCATGGACAAGAAGATTCTATTTCTATTGTCTAGTTAATTCTTAGAGTTGAAGACTAGTTTCTAGACTTGTTTATTTCAACTTGTCATCTTATTTCTTACATTGAACGAAGGAAAAAAATTCAGCTGTACACTTTCTCCTTATCCATGATCTTTTTCATTTTAATTTTCGAGAGTTCTCTTGGAGGATGATAAACTTTTCTCTGCTACTTGAGTATTTTGATGGTGTTTTCTGTCTTTCAACTTAGATTGCTGTTAAAAGGTTAAAAGTGTGGAGCAATAAAGCAGAAATGGAATTTGCTTCTGAAGTGGAAATTTTGGGAAGAGTGAGACACAAAAATCTCCTGTGCTTGCGTGGTTATTGTGCTGAAGGGCAAGAGCGCTTGATAGTCTATGACTACATGCCAAATTCAAGCCTAGTGTCACATCTTCACGGAGAACATTCTGACGAAAGCCATCTCAACTGGAGCAGACGCATGAATATTGCCATAGGGTCTGCCGAGGGTATTGCGTAAGCTTATATACCATTTAAGCCTCAAGTCACAAGGGAAGTGTCAAAATGATCCTCTAACTTTTGTAGGGTGGCTCAGACTTTTTCTAATGGTGGGCTACAATAGTCCTCCTTGGGGACTATTTCAGTTCATACTAAAAGAGTTTGGAGACTAATTTGACGTAGAAATTGGGACTAATATGGACCCACGTAAATAGTGAGGGGACAATTTTGGCACTTTACTTTTAAACCACCCTCTTATACCATACTGAGACTTCCGTGGCCACATGTCCGCCGAGACAGCCAATTGTATAATTTTATTTTTATTTTATTATTATTATTATTATTCTGCTTTGCAGTTACCTTCACCACCATGCAACACCACATATAATCCATAGGGATGTCAAAGCAAGCAATTTTCTACTGGATTCTGAGTTCCAGGTCAGGGTTGCAGATTTTGGATTTGCCAAACTCATCCCTGAAGGTGCAACCCATGTTACCACAAGAGTTAAAGGCACCCTCGGCTATCTAGCCCCTGAATACGCATTGTTTGGTAAAGCCTCGGAGAGTTGCGATGTGTACAGCTTTGGAATACTACTCCTAGAGCTTGCCAGTGGGAAAAAACCAATAGAGAAGTTGAGCCCGACTTGGAGGCGTTCTATCTCAGAATGGGCACTTCCATTAGCTCAGGAGAGGAGATTTGAAGAAATGGCAGATCCGAAGCTCAATGGAAACTACGTTGAAGACGAACTTAAAAGGATGGTACTTGTTGCACTAGTTTGTGCTCATGGAAGTCCTGAAAAGAGGCCTACAATGCTGGAAGTCGTGGACTTGCTGAAAGGGGAAGCCAATGAGAAGCTAGCCATTCTGGAGAATGATAAAATTTTCAGGGAGGATAGAATTGGTACTAGCAGCAGATTCGTCGTTGCTAAAAATGGTTCAGATTGTAGAATTCAGGAGAATGAGGAAAAGGGTGAATGAGACGGGAAAGTGTAAAATGTTTGAATTAGCATGTGCTTGTTGAAGTTTCATATTATACATGACAGGAAGAAGTAACCAAGTTCAGCCGTGTGGTCGAAGGCTGGATGTGGAATGCTTTTACACAGGTTAGTATGACTATATATTTATCTGCATTGATTGCATAACTTGGTTTTTTGTCTTTTGGCTTTTTTATTTTTTGAATTTAAATACTCCGGGGCTTCTGTTTCTTTCTCTACTTTGTTTTCTCTTCCTGTAATGAAGAGAGAAGTATAGGTTTCTGAACATCTGATTCCTGTATCTTTGTTTGTATGTTTTTTTTTTTTTTTTTTTTTTTTTTTTTTTTTTTTTGCATAATTAGTGGTGTACTCTTTTTTTTAAGAATGCAGGGCTTTTTTTGGTCCTTTGCCATTGTAAAACTTTAATTCCACTTTAAATGCCAAGTTTTATTTTATTTTATTTTTTTTTCATGTGAAACTAGTTGTCACTGTATTATATCTGGAGTGAGTGCCTTTGAGATTCTGATTATTATTGTTTTTTTCTCATATCCGCTTTCTCATATTAACTTCAATAACGCCGCAATAACCCCTCAATAACTCCTCAATAACCTTCTAATAATCTCCACGATTCCACTCCAATAACACTATGTAATAATACCCGCAATAAACCCCAAATAATTCTCCAATAACCTCTTTGATTCCACTTCAATAACTATCGTCAATAACCCTCGCAATAATCCCTCGATAACCCTTCGCAATAACCCTCTAATAACCTCTGCAATTCTGCTTCAATAACCCCTGCATTAACTCCCACAATAACCCCATAATAACTTCTACGGTTTCACTTCAATAACCCCCAATAACCTTTGTGATGTAGCACACGTGCCGACATATAGAGTTACGTCTGGAGTCTCTGGAGAAATTTTTTTTTTCCTGTTTATATCCATTCCAAATTGACCACAACCCTTACATTTGCTATTCATTTTATTTTATTTTTAGTGTTATTATGTATTGTATAAAGAAGAAATTAAATGTGTTGTGCTTGTCTTTTATTTGTTATCGTCCTTGTCGTTGTCGATGATGTGGAGGTTCAAAAGGTATATTTTTGGGGCAAAAGTGGGCAATTTTTTTAAAATATTTACTTGCGAAAGCTTGAGTACCCGTTAGTGGAGAAATTAAGTATCGTTCGTGGAAAAATGCACTCGTTTGAAAAATTGTTTTTTTTTCAAAAATAAGGATTTTAAAACATGCGTTTGTGGTAAAAGTGAGTACCGTTCGTAGTGAATTCAGTAAGGTTAGGGGAAAACGAAGCACCACTCGGAGAATATTGGTTTGCGATCTAACCCTTTGTGCATGTACATTGAAAGTCTGTTGCGTCTTTTAAGATCGCAGATTAAACTTACACTTTTACTCCCCGACTGCAGTGTCTCACGACAATGACCAGCTTATCTCTTAAGATTGCTGAGAAGGTTGACATCCTCCAGTGCCCCCAAACGGTGGTTGACATCTAGATGCTGTCAGGTTTTTGGTGAATATGGACTTTTAAATAAGCAAATTTTGAAATTTAGGTGCTTCTAAAATAAAAATAAAATATGAATCATTTGAAATTAAAAAAAAAAAAAATTGAAAACATAGGCTCTTAGAATTTTAAAAGTATTTAAAGTCTTGGGCATTTGATATTTATGCTCTTTAAGTTCGACATTATTTTAAAATTTGGGCTTTTAAATATTTAGGCTTTAAGATTTTAAAATTTTAATATATTTGGCTTTTAAAGCATAAATTTCCAAGATTTAAAATACTTAAATTTGGATTTTAGAATTTTAAACTCCTGAAATTGGAGATGTTTTAAAAGTTGAGCGCTTTGGACCCGAACTCCTATAGTTTAAAAAATAAATATAGAAATTGAGTTTTTCCGGACTTAGGCTCTTAGGGGGCGAAGAATAATTCAAGTGTGAAGCTTTCTAAAATTAATCGTCATTGCAAGTCTCTGCTAGCGAACAAAAGTTTTTTTTTAAGCTCGAAATGTATTTATGGAAATGCATGAGCATTTTTAAAAATATTTCAAAATTTGAATAATTTTAAGGCATACAAATTTCAAGAATATTTTCTAAATAAAATAAGAAATGCAACACTTGGAGATCCGGGAAAATATTTTTGGACTTGCATGAGTTTTAAGCTTATGAAACAAATTCTCAATACATATTTTAAATTAGTATCTTGGTCACTCTGAAGGATGTAAAATGCTTCAAAGCGTGTTAACATATAAAGTTAAATGCGTGCATGTGCTCAAACCAAAATATTTAATGTTTAAATATGAGGTTCGAGAATGTTGTGCGAACTGATCGGGCCGCCTTATCTACAGAGCAGAGTTTTAAGTTCCAGCCCCACTGGTCTGATTCTCATCCTCATAATGACTAGAGTTGCCGAGTCTAATAATCTTGAAATAAACGTCCAAATCATGAAATAAGAATTTACAGGTTCAATCCTCCTACCTATTAAGATAGGAGTTGACATGATTTGTGTTTTGAAAATCTTAAATCAACAAAACAAAATGCCCCCACTTCTATTATAAAAGCTTTAAATGTTCAAATCATCAATGATGACCATGTTGATGATTGAAGATTACAACTGGATGGGTCAATATTTTACATCAAGATTTTCAAAATAATTAAATAAAATATCCAAGCTGAGAATAAATCACTAAAGTTAAAAGCAAATTTCATTCACCCTCCGCAATAGTTTGTCAGGGTGGCAAACTTCAAGTTGACTGCAGCTCACAAAGAGCTAATGTCATATGGACATGACCCTAGTCTCTCGTCTGCGTGTTTTTGTTGTATGATGACACTACAAAATAGCAGTTACGACCAGAGCTTTCTGATGGTTGCAGTCGAATATATTACGGTTACGGCCGAGCCTATATATTCCCTAACGACTTCCTACTTTTTGAGTTATGAATCATAAGAATACAATTGATTAACACAACACTTTTTATTAGCTAAGGTGACTTAAACTTATCCTTTTAGACAAATATCCACCTTGGTTCTACAAGGATCTTCTGGAAGACGTTACCCATGGATTTGTAAATCAGTTACTACTACAGCCTGGGTTGATGAAATTATGGGATCTTGATCGGCATTCGTTATCATCCCCCCACCATCTGCTTTATGCTACATGTGGTAAATTCTACAATTTAAATAACGAGTCTGTTGTTATTATATGTTGAATATTAATTATTAATGACTAGTCTTAATCGAAAGTGCTCTCATGTTATCGGGAGAAGTAATTAACTATCAGGTATTACGCATATGGGAAACCTCAAACCCCAGATCAAAAAGCCACCGCTAAATGAGGTGAAATATCTTTGTAGTGTTTTATCTACAATCCTTTTCGAAAATTGGACCCTCCAAAGCTATCTTAACAAAACAAATTAATATAAAAATGCAAAGAGGAGCGGTCGTGAGTTTTCAGAGCCCACAATTCATCCACGATGGTGGGGTACAAATCCCTAGCTACTGCCACTACTGAATAAATAGATTTGGAAGTACCTCCTTTACATCCCAGCCAGATTTACTGCGATAACACATCATCAATTGCAATTGCTAAAAGTTTGATATTCCACAGTGGCACCAAGCACCTCAGGTTTGACACGCATTTCATAAGCGATCACATAGTTACCAAAACAATCACAATTAGCCACATTCATACTGAAGATCAAACAACATATGTACTCACAAAATATCTCTCCACGACCAAATCCTGTAAACCTCATAGCAAACTTCAGTTTCAACCCTTCGAATTCCTCAATTTGAGAGGGCCTCTCAACCTAGCAAGTATAGTGGTATTCCAACATTAGCTCAATTGCCTATGTGCCACAAAACAACCCAGTGCAATGAATAAATCCTAATCGTCTGCCTAAAAAACCCGAAGCAACATCAACCGTTCATCTAACACCATTGCTTTATAAATACCCTCATGTAAGATGGACTATACAAAATGTATTTTACAGTCATTATCTTCAGTTTAGACTTTAAAGGCCATGAAATGGAGACTACATAAATTTTGGGATGTTTTGAGTAAGGCTTGAAAGAGAGCTTTTTCCTTCTATAGCATGAAGATAATAAAGTGATCAACTTAGATTATGTGAAGGGATTATAGAGAAAACTATGTAAAAATATAAAAATATAACCGGGCATTTACCTACATACCCCCAAATTCCTATGTATTTACATATCCAACCCCTAAGTTTTGCTCTTTATATCTATACCCCTCAAATATTTCATATCATATAAAAATACCACTATTTTAACTTCAAAAAATTGAAATACACATTTTCATGTATGACAACGCAACATGCACGTAAAAAATTAAAATTTAAGTAATTGATACCTAAATACATTTAATATTTGAGTAATTAATATAATATATTTAATATTTTGGAAGATTATTATGTAAAAATATCTTAATATTTTATGAACATGTATGATTTATGTTGCAAATTGTAAATTTTATTAGTAAAAAAGAATTTCGGGAGAAGAGTTTGAGACGTGGCAAGACTTGATTGGTCCGCACACGTGTTCTCTTCCTTCTTATCGCCTCGCTAACTCTCTGCGCGAATTCTACGAGAAGAGGAAGAATCCGAAACCCCCGAGAAGAAATGCGGACGGCTCTCGTCGTCTTCCTGCTATTCCTTGCTTATTTCGGCTCCCCGACCGCCGCCCTCTACTCCGCCTCCTCCCCCGTTTTCCAATTGACTCCCTCCAACTTCAAATCTAAGGTCCCGTTTACTCCCCTCTTTTCTCTATCTTACTATCTTCGGCACTGATCTTATGAAATTCGTTCATGTACCAGGTTCTGAACTCCAATGGTGTTGTTTTGGTGGAGTTCTTCGCGCCGTGGTGCGGACACTGTCAGGCCTTGACACCCACATGGGAAAAGGCGGCTGCCGTACTGAAAGGTGTCGCCACTGTTGCTGCCCTAGATGCGGATGCGCACAAATCTCTTGCCCAGGTTCTTATTCAATGTTAAGATAATTATAATTCGTTGTTTAACTTCAAACATTAAGCTGAATCAGTCTGTTTTTTTGCAATATCAGTGATGTTTGGAGATGTGTTTTATTTTGATTATTGTAATTCAGAGATCTTCTTTTGTTTAGGGATTTCATTACTTTTAACCATACTGATCTTGTTATGGAAGAGTGTGGTGATACGGTACTTTTGAGCTTAAGTTCTACATTTATCGGTCAAAAATTTGGTGCAGATTTTTGTTGCTAACATAAAGATTTAAACACTTAAAAGAGTTATTATTTGTTGCGTCAAATTTATAGGGTTTATAACTGTTCCAATTGGCAAATTCTTGTTCTACTGCAAATCTGAAAGTATATTAGTCTGAAGATGAAGCTTGCTATCATGAAATGCATGAATTTGTATGACTGATGTTACTGTCGAAATTTTAATTATTTTACAATTAGCCGGGCGTCAGCCATGCTGAGCGCTAGTTAATTTCTTTTTGATTTAGTTACTTTAATATGAATATAGAGTTTCGAATTGTGGAAGCACGGTCATGTTTTTGTAGATTTATCTTTGGGTCTAATGACCTTCCTAATGAAAGAAAAAGGATGACCTACCTAATGAAAGGAAAAAATAGGAGCTGGAATATGTTTACGTAATGTTGATCAGTTTTAAATGAGATTCAAGAAAGTTATTGTAACTCCACAAATATGTAATATGAATAGGGTCAAAAAAGGTTTTATATGATTTAGCTAGATTAAAGATAAATACTTGATATAAGGTACAAATACTCAAGAAGCTATCAGATGAATGAGAAAATAGTATTCAATGTAAACTTGATTCTCTTTGATCACCTGCGTGCCAATGTGCCCTCAATATGAACTGTTTTATGAAGTTCTTTATGATGCAATACCTTGGGTGAAAACAATAATCTCTTTTAAGAACTTATTTCAATGCACACTTTTCCTGGTTTAAATTGCAAGTTTTTGATATTTCAAGACATCCTTCTTGACAATATTTATTTATTTAATTTTATATAGGAATATGGAATTAAAGGATTTCCTACAATAAAAGTATTTACACCTGGTAAACCTCCAGTAGATTACCAGGGAGCAAGGGATGTTAAACCTATTGCAGAATTTGCTCTTCAACAGGTTTGTTTTAGTTCATTTTGATGTTTTTTGCATCATTGCTTTTGGTATGCAATTAGTTTTCATTATCATTGAAAGCATCATCGAGTTGTTATTTGTCTCTCTTTTCTCTTTCGTGCTGCATATTAGATAAAAAAGTTTAAATTAGGAATTTTTTTTATCTTTTATTGATTTGGAATTCTATCATTGTGTTGTCCCAACGATGTAGTGGATAATAACTACTATAAACATGGGATTATTTTATAGGGCTAATTGTATACATAGCCCCCGAAACATTGCTATTTACATATTTGGCACCCCCTTTCATCCATTTTTAAAATTATCACTCAAATATAAAAATTCATGATAAAATCCCAAACCGTATTTTTCAATTTTATCAACTCTATGGTTTGATCGTGGCCTGCGTAAATACATCGCTTCTGTAGTTCAAAATATCATGAGTGCTAGATTTTGTAACTAGCAATGTTTTAGTTGCTCTGTACGTAATTATATCTATTTTATATTCAATTAAGAGATAATGAAAATTCAAGTGTATTTTGGGCTCTTTTGATATACTTTTGGAATGTTTGAAGCCCATTGGGGAAGGCTTTGAAGGGAAATCAGTGGCAGGTAATCAAACTACCACATATCTGGAAAAGTTGATAAGTGTGTTGAAATAGTTAAATAGGGGATCACTATACTTCTTGGATTTTGCCTTGAATTTTGATACAGGTATCTAAAATGCTTATGGGAGCCTCTTCTAAGTATTTATGTACAATATTATTCCTGGAATAGATCTATGTATGATCTTGAATTCCTATTTTTGCAGCAAACTGTATGATCTGATTACTCATATGGTGGATGTGGTTGATTCTCTACTTCACAATAGACATTTTCTAATGTTATTTTTATGTTATTATAAAAGTTGGGATGCTGTTTTAATGCACAGGTTAAGGCACTACTTAAGGAACGGTTAAATGGCAAGTCGTCGAGTGGTTCAAGTGAAAAATCTGAACCAAGTGCCTCAATAGAACTGACATCTCAAAATTTTGATAAAGAGGTTATTAAGAGCAAGGACCTTTGGATTGTAGAATTCTTTGCACCTTGGTATGTAGCTCTACCAGTAAAGCTTATATTGATCTACATGAAAATAAATTTACCTTGGTTCAGTTTATATTGATACTTTTGAGATTCTTTGAATATTCTCAGCCTAATGCTAAGCGGCTATAGTTAGTTTCACTGTGAGGCGAACCATGTCCCTTTTATTTATAGTTTCATTTTATATGTAACAGACTTATACTGGTAATGCTGCATTTTTTTTAATTTTTTCCATTACAGTTTGATAATACTTTATTAACATTTAAGCTGTCATCCTGTTTATTGATTGTTTTAAATCTTGGATTTCTCTTTCTGTGCTTTCTTGTCAAGTAGGTTCAGTCTTGTTGAGGCTGCTTTTAAATGTATTCATGGTAAAGTCTTATTACCATTGGCTGTTTTGGGATCTAAGATTTCTAATGTAAATTCAAAAAATAATGTAGTTCTAGATGCAACCAAAAAACAAAATAAACATACAGTTTTTTATAGTATCGAACAACTATTTTCTATTTTTCGTGAAGTAAAAAAAATGATAAAATTCAATCCTATTAAAAGATTTATTGTTTTGTACTAGATATTAATAACACGAACAATGTTAAACATCGTGAAAGAAACACATGATTTGCATCTAACAAAAAAATAGGAAAATCAAATTAATATTATTTTATTAAAAATGAGGCCTACTCTTAGATGAAGAGGGGAAGAAAAGAAGAAAGAGGAAGAAGCCACAAGAATTTGGTTTTTATCGGATTCTATCTATACAGTAAGGAAGATAGCCAATCATTTCCGAGGGTTAGGGCCAAGTATAGCAAGCTACCTTGTCTCATCTCTATTGTTTTGTAGACTAAGTTCATCTCCTATCTAAAGCAATCACATATTTATTGTCAAAATAATAAGCATACATCTTGAATAAGTCAGCTACGATCAGTCCTTTCAGAAGCCGTCAACCTAAGCACCGACTTTTGAGTGCCCTTTTTGGTAAGGAGTATGAGGCTCAACTATGGTCTAAGCTACTAGAGTGAAAGCTTCACAGGTACCAAAGTCGGTTCTTAAAGCCACTATCTAGCCTTCAAACATTCCTTCTTCAGCTTGCTTGGTCCGGTCCATTGCGACGCACCTTTCTTTCTAGTCAGAGGAATGCCCTTTCCAGAAAATGGAGGGAAGGTAGCATGTCTGCTGGTAAGCCCCTTGTCTCTTTCTGTGAATAGGAGAATCCTTTTTAATGCCCAACCTAGGCTTTGAGGAAGTGAAAGTGATCGAAGTTTGTCCAATCAGCACGCCTTGTCTGACTATTGGAGGTAGAGGTATGGGTCAACGAAGAGCATTAGGACTTGTTGGTTTTCTTTCTAGTCCTCGTTATCTCTAGCGCCTTAGCCACAAGAAGAATGAAGAGGGGAGATATTGGAAAAGACCAAGTCTTAGTAACGACACACACCCGATTGTTGGGTGGTCTTCGGGGCAAGGGGAGGGGTGTGCCCCTAAAAGGGTTGTACACATGCATGCCGTGCTAAATCACGACATCAAAAGTAGCTCAAGCGGAAGCTCGTTGGCTCATGTCTTCTCATATGAATCTCGTCTCCAGCTATTGGTCATTTTCGTACCAACTTTAGTGATGCTGTTAAATGCTAATATCCATGGTTGTGATGATTTGTGCTCCCTTTGGTGCACCACTTTTGATACTACTAGAAGGCAGTCTAAATAGGTTACTTATCATCACAATCATAAAATATTAGTATTCAATAGTATATTCAAAAGTATTCATATTATATCATACAAAACATTCAGCCATTAATGTTGGTTAAAATTTCTATAAATTTCTTGATGAATATTCAAGTCTTAATCAAACTTGATGCATGTATTTAAGGGGAGCTAATTTTCCGAACTTATGTCTTTTTTTATCCTAAATGATTTTTTGTTATTCTCTCATCAGGGGGAGCCATCCTTCTGCACCTCAATCCATGTAGTAAGGAAGCAAAAAAAGTTTTTTTATCAATAAAATGAGCTTATTTTGTTAACACTTTTTGTCACTTATTGAATACTACGGATAGAAGGAAAAAAAATAAAAATAAAAATTTCAGATGGATTTGCTTCTGATTTCAAAGGTACTAAAAAGTTTAGCATTATGTCTCTTCGGTTTTCTTTTTCTGAAATGAAACTTTAAGGATAAAGTACTGTAGAAAATGAAGTTTGATCAGATCTTGGTGATAGATTGTAAATGCAGTTGGGCTTAAGGTGGTTTGGTGGCATAAAATAAATAAGAATAATACACGTCTCCTTAATGGATGTCTCACTTTTCGTTGGGAGCAAAGATTATTCACTAAGGTTTGATGTAACAGAAATAGTAGATAAAGTAGAGGTCACATGAAAACAAGACATACCACCATTTTTTTTATTCCAAATTGTTAATTTCTTTAGGTTTACGGACAGGATAACAAATCAGAAGAATGGATTATACTTACATGTTATGTACCTCAATTGAGCTTGTATGGGTCATTCCCCACTCACTTAAATCTTTATTTTCTCTTGTGCTCTTTCCTTTTTTTCCTCCTGATTCCGTGGCCTTACTGACACCAAATTGTGGCAACGGAGTTATTGATACAAACTGGTACCAGTTTATGAGTTGATGGATAAGTTTTTAATGGCTTCTTAACTTTTTATTGGTTTACCCATGTTTATAATAGATTGATTCACGAGGCCTTATATGAACTTCATGTTGCGGACAATACCATTCTCCAATTAGTACCATAAGCGTTTTATTATTGCAGATAATTATTGATGCAAAACTGAAGCAAGATGAAATTTAGAATAAAAAAGGGCCCTAATCCATAGCATCTAAACGTGTAAATTGACATACTTTCTGCAATTTATATTACCTTTGTAGTTGGGTGACTATAATCACAGTACAAATTGAATTGCATTTAACGATTTTTTTTTTTTTTTCAGCTCTTTCATTTTTCCTTAGTTGTAACAAAGCCCTTGTGCTTCCTATTTGATAAACTCTGTTTTAAGTTTTATATTTATTCCCTTTCTTTGTTCAGGTGTGGGCATTGCAAAAAGCTTGCACCAGAATGGAAGAAAGCAGCAAATAACTTGAAGGGGAAGGTTAAATTTGGCCATGTTGATTGTGATGCGGAGAAGGTACCCCAGTTTTCCTACTATTACCCACAGTTTTTGAAGAAGTTATGACCTTATAGCTTAATTATGTTGGTGCTTTTTGCCGTTTTATGCATATTATTAAGATTTAGTGAGCTTAAATTGAATAACAGACTGAGATATTCTACTTTATGTAATTATAATAGAGTTTCAACCACTTTTGTCAGTGGTAGGACTTTAATGTGTTATTCCTTTGATTCTTTATTCAAAAGCATGATTTCAATACTGTAAATATTGTGTTCAGTATGCATTCCTCTTTCATTCTTTTTCGGATGGAAATTTCCAGCTCGTGCTTCATTCTTTAGTTTTTGTTGTGGATCTTCACAATATTGCTGGTTTCATAAACTACATATTATAGGATTTATGTCATGACTTCTACAATAATAATTTTATATTGGTTGTCGACTATCTCACACAACCCTTCACTTCACATCCGGAACATGGGACTCGGCAAAGGCAGTGTTAAAAGTACATAATAAACAAAAAAAATATTCACACACCTCTAACCATGTCAATATTTCAACAAGCATGTTGTTCTGATTGTTTTATGGCCTTTCATTTCACATTTTTAGCAACTGCTGATTGAACATAGATTCTTTTTGGCCTTGTTTGGGATCACTTTTTTTTGTTATTTTATATTTTTATTTATATTTTGTTTTGTTTATGTTTTGATTTGAGTTGAGCATGTTTGACTGTCATAGTTGTTTTTAAAAACACTCAAAATATCCTTTAGGTCTTTTGAGTTTTTTTAAAAAAAGGCTTTTTTTTTAGAAACAATTACACACACACTAATTAAACATGTTTTCAAAAAAAAAACTACAAAAAAAAAAAAACAAAATACTAAAGTGACGCCAAATGGACACTTAAGATCCTGAATACTTAAAGCTGATTAGTGATTTTTCTTAAAGTTCCTATTCTAACATTCAAGGTAACAGTCCTTGATGAGCAGATTTAATGTACAAGGATTCCCTACAATTCTGGTATTTGGGGCTGACAAAGAAAGCCCATTCCCCTACGAAGGTGCCAGAGCTGCTCCGGCAATCGAATCTTTTGCATTAGAGCAGCTGGAGACCAATATCTCTCCTCCCGAAGTATTAGAGTTATCTAGCTCTGTAAGATTTCATTTTCACGGCCTTCTGTCAAATAATGCTTGTTATTTCATTCATGTGACGTTTTGTTCTTTCATGGGTAGGATGTGATGGAGGAAAAATGTGCAACAGCTGCTATATGTTTTGTGGCTTTCCTTCCAGACATCTTGGATTCGAAGGCAGAGGGAAGAAATAAGTACCTTGACCTCTTGTTATCAGTTGCTGAGAAGTTTAAAAGAAGCCCATACAGGTAAAGTTTACCTGCAATATCATTATTAATCATTATCATCATCCACAATTTTTAGCTTTTTCCCAATTATTCGGTTTAGTTTTTATGAACGTCATTCCCTATTCATTTCTGTTGAGTTTTGCTTCTTGATGTGTGAAATTTATTTGGGATTATTTTTTTCGCAGACTTTTTATTTTATCTTTAATGTACTTCTGCTGGTTTTGTAAATTTTTCATAATTTAATGTATCATCTACCGTTTTATCTATCTTATGTTTAATTCTCACTTATGTTAACTAAATGCTACTGCTACAATTACACTCTAACATTAATTTGCAATTTATGGTTGAATTATTATATTTTGGTAAAGACTATGTAAGAAATTGATTGATTAGTCTATTTGAAAATTTACTTAATTTAAAATTAAAGTTTTAAATTTACTGTCTTTTTATTTTTTTACTTTATCCCTTTAAAGTTTTTTTTTTTCATATTAATTTAATTTCATTCATTTTAACGAACTTATCATTCTCTATATGATGTACAAATACTAACTATATCCTCTCATAAAGAAGATATCTATTGTACAATATGTATCATAAAATTTTAAAATAAAGAAATAAATAAAAATAAAAATAGTGGAGTCATTAAATCTTCTTGTTAGCTTTTGTTTCAGAAGAACTTCATATCTTCTAATCAGGCTTCAGAACAATATGTGATTTTTTACCCAAAAAAAATTGATCAGCACATTTATTTAACTATTTGTTCTTATGCACAGCTATGTTTGGGCTGCTGCTGGGAAACAGCCTGATCTTGAGCAACAGGTTGGTGTGGGTGGCTATGGCTACCCAGCTTTGGTCGCCCTTAATGTTAAAAAAGGTGTATATGCTCCTCTTCGAAGCTCCTTTCAGCTCAAACAGATCAAGTAAGCTTTTCTCCCTTCTCAGTTTAGAATCCATCCTATTATTGATGGCAGAGAAACTGACAAGAATTGCATATTTTACAGTGAGTTTGTGAAGGAAGCAGGGCAAGGTGGTAAGGGCAACTTACCCCTCGAGAAAGTTCCCTCCATTGTTCAAACAGAACCATGGGATGGTAAAGATGGAGAGGTCATTGAAGAGGATGAGTTCTCCCTTGAAGATCTGATGGATGACGATGCCACTGCTTCTAAAGATGAATTGTGACCGGCAAGGCCAAGTTTGAGAATTATGTGAGTTTTCTATTTTCATTGCTTGTTCTTGCTACAAGAGATGTCTAATATTTATTGGTTTGAGAGTCTGATTTGGAGGCTAAGAAGCGGAAATTTTCTAAAAAAGGGAGCATAGCATGGGGATAGAGATATTATTGATCCTTCATAAACTAATTGGTTTAATAATCACTTCTTGCATTTAAAGTGATGATCTTTCTGTTTATTAGTTAGTTTTATTAATGAGAACCGAATTTGGTCGGTCTGTTTTATTGTTCTTAGTTCAAGTTCGTTGGTAATTTGCTTAATCCATAAATTGTGGGAAGAGTTTTCTTTAAATTGACTGATAATTTCTTAGGAATTTAAAATGGTTCCCAATGGAGGTCGTTGAGAGCAGAGCTCTTGTGTGAACTCAATTGATAAAAAGGCGAGTTTTTATGACGTACCAGCGTAATAAATTACTAAAAATGTTTTAAAAAAAAGATATTTTACATTTTATATCTAAAGTGATTTTTTATTAATATCTATTAAATATTTATTACTTTATTGTTATAAAATTAATTTTAAATTAATATTTTTTCTCTCATTCATGTTAAAGAGTTTTGAGAGTGACTGGAGGATGACTCGGACTCTCCTGATTGTCAGTATTGATCAGCAGCACATCGTTTGGTGCTAAGAGAATTCAAAGATGTCATCTTTATTAAATTATTACAGCGTTGCACTGTACGATAGCCTTTTTCTAGAATTCAATAAAGCTCTGCTAGCCAAGTAGTTATTCTCTCTTTGCTAGCTATATTTGTTTAAATTTTAGAAGAATTTTGGCAACCTCATCTTCTTGTTCATTATATCGATCCAAGCCCGATTTCAATTATCTTAATATTAAAATAATCTTAATATTTTATTCTTAAACTTCTCCTTTAAAGTTTAGTATATTATTTAAATTATATTAAAATAATCTTAATATTTAGTCTTAAACAAACCCGTCCTTTAAAGTTTAATGTCCAATACTGTTTTTTAAATTATAAAAATAACCCTTAAATTAAGTTATTAGTGATCAGGTGAAACTTGAAAACATCTCACGTTAAAATTATTTTCTCAACAATTATCTTTTTAAACAGAAAATTTAACTTCAAACCCTCCAGGAACGTTGTTCTAAGTCCTAGCCAGATTTTAACAAAAAAATGAAACATAAGTATAAACTCTCTCAAATTATATTAATTTTCTTTTTCTTATATATTGACCCAATGCTTCAAGCAGAACAAGCAATCTTTCTTAAACGCACACAATTAAAATTAAAATTAAAATTAAAAGAATAATAGAAAAAAGCCTCTTGCAATTTCCCTAAAAATTTCTACCAGTCAATTTCTCCCACAAAGAAAACTAAGCAGACCCTTCAGTTCTTCTCAGTTCTTCCCCACAGTTTAAAAAAAAAAAAAAAAAAAGCTCTTTTGAACATTAATAAAAGTAAAGCTACCTTCAACTGGTAAGGAGACAACCACTTCAGGCAACTGCTGAACTTTTCAGAAGCCCAGATTGAGGTGAAAGATGCTTCAAGCTGGTAACATCAAACAGCTCCATGAATCTTTGATCAGAAACTCTCGCCTTTGCTGCAGCAAATCTCTGGTATTCATCGAATACAGAAGATAAGCACCATTTTTGAAGCTTCCTTAAACAGCCGACGACACAGCCGGTGCGATGCTGGCCAAGAAAAATGCAAGTTGGTAAAACTTTGATTAAGTTTGTACAAAATCCGGTAATAAGGGTGCAACTGAACCGAAACCAATTAGTGTGACGGCTTAGGCTTGACTTGGTAAGTATGTCCTGAACCGAGTTGAATGAGCTAACAAGCCAAGCTCAAGTTAGCCCAAACTCCACTCATTATATCATGAGCCAGCTCGATTAAAAAAAATTAATATAAAATATACTCAAAATATTTAGAAATGACATTTTGTATTTATATCAAGTGATTTCTTATTATTTATCTCATATTTATTCATTTTATTTACATTGTATTATAACATTACTTGAATTGATATTATTTTCTCTTTCATAATAAACAAACTGGCTCATGAGTCGGCTCAAACTCATAAAAGTAAGCTCAAGTTCAGGCTCAAACTCAGATTAGTTAATCAAGTTCAAGCTCAAACTCGACTCGAATCGTTTGCACCCCAAATCCAGTATTGAAGGAGGGAGAATCAGTGAAGGGTTTTTGGTTTTCACCCAGAGTACCTTGCCTCTATTACAATGGATGAGTAGAGGGTGATTACTAACATCTGTGTAAAAAGCAAATTAGTATATATCATTAAACAAAGTTTAAGAAGCTAATTGTGCGCGTTTTTAATACCAAGAATAATTTTGAGAGCCTCCCGAATCATTTCTTCTGGGATGTTCACAAATGGTTCCTAAAGAAAAGTTTCAGATTTAGCATTTTGATCATATAATAGCCTTCTAAATTGGAAAAAATAAATCATTTTTTTTATCAAGGGTGCAGCTGTATGTTTAATTATTTTTGCTTAAGGAAAAAAAAAAAAGAAGGATTGCAGAGAAACAGCTATAGTAAATTAGTAATATAAGTAGCAAAAAGATTGGCGGGACAAAGTCAAAAAGTTGACTTGAATAAATTCACATGCTCCAATGAATGAAATGCATGATTGGGTTATCATTATGAAGTTGTTTATTAGATCATTATGGAAGCCGAAATAAAATATAGAATTACGTGAACCAGTTGATATATAAGTCCTTTTCTTCATTTGCGTACTCCACCCAAGTCCAATATAATATGTTATAACCGTACTAAAGAGAACAAGAAAGAAAATTAGATAACTAACCCCAAATTTAGGATTTCAAAAAAAGTAAAGTGCCAAAATATATCCCGATAAGTTTATAGAAATGTCAAAATAGTCCCGATTATTTTATTTCAACTCCACTTTAAAGAGTTTGAAGACTATTTTAACACTTCTATAAACTTTAAAATTAAAAGGGCCTCAAGTAAATAAACGATGATTGTTTTGGAAAAGATGGATGAAACACAAGGAGTTATAAAACCAAAAAAAAAAAAAAAAAAAAAAAGAAAGCTCTCTAATGGCGCCAATTGCAAGAGGACTGACTGATACTATACAAATAAGGAAGATTTACGTACATGCCACTCAATTCCTATGTATTTACATATTTAACATCTAAACTTCAATTTTTACATACACACCACCTTATCTATGCATGAGAAGGTGCATCACTTCTCAAAAGTTAAAATGATGACGTATTTTATGTGATGTGAATGATTTGGGAGGCATAGATATAAGAAATAGAGTTTAGGTGTTAGATATTTAAATACATAGGAATTTGGTGGTATGTATGTAAATGCCCGTATAAATAAGTATGAAATGGCCTATAATGGACGATATTTCTTGACTATCTGTGATTATTCTCTCGCAAAACAAGAGCAATAATGAAATATAAAAGCAGTATGAATTGTTCTATCTATATGAACAAGCATTAAATCTACATGCAGTAATACTTCTTAGATGGAAAACGTAATATAACAGATAATCATCATTATTAGCCTTTTTTCATCTATCAATATCTTTATTCATTAATGTTGAGTGGAGCATGACATTTTAATTCTAACTTGTGCAAATCAAGTTACACTACAAATCTTTTTTCTTTTTCTTTTTTTTTTTTGGCCCACCCATTTATCTTCCTAATCATTTGATATTAAGTTTATCTATTCAGACGATTGGTGCATCCTTCACCTACTGTGTTCGTTAATGCCCAAATCAATAGTCTATTTTGCACTAGTTGATGTTCTATGGATGTCACTTCCAATGCCCTGCTAATGTACTATTTTACTTAATCACCATTTTAACATTCTTGTTTGTATCACTTAATAAATCAATGCTCCTTCTGTTGACCAACGCTTGTATATATAGAACATGGTTGATTAATTGCATGTATAGAATTCTGAGTTTCCACGACATTCTTGCAACACATTGCGTTTCTAAAGATACTTCTTCATTTGAAATACTAAACCTTAACTTTAGAAATTAAAGCATAGTATATTTCAGGACAAATAAAAGAGAACAAAAATGATAATTGGGAGAGCAAATTCAAAGAGTTCATGGTAAATTTGGTTATTGGCTTTACAATTTTTTTTTTTTTTTTTTTTTTTGACATTTTGCATTACAAGACAATTAATCAAATATAAAACACGTCAGCGCAGAGTACCTCAATATATTGCTCAAACTATTTATTACGTTGCAAAAATTAAGAATTGAATTTACAATATGACCCACATGAGAAACTGATAGTTTTTCTTCTCGAATGTAACATTTGCTTGTTTTTCATAGTAAAACACAGCACAAAGTATCATGTAAATTGGCATGCTATCAAATGATTAAATGATTATTTTATTCATGGGAATGTGACATTTGAATGCATTTCTTAGTAGATGAGCACACATCACGAACGTTATTATCAGATATAGAAAAGTGCCGAAGGATGAAAACAAAAATTTACTGTAAATTATGCTATTTTATAAGCCATAATACACAAGATAGGAAGCCCATAGTGGAGTACATTCTAACTAAATATATCCTTCTTGGTAACTTCTTCATGGAAGCGCACCGAAAGCAGATTCTTAGTCATAATGACTCAGTGACACGTGTGAAATAGTATTCTTCCATCTATATTGATGCTTTGGGACATACTTATCTTTTATTCCTCACCTAACATCTAAGAGTCAAAATCATCAGTATTCTACGTCACCAAATTTTGAAATTTTCCTATTATGGTCAACATAGGTGGCTGAGTCCAGCATTAGAAACTGCTTACGAATCCAAATATATATATACAGTATTAATGTAAACTTATGAATACATAGAACGTTTTTGATATAGTATACTTATATATTACATTAACATATATATATATATTGAGAATATATATATATATATATATATATATATATATATATATATATTAGGTAAATTGTGGCTTACTGATTATTGTTATTTATAATGGTTTTTGTTTAATTCCTTTGATTAGTTTCAATTTTCTTTTAGTCTCATCTAAATTCAAATTTTGCTATTTTGATCATAAAACATCATGTTTAATGAGGATTATGTTGAAATTAAAACTTGATTTTAGTTGTTTTAAAAGTCTAATAAGAGCACTAAATGCTGAAAGCCTTATTCAGAATGTGTAGTAGGTGTGGTAGGTGTAAAATTATTGTTAGTAGGTGTTGAATTATTGTGTGCTAGGTGGGAATTATTAGTAACCATTGGATTGGAATTATGGTGACACAATCCTACCAGTTAATTTAGGAGGTGCCACTAAGTATAAATAGGGGTGGAGTCTTTGAGTTTGTATCAGCTGTTAAAATAAAGTGAAGCGCTTCCATAAATTTCTAGCGCTTTGCCAAATCCCAAAGCCTCTCCATTCCAACAAAGTGGTATCGAGCTACAAGGTTCCTTTATAGAGCAATGACAAACGGTGGTATGGTTTCCTTCCAAGTCCCGATGCTTAAGGAAAGCATCTACGACAATCGGAGTATCGAGATGAAGGCACTTCTTGGAGCGCATGATGTTTGGGAGGTTGTGGAAAAAGGCTACGATGAGCCGAGCGACGAGTCCGCTCTATCCACAACACAAAAGGAGAGCTTAAGGGACTTGCGAAGAGAGACAAGAAGGCTCTCTTCCTCATCTATCAAGCTTTAGATGAAGATGGTTTTGAGAAGATCTCGAAGTGCTACTTCGATGCTAAGCATGGAAGAAGCTCGAGGTTTCGTATAAAGGAGAAGAGAAGGTTAAAGGTACGACTTCGAACTTTAAGAAGTCAATTTGATATCTTACATATGAAAGAAGGCGAGTTGGTCTCCGATTACTTTTCAGAGTCATTACACTTTCCAATCAACTAAAAAGAAATGGAGAGAAGTTAGAAGATGTGGCAATCATGGAAAAGATTCTTCGTTCATTAGATTCAAAATTTGATAGTATCCAACTATTATCGAAGAAACCAAGGATTTACAAGCCATGACGATAGAACAACATCGGGTTCACTGCAAGCCCACGAAGAAAAGAAGAAGATGAATGAAGAGATTGTCGAACAACTTCTCAAAACGAATATTCAACCAACTCTGAAGAATGAAAGCTTCAACAATATTAGAAGCCAACATGGAAGAGGTGGTGGACAAGGACGAGGTCATACTAGCAAGCAAGGGTGGGCTTCCAACAATAACTATGAGAAAGGAGAAAGATCTACAAGAGGACGTGGTCGAGGGCGCTCAAATTCGAGGTACGATAAATCTCAAATTAAGTGCTTATAATTGTAACAAGTTCGGGCATTATGCAAAAGAATGTAGAGCTCCTACGAACAAAGTTTATGAAAGAGTCAACTACATAGAAGAAAAGAGAGAAGAAGATGACACGCTACTACTAAGCATACAAGGATAATGAAAGAAGTGAAGATAGTACATGGTACTCGGACACCGGTGCAAAGCAACCATATGTGCGGGAGACGAAGCATGTTTGTAGAGCTCGACGAATCGGTAAGCGACAATGTGTCGTTTGGAGATGAGTCCAAGATAGAGGTGAAAGGCAAAGGTAACATTTTCATCCGATGGAAAAATGGGAAGCATCAATTTATTTCTAATGTTTACTTTGTGTCGAATATGAAGAGCAACATCTTGAGTTTAGAGGCAACTATCGGAGAATGGGATATGATATTCACTTGAAAGAAAATACTCTTTTCTTAAAAGACAGATATTGGTGAACTTGATTCTTCAAGGTGCCAATGTCTAAAAATAGAATGTTCTCGCTAACATTCAAAACGATATCGACAAATGTCTCGAGACCACAGTTATAAAGATGCTTCTTGGCTTTGGTATCTTCGATTTAGGCATCTCAACTTTTGAAGGACTCGAATTGCTTTCAAAGAAAGAGATGATGAGAGGATTACCTTGCATCAACCACTCTGATCACTTATGTGAAGGATGTTTACTCGGAAAGCACATCAGAAAAATCTTTCCAAGGGAGCCAAGTTTAAGAGCTCAAATGCCTCTTGAGCTCATACATACAGATATGTGCGGTCCAATAAAGCCAAACTCACTCGGTAAGAGCAACTATTTCCTTCTCTTCATAGATGATTTCTCAAGAAAAACATGGGTGTATTTCTTAAAACAAAAATCAGAGGTTTTTGGAATGTTCGAAAAGTTTAAGGCAGGATGTAGAAAATGAGAGTGGTCTCGAGATCAAAGCTATGCGATACGATCGAGGAGGAGAATTCACTTCGAACGAATTTCGAGAATTCAGTGAAGCCAACGGAATACGTCGACTTCTAACCGTTCCAAGATCCCCCAACAAAATGGAGTAGCGGAAAGGAAGAATAGAACCATCCTTAACATGGCAAGAAGCATGTTAAAAGCAAGAAATTACCGAAGAAGTTTTGGGCGAGAGCGATCACATGTCTTGTTTATTTGGCTAACCGATCACCGACAAGAAGTGTGTGGGGAAAGACACCACAAGAAGCATGGAGTGGAAAGAAGCCCGGCATCTCACATCTGCGAGTTTTTGGATGCATAGCTCATGTACACATACCCGACGAAAAAGAAGCAAGTCTGGATGATAAGAGCAGAAGTTCATCTTCATTGGTTACGACACCAACTCGAAAGGCTACAAGCTATACAATCCAAATACAGGAAGTCGATCATCGAGCGGAGATGTCATATTTGATGAAGGAGGAGAATGGGATTGGGAATCACATGACGAGGACTACAACTTTTTCCCATACTGCAAGAAGAAGACGTAGAAGCGACTACGGATCGAACAAACAAGAGAAGAGCCTACTACTCTCACAAACAACATTAATTACAAGTACTCAAAGTGACTCATCGTCATCGAATTCAACGAAAATTAAAGTGAAAGAGTACACGCTTCGGAAAATTATAAGATCTTTATGAGGTAACTAACAATCAAGATAATCTTACTCTTTTTTGTCTCTTTGCCGACTGCGAGCCCATGAATTTCCAAGAAGCTCATACGAAAGCAGAAGTGGAAAGATGCAATGGATGAAGAAATCAAGGCAATCGAGAAGAACGACACATGGAGCTAGCTTCACTTCCAAAAGGGCACGAAGCGATTGGTGTGAAATGGGTGTACAAAGCAAAGAAGAATTCCAAAGGAGAAATTGAAAGATACTAAAGCAAGATTGGTGAGCAAAAGGCTACTGATCGAAAGCGGACATCGGCTATGATGAGGTATTTGCCCTCGTTGCTCGATTAGAAACTATTAGACTAATCATCTCTTTGGCGGCCAAAAATAAGTGGAGAATACATCAATTGGATGTAAAATGCTGCTTTTTGAATGGAATACTTGAAGAAATAGTTTACATTCGGCAACCACCGGGATATGAAGTCGAAGGACAAGAAGACAAAGTTCTAAAGCTAAAAAAGGCTCTCACGGGTTGAAGCAAGCACCAAGAGCATGGAATAGTCGAATAGATAAGTATACGCAAGAGAAGGGCTTCATAAAGTGTCCTTACGAGCATGCTCTTTACATCAAGAATGATGATGGAAATTTCTTGATTGTTTGTTTATATGTTGATGACTTGATCTTCACAGGAAATAATCCAAGTATGTTTGAAAAGTTCAAAGATGCGATGACGAAGGAGTTCGAGATGACAGATATTGGGCTTATGTCATATTATCTTGGCATCGAAGTCAAGCAAACAAAGGATGAAATTTTCATCTCTCGAAGGTTATGCGTGGAGATATTGAAGAAGTTCGAGATGGATAATATTGACCTATAAATACTCACAGTAGAATACTGAGTCAAGTTATCGAAGTATGATGAGGAAAAAGAATCGATCCAACGATTTTCAAGAGTTTGGTTGGAAGTTTGCGTTACTTGACATCGCACGAGGCCATATATTCTTTATCTTTGTTGGACTTATCGGTCGCTACATGGAGACTCCAATCCTGTACCCACTCGAAGACCGCTAAAAGAATTATGCGCTATATCAAAGGTACAATTGATTTTGGCTTACTTTACTCATCATCTAACAATTTCGAAGCTTCGAAGGATATAGCGATAGTGATTGGGCTGAGACATGGATGATCGAAAGAGCACTACGAGGTTCGTGTTCTTCATAGGAGATATTGCTTTCACTTGGATGTCAAAGAAACAACCAATTGTCACTCTTCTACGTGTGAAGCAGAGTACGTGGTGCTGCAACCTCATGTGTTTGTCATGCGATTTGGCTTCGAAACTTATTAAAAGAGTTAAGTTTACCACGAAGAAGGCGATCAAAATTTTTGTCGATAACTAGTACGCAATATAGACTATAGAAAGAATCCAGCTTTTCCACGATAAGCAAGCACATTGATACGCGCTATCACTTCATCGTAGAATGCATCGAAAGAAAGGAGATACAAGTGCAGATACGTGAAGTCTCGAATCGAGTTACTTGATATATTTACCAAGCCACTCAAAAGTGAAGACTTTATTAAAATGAGAAGTTTACTTGAAGTCACAAAATCAAGTTTAAGAGGTGTTGAAATTAAAACTTGATTTTAGTTGTTTTAAAAGTCTAATAAGAGTCTCATCTGAAACTTATTCTAGAATGTGTGGTAGGTGTGGTAAGTGTAGAATTATTGTATGGTAGGTGTTAAATTATTGTGTAGTAGGTGGATGATTATTGTAACCATTGGATTAGAATTATAGTGACACAATTCTAACCGTTAATTTAGGAGGTGTCACTAGTATAAATAGGGGTGGAGTCTTTGAGTTTGTATCAAGCAAAGAAAATAAAGTGAAGCTTCTTCCATAAATTTCTAGCCTTTGCCAAATCCCAAAAGCCTCTCCATTCCAACAGATTAAACTTATAAACACAAGTGCTTCTTCTTAGCTAACACAAACAGCCAACCTAACATATGGAATCACTATATGATCAACTCGGAAGAATGTTCCACCTTTGGTTCATTCATTTGCAATTTTAATACATTATACCTATATTTCCTATCACGATTCAAAATGTGAAAATTATGTTATAATTTAAAATATAGAATGCGTTTCTCTCGAAACTAATCAACAAAAACAAGAAAATGATAAGAATTCAATCAAAATGGGTAGCTTAGACCCACATCAATTCATTTCTTATTTAATACTCTCCCATTAAAAAGATTTCAAAATCTTATTGTGTCATCAACGAAGAACAACGTTCATTAAGATTTCGCCGCCCCCAAACTAGGGCGCAACTTCAAATGTAGGCAAGAATTCCAAAATAGAGCTAGTTAGTGCCACAAAAGATAAGAAACCACTCAGTGGAAGCCACGTACGACTAGAATTCATTATGTTGGATCGATAGTTGTTTATGGAAGAATACCAAAACCTTATTAGAAACATGAATCAAGCCCAAGGCACGATAAAAATAGAGAGTAACAAGATCTCAATGAGACTATTAGGAAACAAATTTACGAAGAACTTGGCTAAACTCTCTAGACTTAAAATGGCAAGGTCTGAAGATTTTTGTAGAGAATGCTATTGAAACTTCATGTGCAATTTTCATATGTCTACACTCAATTAGTAACTCGTTATCTATAAGCAAAGACCAATATTGATAATCAAAAATTGGCAAAATAACATAAATACATAAAAAATGCACAAGGTAAAACTTTGTGACAAAAGAATTAAGCAAAAAGTCTACTTCTAATTAGGGAAACGAAAGGAGTGTGTCACTGGCGAGTTTCTTCTCACGAAAACCTTTAGTCGGTTAGTGAATACTCTTCGTGAGTTGATGAGTTCATTGGTGAGTAATCCTAGTTAATAGGCCAGCCTATTGGCTTGGTACAAAGGTTCAAGTTAGAGCTGAATCGTCTTCTCAATGAACAGCTTCTAGAACCTACTTTAGGTCTTCATTATGACTTTATTAACTTGAACAGTTGAATATGAGCCTACACATTGAAGCCTTATCCCAATAGAAAAAAACAAAATTATAAGCTAGCTTAAGCTATCCTTCACAACTTTTGGGCATATGAAGCCAAAACATCACAAAAGAAAAAGCCAGAGTCTCTTTTAATATTCATACCGAAGCATCATTTTTTGCTTAAATAACTACCACAACTACCACTAAATCCAGCCTAAGAAACATAACCACCAATCCAAGCATTAAAACATTAATAAGCAACAAACAATCAAGTTATTTAACAATCTCAGAAAACCTCCCCACCAATTACCTTATGACCCTCAATTCCAAACTGGAAAAGCCTGATTCCATTGGCATCCAAGAACTCCAAGTTCGCCTCCGGATACGGCTCAGGGCACAAATACCTGAAATTACCACTTCAAT
This sequence comes from Papilionanthe hookeriana x Papilionanthe teres, assembly GCA_022702705.1. Classification (NCBI taxonomy): domain Eukaryota; kingdom Viridiplantae; phylum Streptophyta; class Magnoliopsida; order Asparagales; family Orchidaceae; genus Papilionanthe; species Papilionanthe hookeriana x Papilionanthe teres. The sequence continues at coordinate 31,094,338 of CM040421.1, forward strand.
CCATTACACAGACAGAAACTATAAATTAAAAGAATGCAGATATTGGGAAAAATAAAAGAGCAAAACACTTGCACGACGGAGCGAAGCCGGAGCTTTTGGAGGAAACTGAAATTTACAGCCTCCGGAAACCCCGACCGAAAAACTCCGGCTTCCACAACCGCAAAGTTGAGCGGCCGCGCCACCTCCTCCTTCACATCGCCGGCGATGCAGCCATTGGCCACTCCGCCGGGCAGCTCCTCCGCTCTTCTTTTGTTCGATGGCTGCTCCATTTCTTAGACCAGAGAAGAAGCGGGCTTTGCCGTTTGCAGCCTTCGCCGTATTTAAAATAACAAAAAAATATTCTATGGGGAAATTTACATGCATGTCATATAATTCTTATTTATTTACATATTTAACCTCTAGAATTTGATATTTATTTTTATGCTATTTTTGTATTACTTTTAAAAAATTAATGATATTTTAAAACGTTAAAAATATAAATATAAAATTTTAGATGTTGAGTATATAAATAGATAATAAGTGTGTGACATGTATGTAAATGTCCTTTTTTATTAAACAAATTTAAAATAATTGAAAATTGAGCTGGCATATTTGGAGTTTAAAAATAATTATATATACTCACGCGTGCGCTTTATTTTCTACTTTAAAATAAATAAATAACTATTCATTTATATTTTAAAAGAGTTTAGTTTATGTATTCGTTTAATTAAATATTTATGAGATGTTAAAATTTGTGGAGAATTTTCTTGATTATAGTTTACGAAAAAATATTACATCCGGACTACGCACGTAGAGATACGTGCGGAGCCCAATCCATGGGAGACACATGGAATCCCGCAATAACACGCAATAACACGGGAATAACACGAATGAATATTCCTCGTTTTACTCCGCGGTTAGGGGTGTTCTGGGCGGAATAAATCGGGGAATAACGCGGAATAACACAAGGAATATTCTTCGTGTTATTCCCGTGTTATTCCGCGTTATTATGGTGGTATTGTAACACCACAACAATAACACATCAATCTACGCGGAATAACACAAGAATAACGCAGAATAACACGGGGGAATATTCTCTGTGTTACAATACTACCGCAATAACAGATGAATAACGCAGAATAACACGGAGGAATATTCTGTGTGTTACAATACTACCGCAATAACACATGAATAACGCGGAATAACACGGAGGAATATTCCCCGTGCTATTTCTCCCAAAACACTACTAACCGCAGAGTAACACGAGAAATATTCCTTCATGTTATTTTCATGTTATTGCGCGTTATTGCAGGATTCCACCGGGATTTCACGTGTCTCCCGTGGATTGGGCTCCGCAAGTACCTCTACGTGCGTAGACCAGATGTAATATTTTTCCATAGTTTACACTTAAGTTTAAGAGAGAGAAAGAGACAGGCAATAGGTATTAGGTATCCCAAAAAGAGATCAACGACGAATATTAGTCATGATAGGCTCGGCGAGCATCATCGTTGATTTTTATGACTAACACCGGTGTTGGTGTCGGTGCTGAATGGTAGTCTTGATGGATATTGGTTTTTCGTTCTGATGATGACAGAGAGCATTAGTCTCGATAGTGATGGCGAGTGTTGGCTTGTTGAAGATGTTGAGCTTTTATCGATGGCTTTGCTAGTCGTTTATTTTGTTGAGGTTAGTCGTGATTGTGATGACTAGCTTCACCAAATCTTTTTGATGTCATTAGCTTGTATTAGTAATATTTAAAACAAATCAAATAAAAATAATAAACCACAATTTAATTTTTATTTGATCATAATAAACCACAATTTAATATTGATTTTTAGCTCATCATTGTCACCAAGGTCGATGCCTTTCATTGTCACCATGGTTAATACTAGTCCTTGATGCCAGTATTGGTGTTCATTGTCGAAGTAATGATCGGCATTTGTCCTCAATATTGACATCAATGTTCAACATCTTGAACAAATAAGACATGTTCTATCCCATCTAATGTTAATACCCACTCTTAGAGTCACTTGTCTCCCCTCTTACATAAAAGATAATCAAGTGGGCAATTAGTGATTGCTAGATAATTCATGTTTATTGCATTGTACCATTGTAATTTACAACCATTTGTAATTTACAAAGAGAGATGAATCTTTTGATAGATATTCTAGTTGGTAGAGAAAGCTTATTATTTATGTTGTTATTTGTTTAGACAAGAAAGGCAATGAGAAAAGAAAAGGAGAGAGCGTTTAACGAAAATAGACATGAAGAAGATTGGAACGTCGCGTTCAGACGCTTATTTTGATTGTAAGCACATAACCATGAGGGGTCTTTTAGATCTTCGATTAATATTCAAAAACAATAATAAGCACTCATCATGTACTTGATTTGAGCTCATTTAGAATATCATTCTATCATTTCTTATGTCATTACATTCTTATTATCAAGTTCTTCAATTCAACTTCAAATATGCTAAAATTGAAGTATAATTACTCATCAAGAAGGTTTAATGAATAAAATGATATTGTCAACATATAATCTAACATTGGAATCCTTACAAAAATTGAAGGCATATTACTCATTCATCATTAGTCTACTTTGGGGATGGGTGGAGGCAACCAAAACTGAACAAGAAAGCAGGAAGCGCCAAAGGGAAGCATCCGAAGAAGCCGCACCAATAATCGAAATCTCAATCAACAATATATCTCCAAACAATATAAAGAACAAAATAACATAAAATAGTGCAAAGCAGCAGCCATAGAATAAGCCACGCAACAACTACCACAAATAAAGCCAGAGAATCACTCTGAAATAAAAATTAGAGAGCTCAGCAGACAAATAGGAATTAGACCATATATGTACATAACAGTGCAGCTGAGGTGGGGTCTAATAAATTTTCTCTTATTAGTTTATGCAGAAATACAAATGTTGGAAGGAATAAAATAAAGAGAAATTTGCATGCATACCCCACAATTCTTATGTATTTATATGTCAAACATCTAAACTTTGATATTTACACTTATGACACCATGATGTTATAAACTTATGCATGAAAAAAAAAAAATGTATTTTATTTTTAAGAAGATAATGGTGATGATGGAAGAAATTGTGAAAAGATATTCCATTAAACTCTCTTAATTAATTTTAAATCTGAATATCTTCCAAAAAATTCATCTCATACAATGATCCAAATACAGAATTCTCTATTAGCAAAAAGACTCAAATTTACAGTTCTTTCATTATTGAATCAATGGAGTCACACTACCATTTACTGTACACCAAAAGACATGAAAAATAAACTTCTCAAATCTACCCTTTTTGGTTTCTCAATTTTATGCCATGTGACAAAAGGTAAACAAACTAAGAACATTGCTAAAAATGTAAAATTACATAGAAAAAGAAAAAAAAAATCCTACTTTCCAACAACACCAGGATGAGACTCATAGAAGAGGATGTAGCCATGGTCAGTGTTGCTGGAATACTCCTGTGCTGAACCAAAGAAAGTTTGAACATGAGATTCATCCATCATCTCTACATTCTCATCGTCAAAAAAGAGCCAGTGATTGTGGCTCTTAACAAGGCTAATATAGTGGCCATGGTTGGGCCCACTTCCAACATGAACAACAACAGCAAAGAGAGAATACTCAGAATCAGCATTCTCGACAGTGTTGCTGAGCTTCAGCTCGAGGGGGAAGACGACTCGGTATGACAACTTTTTGTACCTCCCGAGTTGTTCTATGTACTTGAAGCGCTTGAGATGAATCACGAGGATGTTTGGGGGCTTCTTTATCTTCATTCTTTTCTGGGCTTCTTGCAAGCTAAACCATTAATATATATATAGATGTTGGTTAGATGAGCATGAACAGGAATATTAATTAAGAAGCTTATAAAATTATTTGGGACGACTTTTTGATTGGTTTTATGAGAGAGAAAAGCAACCAACAAAAATAATGTCAGTTTGGATGATATTTTACAAAATTTTGCCTCAGGAAAACTGATTTTGATGAAGGGCAACTAAAGTTGTGATATAAAAAAAAAAAAATTCCACAATTATTATGTATTTACATATCTACCAACCAAAGTTTGCTCTTTACACTTATAATTCATTACTGTCATAAAACAATGCATGACAAGGTGTATTTCACTTTTAAAAAGATAGTGATTGTGGTATTTTTGTTGTTATGTCAAAGATTTGATTGGTATGCATGTCAATATGAATGTTAAGGTGTTAGATATATATATACATGAGAATTGTATAATATGTACAGGTGCCCCTAAGAAAAAGCTTCTAACAACAAATTAAAAAAATATAATCATCGCAAACAAAATTTGATTTAAAAGGCATGCATCAGAAGATAAAATTTGTTATTTTCGCAATATAATTTTGGGGCAACATGGCTCTTATATATTATCATTAAACTAGACTAGAAAAACTCAATTAATCTGTCTAAGAAACCAGAGAATTTTTACATAACAAACCTGCAGCATTTGTCACAGAAGAACTTGTCCTCGGCGTTCAAAGTCTCTGTCGAGCTGAAGTTTTTGAGACAACTTGTGATGGAGCTGTTTTGCTCAATGTCAAGACTTAAATCTAAAAAAGTCTCGTCTCTAGCAGTCACAGTTTCACACCTCAGACATCTTGTCTCGTTAGTTAATATACCCTGTGCATAACAGCGAATTATATTTATATAGTGGATAAAAACATCCTAAAGTACAGAAGGAAGAAAGAGATTTACATAGAAGGAAGAGATTTACATAGAAGGAAGAGATTTACATAGAAGGAAGATTTACATGAATGCTACTCAATTCCTATCTATTTACATATCTAACACCTAAACTTCAACTTTTACATACAGACCACCTTATCTATGCATGCAAAGGTGTATTTCACTTTTTAAAAATTAAAATGCCAGAATTATTAGGAATTGAGTAGATGCATGTAAATGCCCCTACATAAAAAAGGAATGGAGTCAATTACAATCTGGATAAGTTTATTTACCTGAAAACTTTTATGGACCCATGTAATGAGAGGTTCTTTCTTACCACCATTCTCCTGTAGATGAACCGGCCCATTTACATTCTTTTCTACTTGTGATGAGGTTCCAGGAGAATCCGTCGAAGCATTTCCCTCTTTCTCCAAAATGTCAACAAGCTCGTTTAGCAAGAAATTCAAAAACTCATGAGCATCCTGAAGAGGAAAAGATAAATTGGATTCAGTCCCCATAACTGTTGCAACCCGGTTCATTGGCTTGAAATTTCAAAGACGAGAACATTTGGTTGGATGTGAAATACAAATTTTGTTTCATCACGATCAATTAATCATTCAAAATAATTGAAAGATTTGTTAACATTTAAATAAATCTAGCAATAACCTCACTTAAGATTGTGCTGTTAAAATGGACCAAGCATCCAGCTAACAGATTCTAGAGGTGGGATTTCTAGTAAAATGGAATTTATTGCCATCCAATACATCTTAGAATGGTATATGTGACACAAGTAAATATGGGGAACACCCACAAAAGAATATGAACATTTTATCAAATCTGCATCAAAGAAGTGCAAAGAATATCCAAATCCAATGAACACCAAATCTGGCGATAGCGGTTAAAATTATATGGGACTGCTTTTGCACATAAGACCAGATTGACAGAATCCATAAAGGCTTGATTTCTTCACAAAGTTCTGCAAGGAAGGATGTGTCATTATGCTGTTGAACAACAGGACCTGGTAGTGAAGTGCAATTAGCTTAAGATATCAGCCTGTTTCTGTTAGAAATTTCTCCAGCCTGACTGGTTCCATATAAATGATGGACAAGCGCACATATATATATATATATATATATATATATATATATATATATATACATGTCTCTTATACATTGAGGTACAGATTTCCAATAGAAAGAGGAGTGACATATTAATCAGTTCAAGCTCACGATGATAAAAATAAAATAATATGATAATGACCTCTCAAAATCGAAGGATATCAAATGCCTTAAAACAATATTATATCAATGAAAAAAAATCAGAAAACCTCTTGAGAAAAATCACCTGATGCATATAGCTGCGAAAAATTTCATTTTGTTTTTTAACTCTCTGCACGAACCGCTTTGGGCCGATCACACCAGTTTTCTTTTTTGATGAGTTGATCTGTAAAATGAAAAGCACAAGCATTAACCGCCATAGAATAGTACATAAAATTGATTTCAAATAAAAATTCCTAATATCAACTTCACCGTACATAATATTCTTAGCAATATCCAACCAAAAGAAATCCAAATCACCATAACATGTTCCTATTTTCAATTTTGCATAAGCATTATATCGTTGAATGGGAATGGACATAAGTATCTGTAGTTATATAAGGATAAACAAATTTATCAATTTACAAATTATGATATAGACTAGTACAAGAATTTATGCACATACATGCATACACTTAAATAAATGAACATATTGCTGACCTCATCCCAATGTCAGGCCTAAGCTTCAAAATTAATTCTCTAACTGCTAGACACAACATTCTAAATGAGAACTGTAAAGCCCAGTAAGTCACAATACATTAGCCCAAAAGCTTGTTTTGAAATTAGAGTTAGCAAATATTATGCAATAATCAACCAATAAAATGAAAAAAATTCAAATGATAGATTGTAAGTTTAATTATTTGAAATATAGTCATCATGATCATCAAACTTATCATGACTATTTGTGTTCGACTTTATGAATCCTCATTGCTCCATCATTCTTGTTGAGAACTTAAACAATTTTTACCAATTCTATGTATAAAAATTGAACTTCCAAGTTCACCTTAGGTCTGTCCCATGTTTCCTAGCCTACCTAAACTATACTATCAACTAATCTAATATGTACATGGCTAACTTTCATTGTCCATGTCCAAATAATTCAAATGTATTTTCAACTGAATTAGGTATCACTCCCATTCCTCTTATAATCATTACTTAATTTATCATTTTAATTTTACATACAATTAAATTATTTGAAACCAATAATCTAAAAGATTTTGACATAGAAAAACAGTTTGTTGGCATCAATAAAATTGCATCATGAAAAAAGGAAAGACCTAAGGTTGCATTATGATGTGCAAATCATTCCATGAAAACGTTGACCAAAGAAAAAAATACTGCATTCTTTTCATGATGTGATTTCCTCTTCTTACTATATTAAGAGCTGCATTCATATAAAATGCTATTAGGGAAGAAAGGCAAGTAATTTTTCATCAGTTTATTTTGTAGCAACAGAATAACAAATTTATCAAAAAATAAGCTTAGTTATTAAAAAATTAAAAAAAAATAATTAATTAAGTTGATTTATGTAAATCAATTATTTATTTATAAACAGCATACATTTATTAAACTGGCTTAACTTAAATTTAATAAAGTATTGATCTTCAACCTGACCAAGTTCAGCATGCCCTTCTGGGTCTTCAACTTATCAATTTATATTGATCAAAATATTTTTTGATTTAGTTGACCAATCTCCTTGTCAGGTCTTGTTTTGCCATGCTGCATTTATTGATTCATCTGAGCGAAGACACATATTGAAGTAATACTGTAATTGTGGTACTGTAGCCACAATATTATAGTGGCTTCCTTGAGATTTGTGTTATAGCGGCTTTCTAGCATTGTAGATTTTATTGCCCCAACTTACACCTATAGCTAATTAAAACAATTAGTGATGTTGATTATGCTTCATGTTTCTAGTTGTTATCTTTGGTTATGTTGTTGTCTCGATTTCTAAGGGTCAAGCGATGTTTGTTCGGTTTATGTTTCGTCTTCACGAGAAAGAGTATAGGTCTATGAATTGAATTACAAATTGATCAGAATCCAACTGGGCTAATCTTGTGTCAACTATATGCATTAACCTGGAAATAAGAAATTATAAACAGATAACCTGAGGCACATAGCTTAAATAAAATTTCTTATTCAAGTTTTAATCCTGTGAGTACAAGTTGAATGTGTGATTTTTAGAGTGTGATATAAATGCATATATGAAAGCTGTCTCTTATATTAGTGTGACACTTAAATTCCTATTGCTTCAATAAATTATTTTCTTAACCTAAATTATTTTATAATCTTGTTATCAGCTTGTTAGTGTTCTTAGTTTTATTCAAATTTGATAAAATTGAGATTTTAACAGCAATAAATAAATTTCAATTGCTCGTTAATTTTATGTGGTTCAATTTTACATTAATAGTTTTGAATTTATTAGATTATTACATTGTTGTTTGGGTTTTGATTCTCATATTTACTGGTTTACACTTTAAAAATATAAGTTTTTGCATACTTGGTAGCATTCAATCTTTGAAACATTAAATCAGCCTATAACAATTTGATAGCAAAGCTTATGATTATATACATATATAGAAATAGGACATGTTCAAGTCATTCTCACGAAAGAAATAGTGTCAAGTCATCACTGGTTGATATGAAGCGAAACAACTTCTGAGCAGAACATAGGGTTGGACCGAATTTCTTAGTGTGGTAATTTAATATGGGATTCGAGCTGGTATTAACTGTTCTAAAAATTTTTCATTACAACTTTAATATAAAAAAATTACAAACAAGAGCGTTAACTACAATTTTTCAGTTTGAATCTTTGCATTTATGTGTGTGTGTGTTGTGTGTATTATTAATTTGAATTTGAGTTTTTGTCCTCTTTCAAAATTTTTGGGGAGCTCGTGTATTCTTTAAAATACTATATAGATATATGTTTATGATTTATTGGTAATATAATATTATAAAAATCAATCTTATTAATTTGACTTTTGTTTACATTTCATATAAAGAGATGAGGATGGCATCGGCCGTTTTGTCCTTCTTTTTTCTAATTTCTAAGCTTTACTATTTTACTCTGCTGAGAAAAAAAATAAAATATGCATCTCATTCCAATAGTAGGGGCTGAATGCTTTGATAAGCCTCTTAAGGCACGACAGCTCCTCCCTCACGCTACTTTGCCCCAGACCAACACAAGCAGACCAATTGTCCCCTTGTTTAGTTGTTAGGGTAAAAAAATAGAATAATTTTAGTGAGCCGGTTCATCGAGGGCATGGGTTCCCAGTGTCCCCACTATAACTATGCCCTTGACAAAACTTATAATTAAGAGGACTTAACTACATGAATAATTTAAGAATTATAAACAATGTAAATATGACGTGTTTGCTTATCATGCAAGGTTTACAGGTCCTGTAATTAAATATTATTTGCCTTTAAACTATTATGCTTCTACTATTTATTTTCTCAAGGACTTAAGCCATGCCAGAAATTAAGGATGAATAAAGCTACATAATACACTAAAAATCATATGTGAAATTATATATATATATATAGCCTTAAACAATGAGATATATTATAATAATTATAACTGAGCTTATTACACGTGTTTCCTGTCCCTAAAGAAAAAAACAATGTCATCTCTTTTTAAGTTTGCTACAAACAAACATAACAACCACGTATGCTAGAAGATGATTCAAATGGAAATATGGTAGTTCAAAATTATTGATTAGTACATGTATTAGTTACAAAATATGATTTCCAATTTAAGTAAAAATCAATATCCAAGTGGATTTTCCTTAAATTAGACCATATTCATGAATCTGAAAATACATTTCAATAACATTCAGAGCATTGATAGAAATTATCGATTGTAGTTAATGAATCAAATGAGAAGAACTATTCGATATTATTCCTATAATAAACAATCCAACTAATATCAATTTTGATTTCAATTCTTGGTTTAGTAGCATAGTAATTAATAAAATGAGCTTCATGATCAGAGCTAAGCATCAATATTGGAATTTGTTAACAAAAAATGTCTTGAAGGAAACTTAAAATATAGAACTCCGACCATCTAGTCAATCCTAAATGTGCATAATGTAACAAAAGTATTTATAGCCATTTTAGTTACTATTCATTAAAGTGGTTATTAGTCTATGTAAGCCTATCTACTCGTAAGTCTTTCGTCATCTCATTATAGGAATTAATTATAGGTCACTATTGCTATTCCTTATGATGCATAATAATTTTTTTAACATTTTAATAATTTTTCTCATATCATTTGTAAGATTTCCAAGCTCCACATGAGAACTTTTGCCCAAAATTGGCTAACAATGACATTTATAAGCTTTTTGTTATGTAAACAAAAGATACATAGTTTAAACATGGAAAATAAAGTAAATGTGTTTAAATTAAAAAGAAAGCTGACTACTGACTAGCTGGGTGGGAGTGCACCTATGCATGCATATGTGCATCACAGGGAGAGAGAGAACTAAAGATAAAGAACCCTCTGCATTTATCCCATTAAAAAGCTGAAATATTTACATGCATACGACTCAATTCCTATGTATTGACATATCTAACAAGTAAACTTCGATTTTTACATACATGCCACCTTGCTTGTGCGTGAAAAGCTGTATTTCACTTTCAAAAGTTAAAATTGTGGTATTTTTTATGTGATAGGAAAGATTTGGGTGGTATTATTGTAAAAATTAAAATTTAGGTGTTAGGTATGTAAATGCATAGGAATTGGTGGTGTGTAAATGGCGCTAAAAAGTTTCGACACAACTCTAGAAGCTTTTGCAGATGGGGAGAGAAGAAGTAACCCGAAATGTAGCTGGGAACATGTTTCTGTAAGCTAGTGCACGCACATGTGTGTGCGTGTGCGTGTGCGTGTGTGTGTGTGTGTGTGTGTGGGCGCAGGTGCGTGCGCGCGCACGTGTACGGGTATACTTGAGAGAGGGAGAGTTGGAGGGGAAAAGAGAGATAGAGTTGAAATTCTGCATTTACCTGATTGAAAAGATCTGCCAGGCATGTTAACAGATTTTCATCAGCTTCACCTACGTTTTTGTTATTTGAATAATACTCCAGTAGTTGTTCTCTGAAAGGGATGCAAAAATAAAGTGCCTGCACAATTTCACGACTGAAAAGGTCAAGTAACGTAATGCAATCCTAAATATAGAATTCATTGAAGCTTAGAAACACAAATATCATGCATGTAAACTTCAAAGTTTTAAAAATCAGGTGTAAGCTGGGAGGCATGTGCATGAGCCATATGAATTCATTTTTTAATATTTCATAAATAGAAAATATAATCAAAAATTCAAACATAAAAAAACTAAAAGAGCTTTCAAAATACAAAATTTACAAGAAAATAATTCAAATTCTATTTCCAAAATTGAATTGACACAAACATATAAAATTGAATAAAAAAGACATCAAAATTAAACAAATGAGGAGTTGGCACAAGGCTTAAACAAATACAAATAATTAAGTTGGCAAGGAAAACAAAGAGCAGACCTGAAGACAGATGCAATGAGAAGAAAACAAAAGCGAGTTGAACATGGGACTTCAACGTTTCTGATGGCTTGTAGGAGAGAAAACAATTTGACATGAATTAACCATTAAGAGGTTTAAAAACAAATATATTTGTATCCATATTTTTTTATATAATTTTGATAGGAAATTATTTATGATAGGTTAAAACCTAATAATATGATTATTATAATTTAAATTATATCATGGGATAATCGCCACGCTAACAGAACACAAAAAATTGAGAGATACCATGGCTCACAAGCTGAGCACCTTCCTTGACTGCCCTAGATAAATTTTGCCCTGCCCCATATCGAGCAAGCACCAAAAAATCCTTAAAAAGTATTGGTAAAAATAAAGCAACTACTCATGTTAGAATAAAAATAAAGTCCAAGTTAACAGAAATAAAAAGATGCCAAAAAACAATATTATTATAGTATGAACCTAGCAAAATCGTTTAATCTAGCAAAGTATCTCATCAATTACCAGAAGTTAGAACTGATTGTACAAGAAATATGAAATAAGGTGCAATAAATAAATTTCCAAATAAAAAGACCACTTCCTTGACATTCTAATATGCCACATAATAAAAAACTGCACAATCTCGATGTGGTAAGAAATTCATTATACAAAAACTGCGGCAGCTGCAAGAAATGTATTGCATGATTTTTAATGATTATATGGCTGCAAACTTGACAAAAAAAAAGGTAACAAATCATGGAAAGCACAGCTAGGCAATATATGCCCCAACGTTGAACCTTATTTTTTTGCCCTAACATAGCATCATTTCTATAATGCCAAAAGTGCTATTCAAGGAGTACCCACAAATTGGGATCCATAGCATTCTCCTTAATTACCAAAAGGCGGATTCTGGGATTAAATTCTGAAAACAGCTTGGTCTAATTACCCTCAACATTATGTAGGATATCAATAGCGCTTAGAAAGCAATTCATCTAATGCTATAAACCTCAAGGGGAAAAAAAAAAAAAAATTGGATAACAACTAATCCCCTCATCATGTCATTAATGTAAAATTGAAGCTATGTAAAAATTTAATTTTCATCAAATTTGAGCGTAATAGAATCTGCAGCATACAAAGAGCAGGCTAAATATGGTAGCAGAAACTGAACAGAAGAGAATCCGGAGTTACTTCAAAATCAAATAACCAATTAATACTACAAAAAAGGCATAACCTATCTTTAAAAAATGGAGACATCAAAACTCTTTCTCAAAATAAATATAGCAGCCGATCCAGATTATGTGGATACTGACACCAAGACTCAATGATTGTAGCGAGTTGCAAACTCTTAGTTGAGCTATAAGCTCCCACTGAACATCAACCTCCCAACAAATCCTATTACACCGCTATGGAAAATGTAGACCATAAAAATTTCAAAAATATACAGGGGAAGGTAAGGGGAAGGGGAAGAAGCGTGACATTAACAATGGAATGTATCAGAAAATAAACACCGAAAAGTAATAAACATTTAAAACAAGAAAGAATTCAAGAACAGCCATAAGAGTTTGTCCTCTTCAGATGTTAGCAGAAAATTAAAAAAAAAAAACAAATTAGAAAGGCTTCAAAAAATCATGCATAATTTTTCAACAAGGGGGTGCATTTGATTATTTTGAATGGTTCCGTAGACAGATTTTAGAAAACCAAATGAACTGAAGCAAATTATAGGTATAACCGTCCAAATAATAGGTAGAACCAAACCAAATAGACCCGTAATATAGTTTGAATTCTGTCTAATTTAGTTTTACCGAATTTTCAAAAAAAAAAGAAAAATTTAGCTTTCATAATGCAAGGACCAATATCTAATATTAAAATAACGAGAAAATGATACACCAAATCAAATTATGGATATATATATATATATATATATATATATATATATATATATATATATATAGATATTAGGCATTTTAATTTTCGGTTTAATCAATTTTTTTTCCTTAAGAAATCAAAATCTACAATCCAAATAATCATTATTTCAAAACAAAAAACTAACTCACCTTTTAATACATCGAACTAAACAAGCCAAATATACTCACTACAACTCGGTTTTTTAATCTAAACCAATTAATGCACGCCATTATTTTCTTATCACTTAGCACCAAAATCAATTAAAAATAGCCAATTCCACGGCCCATCATAGAACAAAGATGGAATGGGGAAAATAATGCACGAGGTCTTAGTTTTGATGACAATGGAAATACTGACTTGAATGACAAAAAAACTGGAAAAACACAACAACAACAACAACAATAACAACAAGCCTTTATCTCACTAATGGGGAAATAAAAATTAAAATGGATTGCAATAAAATAATTCAAAAATGTTTGAATGGAATTTCAAGAAAAATATCAAATCTTCTCTGTGTTAATATGATTCGCCGCCTATCCTAATGGCAGAATTCCCTATAAGATCATTAGTCCATGAGGCTCAAATCATCAAAATAATGTTACATCATCAAAATAAGATTAAATTATGGAGTGTAATCAATGAAATAAGAGTCTAAAGGCAAGCAAATTCAAAAGCCACTATTTAAGAAATAATTATAAAAATTATTCTCTTATTCTCTTTAAATAATTTTCGCCAATTATCAAAATAAATTGAGACAAGCATTTAAATAAAAACTTGTCTTATCAAATAGCATATCTAGCATGAACAGGATTTATTTTATGACAAAGGAAAATGTTACCAATCAAACCATTGTGCTTGAAGTTCAAAATTTCATCAAAGACTTACCTAAAATTTTGGGGCCAACCCTATTTTTTCCTTAAATTCTAAGCCTAATTTCTACAAGATGATAAACCTCTCCCAGCATTCCCATTGCTAGACTTGTCTTATGAGGGTTTAATTATAATCGTTCTTTGATTATAATCCAAATTTTGTCGAAAGCATGCTAAAATCCACATCAATCTTCAACCCAAGAACCTTGTATTGTGGTCTCAACCATTGAGAAGGTTAACATCCTAGTCAACTTTGTTGCAGATCGTAAGTGGTATGACTTATGAGAGCATATATACATTGCCTAGTCAGTATGGGGAAAATCCTTAGAATGGTTAAAACTAGAACTACGTACCAATCATGCAGAGGTTATAAAGCCGCCGCCTACACAAAATTAAACCGCTATTCTAGCCTTCAAGGGAATGTACAGTAGACTTTAAAAATTAGAGAGAAATATGACCAATTTAATAGATCAAATTACTCTCCTGACTATAGTTTCTCAATAAAGAAGCAGTTTCCACCATCGTCCACAATAAAGCTTCCATGTTTCTAGATGAGTATGGAAATGCCTGGGAAAAGGCACATAAAGATCAGAAGAACATGAACCGAAGCCAACCTACATTTAAAGTTGGGGAATTCCTTTAGCTACATCTTACAATGAAGAAGTGTAGGGGGATAAAATAAAAGATTTAATAGAAGCATTTCAATTCTACTTCTACTTTAATAAGGAAAAACACCAAGGTCAAGAACTAAGACTTAATAAAAATGTTATGGTAAATTTTGGAAGCCTTCTCAGGTTTTCAGTGCTACCCACTGTGCATGAAGAAAACCAATGAACCTGATGGCAATAACTAAGACAAAAGTATAAGCAATACATATAAGAATATTCTGAAATCCAACCTATGCCGCATATATTTCATTACAAGATTTGTCATATTTTATAAAATATATAGTGCGTTTGTTTGACGGACTTCATCAAGAGTTAAACCTCTTTCTAGTCTATAGGAGTCAATTGCAGTGCCACTGCAATTGAGAAAGTGACATGGCTAAGTATAGATAAAGGAACCATGCAAAAAGACATGAGGAAGTCAATGAGCCAACAGCTGACTAGAAAACTGATAATCGACTAGAATTATTGGGAACCACATGCTAAGAATGATACAAGAAATAAGACGAAAGCAATGATAATTGCTTCAAAATTCATTGAGGATGAGGGAAACAAAACTCAGACCTAAATATTGCTTTGATGGCCAAAACTGGAGCAAATCCAAAGGAAGCACTTTGTCAACAAACTAGGAAGACAGCCATTTTTTGACCCAACAAGGCAAATGTAACTGATCGTGCTAGAATCCATCAGAGATGAACAGGCAGGCAATTTTCTACCAGTTGCCTAAAGAAATCTAAAAGAAAGAAAAACAAAATTCTCAAAATACAATGTAAAAGGTGCAGCAAGTGAAAAGGATCCTACTGTCATTGTTGGATCCCAGGCCATATTAGGTTGTTGACAACTATCATAAAAAATTTTGTCATTGACATGAATCTTATAAACCATTGTATCGATGCAAGCGGATCCCCTGGAAGTGACACATTGTATGGTCTGAACACAGTACCAAAAGCGCAAAGGCCATTGTACCGGCGTCCGGGTGCAGTGTTAAATAAACAAAGGTTCTCACATTATGGACGGAAGCTTAGTCCATAAAAATTTGGAATATAGGCACTATCATTTGTAAGTAATGAAATTAGTAGATATTACGATTCAAAAGAAGATAAATATCTTAAGTATTCAAAAAACTAAATGAGTTGGAGAAAATGTTAAGAAGATTACTTGTTTGGGTTTTAAACATTGATATTCAAATAGGAAACATACTAGAAACGGTGTACGTGTAATTATAAGTAGGAGTTCGAAAGATAATATTGTAAAAATTAATAAAATTTGATATAGAATTATAGTTCTAAAGATTGTTGTTGATATTAAATTTTTTAATATTATAAAAATTTATGCTCCCTATGTAGGTTCGTATATATGCTCAAAAGAAGAATTTTGGAATGACAAAAGAATTAATACAAAGACTATATTCTGAAGAAAAATTTTTTATTAGAGGAGATTTAAAAGAGCATGTGTTGACCTCACTTTTGTCGAGTGCTTAGCTTTTCCTACTGTGATTTAGTGCTCTAGCCTGTGAGCCTTTCCCCGACGATCTTAAATTCCTAAGACCGGACCCACCTCGTCTTAGAACGCTCGAAACCACTTCGACACTCTTTGGAATCCCGGACGACCTCGACCTCGCTCACAAAATCGGTAGGTCGGAATTAGCGCTGTGACCCAAATCGAGTTCCTATATGACCACCGGACCTGTGATAGCCTCGTGCACATTCTCCGCACTACCAAGACAAATTCCTCGAGCCACAGCCCTCGACGTCTTCAAATTATTCTCGACGGATCGCATCGGGCCGAACGCCGTAACGAGCGCCATCAAGGCCGACCTCGACGAAATCGACCTCGACGCACTTTCGACTCGACCGGCTGACGAGGCTTCTCCGAACGACCCTCGATCGCGAAACGGACCGCGCGCATCGCGTCCGGACGTCGAATTTCGTTGGTGAAAGCACGCATAACTCGTCGTGCTCGGAGCGGCGACCGCGACGTCAAAATTCGTCGTCCTTTTTTCTATTAAATAAAATCTAATTTTCCATTTAAATCCCATTTTAAACCCTAACCCCACTCTCTCATCCGGCTCGCCTTTTCTTTCTCTCTCGACCCCGAGCCTCCTCCCTTCCGGTTCCCGCGCAAAGCTTCGGCCATGGTCCCCGTACTCCGCCACTTCCCCCGCATCCCCGCCCGCGTGCAGCTCCTTTCGCCTTCCTCGCTCCATCGTCGCCCCTTTCGCCGACTTTGTCGCCACTCTCTCCCTCTCCTCTTCTCCCGCCGAGACGCCTGTGCGTGGGATCGGCTTCTTCTTCCTCTTCTCCTCGAGGCCGGCCATAAGAACCTCATTTCGAGAGGGTGCTAGGGCCGGCGATTTCGGTGAAGTTGTTTAGGTCGGATAGTTTCGAGTGGGCCGCTATTACTTTCCTCTCCTCCTCCCTCTCCTTTTCTCTCGTTACCCGCGGTTCTCCCCGAGTCGGCCGCTCGGCTTCGAGTCCGGCCGCGCCGCTTGTTTACCGTCGTCGAGCGCGTGCGTGCTCGCTCGAGTTCTCACCGATAGGATGAATTCCCTTAGCTCTAGCTTTTATATTCGAGGCTATATACATGTCGTTTTCCTTAAAGCATGGACATGGCTTCATGATTAAAGTGGCATGCTATCGCTCCTCTCTTCTTTACTCACTCTAACTCGATGTGGAGCATGGAATGGTTTGTTTAGTTTTATATATGCGACGTGGAGCTTGCTTTCGCTCTTCTTACCTCTTCTTTTACCAAAGAGCATGTCAGTGAAAGATTTAAGCTTGATTTAAAAAGAACTCTATGCTCATTTTCATTTGAAATACATTAAGCGCTTATGCTTCGGATACGTAGGATGTATGGAAATGCTTGTTCAAGCTTTATGTTTAATGAGTTTTTTTTAGCCCTGCTTCATTATCGTGATCTTGTTTAAAAGTAAATTCTATTTCATTTTAAAGAGAGCTCGGGGGTCATGTTTCTGGCTTTGCTATATTCTGGTCCCGCCCTCCCCCGCTACTTTCTTCTGACTGCTTTTGAGTTTTGCTGTTTTTTTTCTCGCTCTCTGCTGTTTGGGCCATTGCTTGGCTTGATCGATCCTCACACCTGTGTAGTGGCTCCTGCTCTGGCTTTGTATAAGTGGATTTGGTCCCCGTGGTGAGCATTCATCTAGGCTTCGAGTCGGCTATGTTTGTTCGCCATGTCGGCTTATGAAATCGGTTGGACGACTCGATAAGATCTCTTATTTCGTTTCAATTAATTCTCGAAATTTCAATCGTCGAGGTCATGTTAAGCTTGCTTTAAGCCTGAATTTAAGGTGATGTTCTGGGCTCTGGGTCTCGACTTTCAGAGTGAGCCTGGCCAGTACCTTCTCCGTTTCGGAGCCTATGATGGCTCGGTCTCGAGTTCGTGCCGTGCTTGTTTGTCGATTTGCTTCGTTGTCTGAGTGATTTTAACTCTGAGCATTTTGTGGCGAACTGTGCTCGATGTATTCTGGCTTCCCTAGGTCTAGCCGCGAGTCGCTAATTGATTGTATGGATGGATTTTATGCCCATGATACTTATGGAAATGATGGATTTAAATGGAGTCGATTTGAATTAAAAAAAAATAAGAAAGCTCTGAATTTCGTGATAAGCACTTCAGCTTAGTGACCATGATCCAAAGACCCGGCAAAGCAGCTTTTCTTCTTTTTATTTTATCTTTATTTACGATTTCACCGTTATTCGTGAAAGCGGAGTGCTGCTTCAGTGTCTGGCCTTCACCTTCTCCGAGAGCGTCGATGCGTGCCTTTGAGCCCTTTTCGTGACATGTGAGGCTTGGCTTAGAGCCCGTGCGCACTTACGTGTTTTCGATTATCGAAATCGACTCACTTTTCGAAATCGCGCTAAGCTGAGCCGCTTTCCATCCTCCTTTTCGACCCCTCGTCCCTAGGCTTCACCTCGTTTCTGAGCAAAGCACACACCTCATAGGACGCGTAGTGTGCATATATAACCTCCTCGTGTTATATGTGGCCATCACGATGTGCACTGTAAGTGTGCGATGACATCAGATGAGATCGCAAAACGAGAAAATTACGAGAGCCATGGAACGCGCCGCCCGACTCGTAGACGCTCAGAGAGTAGAATACGAGTCACTTGAACCATTCGACCGTCCTCGGCTTCTATCGACGTACAACACCTAAGACGTTTAGCCCTGACCCCGACAGTGCATTCAACCCATGACCGAAAACGTTTTAAAACAAAAAATACATACGTTCGAAAAATACAAAACTACCTCCACTACTACACAAATTTACTTACCTATAGTATTCGCATATTAAAACCCAAAAACGAAATGTGTGAAAATTTACAAAGCGTCCACTTGTCGGCTATTCGAGCCTGATTAACCGCTTTCGCGTAGAGTCTGGCTCCGCACAAGACTCAAGTCCGGACATTAAGATAGCTCTGCAGTCCGAAACACCACCGCGCTTACGGTCACTAGAGGTTTCTTCAGTTGTTTTCCGTGTTTTCCTACTTGCTATTGTTGTTCGTTACTTTTCTCGAGTTTTCACTGACGTTCTTTTCTCGTTTTCGATTTCCTGGCTTTCTTTTACGATTTTTCTTCGTTTTCTCGACGTTTTCCGCCGTCTTTCTTTCGCTTTTACTATCGTGCTTACGTACTTGTCTTCTTTCTACACACCGTAAGACTCTCGTTTAACTAGCGTTGCTTTTACCTACTACTTCTACCCTACTCCCGCTTCTTTTTCCGTGCTAATAAATCTTCGTCGTAAATAAATAAAAAAAATGAAAACATATAAAATAATAATGAAGCAGTTAGCAGCAAGCATCGAGTGATAAATTGACATACTGTACTCTCTACGACACGCCTCTACTTCTTTTTACTCGCACTCGCTTTTACCTTTTAAGCATTTACTCCCCGTTAGCTGGCATTGCTTTTCCTTTCGACATATACCGCTTCAGCACGTTTTACATTTTCTTCGTACTTCTTACCCGCTCAAGACGTTTCATCTTTTACACGACGTTACTCCTCGTTACTTAGCATTGTCATTTCTGCTTATACCGTTTAAGCATCTCCCGCATACTTAAGATACCCCCGTTTCAAAGCATGCTCGTGTTATCACATTTTTACTACTCCCGTCACAACACACACACTCACTCGAAAATAAAAATAATTAGCATGTCAACTTTAATTCAAAACTTAAACCTAAATCGCGATCTCACACGACGCGGAGCATGGAGCACGTGGACAAGACGACCATCTTCTTCAAAGAAAACCTCGTGTCTTCTTCAAAGAAAACCCTCCATTAGGTTTAAATAACAAGTTCTTTGTGCTTCAGGTAGTCCGCCCCGTGCGACATAAACCCTCACACGTTTCTTGTGCTCAGATAACTCCTTCGTGCAATATAAGCCCTAATCCGCTTGATGCTCCGATGTCGCCGCCCGATACGACGTGAATCCTCCTGTCTCTTGTAGTAACAGATAATCAAAGATTACGCAAGCCGTAATCCCTATAATTAACTCAGTATGATTGGAATTAAAATAAACTCCTTTCCAAAACGTAAGCCCCAACCATAGGATAGCTCCTGACGCCCTCATGCCTCCCCGCGATCCGCGATATCCCCTACCCTTCTTCTTCGACTCTTAAATAACTCGTTCCTTCTGCGCCTTTCACCTATCTGGATTTCCTACTACCAAATTTCACTAAAACCCTACTTGAATTCGCTGAAGATGTAAACCTCGCGATCTAAATCGAGAGCTCTCTCAAGCTGACTTCTGGCCGTTCGAGGTAATTAACTATAGTGGCTTGCTTATATGTGAGTTTTAAAGACCTCAGATAATATAAACCCTATTTAATTCTTCCGTATTAAATAGTGAATTTGTCGGCCCATAAAGCGTTGTCGCAACTTAATCGGATACATGCAATTTTCATATTATTTGATCGTAGCGATATTGTCGAGTGTGCTGTCTATTCTTCTGAACAGATGCGTTACTCACGATATTACGCTCGTTCATTCAAATCGTTAAACGAACGAGATCCGTCCTTTCTCATTCTAATATTTTAAAATTTAAAAAAAAATCTTATTTTCAAAACTAATATGCATATATCCATTAAATTTAAAAAAGACAAAAGACGCAACGAGCGCTCTTAAAGCGGCCGACAGCATGTTGGCAGTTTGATAGAAGATTTTAGAAGTATTCATGATGGTTATGAGTTTGAAGCAACTAATGAAGTAAGTTATATTAGATTTTGCTACTTTAGCTTTTAATTTTAGTATTGCAAACACATTATTTAAGAAAAGTGATAAACATATTATTACCTATAAGAATAGATCTAATAAAACATAAATTGATTATCTTTATGAAAAAAATAGTATGTCGACATTGTAAGGATTGTAAGGTTATTCTAAGTAAAAATTTAACTGCCTAATATCGATTATCGATTTTGAATTTTAAAATGAATGATTAGAAAGTGAAAAATACAAAAATATTACCATATAATTAAATTGAGGCACTTATAAGACACAAATAAAATTATTTTTATGAATAATTTTAATATCTTAAGATTGGATATGTTCATGAAGAAAATAATGCAATGTTGCATAAAATAACGTGTACTATTAAGCAAGTTATAAAAAATGTGTTTTGGACTAAAAAAGAAAAGTTCTTAAGAATAAAAATAGTTTGTGATGGAATAATATTGTCCAAGAAAAAATAGAAAATAACAAATTTTATTATAAAAAGGTTTTAAATATAGAATCTTGGAGAATTGATAAAAATATAAGGTAGCCCATATGGAGTCTGAGAGAATAATTTATGATGCTAAGAATTATATTTTTAATGATCTTTATAATAGATTATATACTATATAGGGTAAAAGATAAATGTATAAACTAGCCAAGAAAAGTAAAGATTTAGTTCAACTAAAGTGTATTAAGGATAGAGATCAAAAAATATTTTTCTTAGATGAAAATATTCAACATAGATCAGTGTGATATTTTGATAAACTTTTTAATTGATTGTCAAAATATGACCAACTTTAAAAATCTAAATATCATAAATAATAACATGTTTTTTTATTTCCACCGTCACATTCATAAAACAAAAGTTGATGATGCTTTAACAAAAACAAAGTATAAGAAAATACTAGAACCTAGTGGTATTTCGATAGAAGTCTAAAAATGCTTAAGAGATTTGATTTTTTTTTTTTTTGCTTACTAGACTCTTTAATATTATTTTAAACACAAAATATATCTGATGTATGGAGAAAGAGTTTATTGATTCTTATTTATACGAATAAAGGGAATGCACAAGAGTTGCAAATTATAATAATGTGTCCTACATTAAAGTTATGGGAGAGAGTAATTGAACATAGGCAACGACTTGATACGAAAATTCCTCAAAATCAGTTTGGATTCATGTCGGGCAAGTCTACTATGGAAGTTATGCATTTATTGAGACGTTTGATGGAGAACTATAGAGAGAGTACGGAGGATTTACATATGATTTTTGTGATTTAGAAAAATCTTATGATTAGGTTCAAAGAAAAGTACTTTGAACAGTTCTAGAAAAGAAACATGTTGATATTGCTTATATTCAAGTCATTAAAAATAAGTATATTATAGTTTTTACTTGTATTAGAATACAAGGAGGATTGACCAAGTATTTTCTTATTTCAATTGGATTATATCAGGGATTAACTTTAAGCTTATATTTTTCTTAATTATGGATGTTCTTAGTGGTAATTTACAGAAGGATACACCTTGGCGTATGTTGATGTTATCCTTCTTACGGATGAGATTATGGAGAGTTCGTAAAAAAACTTGAAATATGGATGTCAACTTTAGAGTCTAAAGGCTTTTGTTTGAGTAGATCTAAAATTGAATGCATTAAATGTAATTTTAGTAATAGTAGATCTAATGGTGGGGTTGTAACAAATAGTGATCAAGTAATTAAAAGGACTAAACATTTTAGATATATCAGGTTTATAGTTCAAACTGATGGTGATGTATATGGGAAAGTTATTATTAGAATTCAAGTTGGGGAATGCATCATGCCTATAGTGTGATAGAAAAGTATCGCTTAGACTTAAAGGAACATTTTATAAGATGGTGGTGGTACCTGCAATGCTTTATAGTGCAGAACGTTGGCCTGTAAAAGAGAGGCGTAAAATTAAGTGTTATTGAGATGAGAAAGCTCGGATGGATGAGAGGCTTTACACCTAGAAACAAAATAGAAAATGAATATATTTGTGAAATGAATGGAGCAATTTCAGTTGCATACAAGATTAGAGAGTCACCTCAGATGGTTTGGTCACATTAAATGTCGACCGTCTGATGACCTTATTAGGTGAGTAGATGTTTTAGATTTAACTTAAATTAAGAAATGTAGATGTAGACCTAAAAAGACTTGGGCATGTTGTATTAAAAAATGATCTTAAATTATTAGAATTAAATGAAAATATGATACTCAATAGAACACATTAGAGAGAAGGAATTCATGTAGCTGACTTCGTTTAATAGGATAACGTTTGTCCTTGTTGTTGTTATTGTACAAAGCTGTGCATAGTAAAAGGAGGAGACATACAAATCCAAATCAACCTGGAACATACATCCAATATATGAGTACAGACATTTTCAAAAGCAAATAGGAGCAAAGAGAGGAGACTTGATCAAGGAGACTTCTTATGACAGAATTTTAACTAAGAGTGGTGATATAGAAGGATTAAAAAAATTCAAATCATCCAAAAGAGGTTATATAATCAAGTACAAATCTAAGCAGCAGGTCGGGGAATGAGTACAGTTTATGAAAGATGGGTCTAAATGCAAAAGAGTAAAACTCAAATTCCAAACCAAGGTGGAATGACCAAAAAAGTGAAAGATGGACATACAAAAATGTGATGTCCAAACTAACACTCCACCAAATCCTTCCTTTTTCTCATCGTTGGCGACTCCTTCAAGGATAATTTTATAAAATATTCCATAAATCTATTTAGATAATTTCTTTCAAATTAAAATACAAATTGTGATAATCATTTAGAAACTGATTTATCTTATCAAATATCTTGTCTAACATGGTCCAGATTAATTTTATAAATACTTGTGCTTATTTCATAGCTTATTTTCATTCTCGATAAGCATATCATTTAAAGACTATAAATAGCCCTCTTGTGCATACTTTTTGTATCAATCTATAAAGCGAATGTAATTATTTCATCTCATTTAAATGCCCAAACTTTCCCTTTCTCTCCCTCAAATTGAGTCCATTTGTTGTTCTATTTCGTTCCTTAAAAAAATGAGCCACAACCTACTCCAATCTCCAAAATCTCAAATCTATAAATAGGAGCAGGAAAAGGCAAGGGAGCTTAAAGGAAGAAAGGGAGGAGGAGGATGAACTGCATAAGAAGAGAAAAAACAAAAGAGAAGCAGGCCATTTATAGCTAACCTAACACTAAATTTTTTACAAGCTAGTCTTGGTGTGCTAGGTTCAAAGTTTCATCAAAACCTCACCTAGAACCTCTTGGCCAACCTAATTATTTTCTTCCTTAAGTTCTAAACCTAATGGCTACAAGGTGATGAGCCTCTCCTGTTAGATTTTTGCCAGACAATTTATCTTGGGTAGGTTGATTTACAGTCCCTCTTTGAATATAATTCATACTCGATTGGCAAGATCCTAAACTTTACATCAATCTTCCTTTTCGCTGAAAAGGCTAGAATCATAGTCTAATGGTCGAAGGGACAAGTAAAAGGCATCTTTCATCAATAGAATATTAAGGAGAATATCCTTCACTCCAAGTAGCAGAACCCCAAAACTAAAAAGCACATCCTAGCATCCAAGCCAATCTATAAAATTTCAAATTCACTTTATGCGACTTTCCATCAAAACTGGTTTTTGATTGGCTAAAACATATACAAACGTCGAAGAAAAGAATTAAATATTATCTCGATCACTATAAACAGAAAAAAGAGCTTTACACGGTTCGATGACATCCATATCTCAGCGCATTAGCAATAAACAGCCCCAATACCGAAGATAAATAATTGAACAGAAAAAAAGGAAACGGCCGCGAGTTGGCCTGCAAACTTCATCCATCAGCATCAAATCACAGTATCATGTTAAAAAGGTGCCATCAAAAGCAACGCCACTCCAAATTATCCATATATGCTTAGCAATAAGCATATCCAAGCAAAAACTAGTCCGAATTATCAAAAAATTCAATAAAAGCCTCAACAATCTCAAACTATTTCGATCGCATCTCAAGCCAAGTCAAATCAAACTCCAAGACCAGTACTGGAAAAGAGAAAAATACCTGTAGTACGCTATTGCAGTAGCAAGTATTCCCAAAATTCTCAAGTCCAAAGTATCTCTCGCCCTCGGGAAACTGGTCTCCGAGTGCCTTCTCGAGTTTGGAGGCCGTGGCTCCCATAACCATCCACCTCTTCCACGCCACTCTCGTAGTCCTGTCTTCTACCGCCGTCCGGCGAAGAGCAAAAGTAATGAAGCCGGCAAAATCCTAAACTCTAGTTAGGCGCTCCCCTGATCAGCTCGGACGGAGAAGCCAAGTCCACCATGAAAACCTGTTTCGTTTCGCAATCGATGCTGGAGCCGCTAAAGAAACCTAGGGCCCCAACCAAGCCGGGCCACCTCGTTTTCCTGGAATGGATATTATCATCTGCGATTAAAATTATAAAAAATTAAATAATAATAATAATTGTTAAAAAAATAGAAGAATTCGCATTTAGGCTGTCAAAAAAGTTCGTTGTTCGCGAACAATTTTTATTCGGTTCATCAAGAAGTTTGTGTTTGATTCGTTCGATAAATAAACGAGACGAACACGAACAGTGTTGCGTTCGTTCGTGTTTGAATCGTTATTGTTCGAAATATAAAATAATTTAAATAGTTATATATCAAAAATTTATGATATTTTAAAAAATAAAATTTTATAAATTATAATAGATAATAAATTATTAATAATAATATATTAATATACCATATTAATATACTAATACATATATTATATATTTATATAATATAAGTTATATCATTAATATAATATTATATATATATATATATATATATATATATATATATATATATATATATATATATATATATATATAAATTAATATTAGGTGTCAAACTGCTATCATGCGAGAACAACTCGTGTTGACTGTGTCTCGCTTTTCGTTAAGAAACGAACCGAACAATGATTTCACGAACAATTTCGAACACGAGCTTATTTCAAACAAACTAAATTTCAAATGAATTGAACACGAACACAAGCTCAGTTCGTTCATGTTCGGTTCATTTACACCCCTATTCGCACGTGAGCTATAAATAGATGAGGAATGGAAAGTATTTAAGATAGAGTTATAAAGAAGGCAAAGTGGGAATTTTACTTTTGCTATGGAGAATACTTTGTAAGAAAATACAATGTTAGAAGGAGAAGAGAATTTAGTAGGAGAAATTTCTCACAATTTCGAGTAAGGTATGAATATTCTTGCCTGAGAATTTGCAATCTAAAATAATAAAAATTAAAAAATAATAATAATAATAAATCTTAATGCAATCATCTAACTAGTTCATATAAGAATGTATTAAACTAGAAATGTTATTTTGATTTTCTAATATCAATGTAATCATCTAACTAGTGCATATAGGAATATATTGAATTAAAAATACTAGTTCGATTTTACAAGTCAAAAGAGACTATAGAATAAACTATGTGTCAGAATACCTGAAGTGTTTGATGTCTGCCATGATAGCAATTTTTAATCCAACAATATATGTTTTGTATTATAATTTATTGACTTTCAGTCATGAGGTTTCGGAGTATAAATTATATTCCAACTACTTGTGCAGCGAAGATTCCACCAACAAATGATGTTTGTAATGTTTACTCGAAGGGTTGATCCATCTTGTGTGCGAACCTAAAAAAAGACAAAAAATTCTCTAGGGTTTGCACCTTTATGGTTATTACTAGTGAGTAATTGAGATAAAAATTGTGTAGTTTGACGGTCCCGTTAAAGTGACATCTAAAATGGTTGTGTGAGCATTGATTTGCAAGAGTAAACAGTGATAACTTGAATCATGTGCATTTTTTAAGCATGGTTGGAGTGTCATTATACTACAAATATAATGGCAAATGCTAGATACTTGAATTTGGCTCCCCTATAGACTTTACTATTGTAACAAATAAGGAAATTTTGTGCCATTTCGTCAAGTTGGTAACTTCTTCACCAACCCCGGAGATGCAGAAAGATTTCTTTGAGTTTCAAGCTTTGTAGCAATGATGGCAGAGAAAGTATGGGCTGGGTAAATGCTTTCTCTCATTTCACATTTAAAGAAAGTTGAGCACTTGTCATACAACGTTGAAATAAGTCTGCCTAGCCTAACAAGTCAGCATGTTTGCTTCTGCAGTTCCCTTGTGTTAGATGAAGACATGTCAAGTGTCACTTCATCCTTCTTTGGCTCATCTTGATGCCATCTAGGTTGAGTAGGCAGTTCAAGAACTTTTCTGGTCTGTCTCCAAAATGCATCTCGGAGAATTTAGTTTTATCTAAAATATTTAAAGAGTTTTAAATGCTTCTTTTAAATCAAATATGTGTTATGTTGGATCTCGGCTTTTCACCAGTACATCATTGACATATATTTTAAGATATCTTTTTAAAAATTACATCATCATCTTTTTATAAGTTGTCGTAGCATTTTCCAAATTGAAAACATTACATTATAACAATATTGATGCGTGTCGTAAGATTTGTGGCAGCAGAGTAATGAATTATCATCATAGTATTGCACGAGAACTCAACACACACTCAAATGAAATAAAAAACAATAATTATAGAAATCAAAAGTTTTTTCATGGAAAAACCATAAAAGAAAAAACTACTGGGCTGACTTAACCAAAGAGATCCACTATAAACTAACGATTACTAGTATAATTAATTGTCCTACAGGCGAGAAGAGGATTGTGTAATATTTCGAGCTACAAAATTGGTGCATAAGTGAATTCATTGTAAGAAGTGAGCGACAATCGATTTTGAACAGTGACGGCCGACAAGTGATGGTGGGTGCGCGATCGACAATTGGTTATCGACGATTGATGGTCGGCGGCGATCGACAACAAAGTGACACAGGAATTCAGCTCCTTTTCGAAGCTTTAAGCTCTTCTACATGTTTAAAGCTCTTCGCCTCCCGCCCCACCCCCCCCCCCCCCAACTCATGAGAGGGGTGGAGCTCTATTTATAAAGTAGTTAATGAAAGAATATGAACAATTTTGATTGGACGGTCCAAGAGATTCAATTGATCTGATAACATTAAATGTTTATTTGAATGTTTTAGTAATCTCGAAATTTAGTGATTTTAAGCTCGTTAATTTGTCTCGCTGAGACGCTCGATTCGACTATAAACTCATTATATTTGACATCCATTTAACCTTCCAAGTATGTCTAGAAAGCTTTCAAATGTTATTTAATGACTTGATTTGATCTGGATTAGACCAATTTTAGCACCGTTGGCTCCGTCTTATTTAGCAGATCAGTTTGTTAAAATTGAAGTTCTGGATGAATTTAATTCGAGTTTGAATGTTCTTGCTCAAAGAGATGCATCGAGATTCATGTAGCGCCTTGAGATTCATAGAGTGTTATGGAAATTTGTTGATGGCGTATCAGTTGCCCCTATTTTTTATCAAGATCTATTTCATTTACCGAAAATATTAAAATCTAAAGCACTTTACATTTATCGTAGTATTATCAGTGTGATACTAAAAGTTTGAGTGTAATGCATATACATATGCAAATTTCAGCAACAAATATAAATGTATATAATTTGTGTGTTATGTATGTACATATTTTAGTTTACATACATACATATACATACATACATACATATATATATATATATATATATATATATATATATATATATATATATATATATATATATAGTCGTAAGGCCTATTTCATTGAAATAAAATGGGGTACAAACAAGTAGTATGAGAGGGCTAAAAAAATTGAGCCCGAATCATAAGAAACAGAAAGCAAATAAAGCTCAAAACGAGCGATACAAAATATAGAAAAAAAATAAACAAGCAACTAAAGAGGACGAGGTCGTCAAGGCTTCCCTCTACCCCTGGTTCTTGTAGTGCATCCATAAATCACACTCTGAAGGGCTTCTCCATTACCAGGGGAGACCAAAATATCATCCATTAAGTTTCCAATGGGGATAGTAACCCCAGCTTTCTTCTTCCTCCGGGAGGTATACTCTTATCATTCTTCTTCAGTAGACTTGACAGTCTAATCCAAAGTGGGAAAGACTATTGCTGTGATAGGTTCCAAAACTTGGGAATCTCCTACCCATTGAGCGGGTAGAACAACCAAGCTACTATTAGGCAGTAGTTCTTCCTCAGTAGTAGTAGGCTCCTTTTCCGTCAACATAATACGAGTGTTTGTTTCTTGAGAGATGTAAGGCGTGCAGGTGTAAACTAATAGGAGTACTTTGGTATGAATGTAAAGGTCAAAAAATATATATATTATTTATATATACATATTTTTATTATTTTAATGAATGTGATGGATGTGGGGTAACTCAATCAACTATAAACTTTTTTCTCCCCCTATGACTGAAATTCTTGTATCTTCCCCTTTTTCTTGATGGTGTGAAAAAGATGGAAGACAATGAGGTGAAAGCCACAAGGCAGAAGAATCAATGAGTAAATGCAAAATTCATTTTATTATTATTATTTTAATTACTTTTATCATCAATATGAGAGATTTTTTTGTTTATAAATGGACAAAGAATATGAGAATAGAGGTAAAGTACTCATCCTTGCCTAAAAATGATATGGGATTTCACAGAAGAATAAGGTCTTCTCGAAATTTATCCCCGACTCTGTTCAACAGAGCCTTCGAGATCTTCTTTCGTGGAGAAGCAAGAGAAAGCCGTATTGAAAGTTATCCCCAACTCTGCCTAGCAAGACTTCCGAGTTTTTCTTTCGCGGTCTTCTATTGTCGAGAAGCAGGAGAAAATTGCCCATATATTTTTCTCCGACCCTGCCTAGTAGGACTTCCAAAATTTTCTTTTGCGGTCTTGTCTAGTGGAGAAGCAGGAGAAAAGCACCTTGAAATTTATCTCTGACACTGCTTAGCAGAACCTTTGTGATTTACTTTTGCGGTCTTCTCTTGTGGAGAAGTATGAGAAAGTCGTATCGAAAGTTATCCCCGACATTGCCTAGCAGGACCTTTAGAAATTTGTTATGTGGTGCTCAAATGAAGAAAGTTGTCCCTGTCTCTTCTTAGCAGATGACCCCAGATCTTCTTTCTTGCGCTGCTGGTGTGATTTTTGGAGGAGCTCGTCACCTAGAAATCAGTAGAAGTACCAAAATTTGAGGAGCGATGTCGGTACCATTTGAAGATGTACTGACTTGTTGTCTAGTGCATGTTGATCTTTGTTGTGTTTCAATCTCCTGATGTGGCATTTATACATAGTAAAAAATGTATTCTATACACCATTAGCTTGCTTGATACAATAAAAATTATGACATCGCTTCTGAGGTTACTTTTGCCTCAATTTAATCAAACTTCTGGGTTGTTGTTGTTTCAGTTCTTATGTATTGTTGGTGTTGACATCTTATGAGACTTATAACTTCTAAGGTCCTGTGGCTTCTCAATCATGTGAAGGTCTGCAATCAAAGTTAACATGTAAAAAATAATATTTTGGTATTAGTTATGTAATGTATGTAAAATTTTTATGCATGCTTATCTACGACATAGTGTTTTAGGATGTATTCTCTCACCATGAGGTCACAGTCTCAAATTATTCATATCTCACACTTCCACAAAAAATTAATGTAGAATTTCCAATAAAAAGATTGTATGATAAAATGTCATTTATTATGCACTAAAATATTTTAGATTTTTAATGGCAATATATTTTCAAGCTTGTTGAATTATTTAAGGACGTAGGGTCTCGTATTATTTGTGAGTAGACACAACCTGTGAAAAGAACTCGTATCACAGAGAGTGAGTTGAGAGAGAGAGAGGGAGAGAGAGAGGGAGGGAGGGAGGGAGGGAGGGAGAGAGGGAGAGAGAGAGAGAGAGAGAGAGAGAGAGAGAGAGAGAGAGAGAGAGAGAAGGATCCGATCCATTCGAGTAAGTCTTCAGAAATATATTGACTTTACATCTTCGATAAGCTAGAGAAAGAAGATTCCTCGAAGGTTCCCTCAGTTACAAAATTAAGAGGTTGAAAGAAGTAGGAGCTCCTCGATAGAAAATCATCAGGTATTATTTCTCCCTTTTATACATAAGAGAGCTTATAAAGTAATCATTGTTGTACATCTTTGTATTAACTTAACATCTTTCAATAATGTCTTGATGAAATGATTGTGTTGTTAATATTATTTATTGAAGCTAATATCATATGATGTCGGTATGCCAACCATCCTTAATATCTTGACAAAATATTGGATCCTAACCGTTAGGCGACGTCTTTAATAAGCGATCGATAGATGTCACTATTGATCCTAATGGCTTTCTCGAATTACCGCCCTTGCATATATGGGGTAGGTTATCTTCTCAAGGAAGGTGAGGATGATTGGATCATTCATTTCGGTAAATAGACTCGATTCAACCACTTCTGCAGGCGGCTTTGATTTAGCTACTTAAAAAAGTAGGCTCAATTCAACTTCTTCTGCAGGCGGGCTTGATTTGAACACTCTGACTAGTGGGCTCCATTAACCAAGGTAATTTTTTTAAAAAATTTCATATATCCATATTTGAGTATGCATTTAGTTTTTGATTCTCTTATATATTCGATCAATTATCACAAGAAGAAAGAGAGAATGAAGATTATTATTTTATTTTTTACCTCTTTGAGGGCATCAAGGTGGGGAAATGATTTATCTTGATAATGACTCCTCTTATCCTCAGGGGAATTATTTTAGATCATATGACGTTAGCAAGCAAAGACTGCTAGCGGTGGTCGATGATGATTGACTGTTACGAAGGTCGAAAGTTATCACTAAATCTTTCTTAAAAACTAATCCGACAACTTATATTGATTGTATGAGATTTTTAACGATTTAAAAGCCTTAATTATCTTGAAATGAAGCAAGCTTGAACTTGTTGATTCATCTTGTCGAGACATTCAATTTGAATATAATATGTTAAATTGGAGTTCAATTGATCATTCAATTGACAATCTAAAACATCAAAAGTGCTTTCATGACTTGACATGGGCTTGATTGGACTCGTGAAGCAAACTAATTTTAGTACCACGAGGTTAGTCTTGTCGAAACTATTAGTCGGATTATAAATTTGTAGAAATTGGAGCAATCGATGATCTTGAATTTGAAACTGAAATGTTTATTGCTTAAAAAATATATTAAGATCCACGACATATGATAAAAATCTACTGATGACACAATTATTAAGAATAATATAAAAGAGTAAATAACAACTTTAATAATATCAACTCATAAAAATTAAGATGAAGATAATTAAAAATATAAGTCCACGCGAGTGATTGACTAACTACTCGAATTCATCTATACAAAAAAAATCAGACGAAGATACGAGACAAATAAGTTTAACGTTTAAAAAAATATTTATTTTTTAAAACTTCACTATAAAATATACATAAGGATATTTTTTAAAATTAATTAAAATTTATTAATTTTAAATACATGTATTTTTTTAATATTAGTTAGGTGGTTTTTGGCTGTAACTGATATTTTAGTTAAATAGAAATCTAGAAAACCCAGATTGACCAAATCACAGAATAACATTCTTATATGCTTGAAGGGGCTTACCCTACACTGCACGACTAATCACAGGCGATAACTCAGAACAGAAGCAGCTGAGAAGGAAGAACGAAACCAGGAGCTCCTCCTCTCAACGAATTATAATGGAAACGGCGGTGTTCGAAGGGAAGCTGGTCCAGGAGCTGGCTAAGAGCGGCGGTGAGATAACACCCCAGTTTGTTCAGAAAGAGGAGAATCGTGCCATCGGTTCTTCACTGCCCGCTTCCAGCGTTCCAATCATCGACCTCCATCGCTTATCCGAGCCCGATGCCGGCGAGGAGCTCCTCCGGCTCAAGTCGGCCCTCCAAACCTGGGGCCTGTTCCAGGTTGCATTTCTCATCCGATGCATAACAAACGCTTATTGGTAAATCTTATTATAGTTGACCCTCAAGTATAATTGATTCAGAAACTATATTGTCGAAGTTGGTCTGATTCATAAATTTACTTGTGGATCATTTGGCAGTTAAACGCGTCCAGTGAATCTTGATTTGGTCTAGGGACAATTTGATCGCCAGGTTCATCATGTGCATGGATAGATTTTGAATCCTAATCTTCCAAATGCTAAGTCAAACCATCATATGTTACAGATAAATTTTTGTTATCATCTGCAAATGTTGCCCCCTTATTTGGTGTTGACAAATCAATATTGCTGCAACAAGGACAAAATCATGAACATAAACATAAGTGTGCCCTCCCTTATCTGAAATCGCGCGGAGATAGGCTGCAGCTAACATCATGCATCTACTTACATTGCACAGGAAGGGCATCATGATTCGAATGATATAGATTGAATTTAATATTTAAGACGTGACATTCGCGACTACAATCTAACATTGAACTAACTATCATTAAAGTTCGCATAGCTTATAATCCTAGCATGTTTCTAGATAGTGTTATGATAGTTGGATGACATTTAACATCATCTTTGCCATGCTGATTAGAGGGGCTCATTGGGAAAACCAGATTAGTTTAGATTGGTTACACCATAAGCAAGTCATTTGATCCTTGCAAAAACTAAACCATATTCTCATGCACAATTTTACTCATTCAAAGTTTACATTTAGCAACATCTTTGCCAAGCTGATTAGAGGGGCTCATGGGCAAAACCAGATTAGTTTAGCTTGGTTACACCATAAGCAAGTCATTTGATGCTTCCAAAAACTAAACATTATTCTCATGCATAATTTTACACATTCAAAGTTTACATTTAGCATAATCTTTACTAGCTGATTAGAGAAGCTCATGGGGAAAACCAAATTTGTTCAGCTATTACACCACAATCAATTCATTTGATGCTTCCAAAAACTAAAACATATTATCATGCATATTTTTTACTCATTTAAATTGTATATGAGGATTCGACACAGACTAATAAAACACCTTATGCATGGTGCATTGGATAGCTCAAGGATTATTTAGCATGAATCAAACCAATTTTGCAACATAAGAAGTGATACTTGCTATAAGCCAAATATGACTAACTAAAATATACAAAAGTGAATCACTAAAAATCATAATATGGATAATCATGTTTGCTAAATTTTAAGTTAATGTAAGGACCCTTTTAGGATTCAGGAGGTCATGAGAATTTATAAAAAAATTATCTTATACCATAACCTTCAAATCTTGGCTTTTGGAGTGCATCTGGGATTCTCGTTAATTATAGTCAACATTTATTGCTCTTCAATGAATACATAAAAGACTCGGCTTTATATTTCCGAACTAATTTGGTATAATAGCATTTGAAACAAGTTCAAACGAGGATGAATCTATTGCAATGCCTTTGAGATCCAAATTTGTGATGACTAGTGGTGCTCATGAATTTCCTGAACCCACAATAACCTATGAAACATGTGTATATCTTGAGCCAAACATGCATAAGCGACCTATCTTGATTTTTATCATGCTTCCTCTACAAATAAATAGATGCAGCATGCATCTTGGATGTGCATTATTAATCGTGCAGCATGCATACGAGTAGCATTGCTAGTTAATATAATAATAGTTAGTTCACATCAATCTTAGAATATGACTTAATCATGTCATGCAATTTTTCCTTTCCATGTATGAGTGATTCATTCATTTTCATTCTTTAAAATATCAATAGTGAAATTAAAAGCCGATGAATCTGTTTTCGAAGATATTTTTTTCTTCAAATCTTAAATTCTTATACATGCTAATCCAATTGAGATAAATCATTTACCTCATCGTTGAAAATTGTGCAAACTTCATCTCAGTGCATGGGAAAAAATATGTTTTGAAACTTTTCAT
This sequence comes from Papilionanthe hookeriana x Papilionanthe teres, assembly GCA_022702705.1. Lineage (NCBI taxonomy): Eukaryota > Viridiplantae > Streptophyta > Magnoliopsida > Asparagales > Orchidaceae > Papilionanthe > Papilionanthe hookeriana x Papilionanthe teres. Next base: position 31,129,101 of record CM040421.1, read on the forward strand.
TATACTCACTTAAGATTCTCAAGTACAAGTCACTACAAGTTGCCATCAAACCTTTATTTTTTACTCTTTTCCTTCTTGGATAGGCATTGATGACTTGCTGTTTCCTGTCTTTGAACTTCAAAATTTTCTTCACTCGCCTTTATTCATTTTTTCACTTTCTTCTTCATGAGATCCCTTAACCTTATGTAGAGGTTTGTGAGCTCGACATCTTGGTCTTCTGCTTGACTAAAGGGCAATTTATTTATAGAATAAGCTCTTAAAATTTTTCTTTTTACCTTTTTTTTGGATGGTCCTTCCATCTATTATCTTTAACTTTTGCTCATAAATAAGAAGGGAGCCCAAAAGTAAATCCAAACAGTAATTAGATCCTTAGCCTCCATTACTATTGATGCGTGCTAGAAGATTCGCGACAGTAGAGTAATGAATTATCGTTTCAGTGTTGCACGAGAATTCAACACACACTAAAATGAAATAAACAACCAATAAAGACACCAGAAGTTTTTACATGAAAAACCTGTAAAGAGAAAAACCACAAGACCTAACCCAGCTAAAAAAACCCACTATAAACTGGAGATTACAAGTACGATCCCTTATCCCACAGGCGGAAAATGTCACACAATCTTATGAGCTACAAAGTCGGTGTGCGAATGAACTTGTCTTAAGAAGTGAGCCCGACCAATGCTGATCGTCGGAGACCAAAGACTGTTGGTCAGTGGCGATCAACGACTGGTGGTCGGTGGCGATTAACGATTGGTGGTTGATGGTGGTCGACAATGATCGATGTTGGCGCAGTGATGTTGAACTTCAGCTTCTTCTAAAAGCTTCAAGCACATCCTCAGCCCTCAAGCTCTATTCAAGTTTCAAGCTTTCATAAGGCTTTAAGTTCTCTGCCTCCCTTTCATGAGAGGGGTGAGACTATATTTATAGAGTTTTGGGTACAATTAATGCAATAATATGAACCACTTTGATCGGACGGCCGGAGAGGTTCCACTGATCGAATGGCGTTTAATGGATATTTAAGTGCATTGACGATGTCAAAATTGAGCAATTTTAGGCTCGCTAGATTCGTCGAGTTGCGACGTTCGATTTTACTATGAACTCACCGGATTCAACATCCGTTTGGTTCTCCAAATGTCTCTGAAAAACTTTCAAACATGGTTTAACGTCTTAATCGGGGTTTGATTGGTTTGGATTGGATGAACTTTGGTATCATTGAGTCCGTCTCATCGAGCCGTTCAGTTTGACTTTAAATTTATTGAAATCAGAGCTCTGGATGACTTTTTATCTATGTTTGAACATTTTTTACTCAAAAGATTGTCTTGAGATCCATGACATGCATTGTTATTCATGCCGGATAATGAAAATCTGTTGATGACGTTTCAGTTGTCTCTTTATTTTCGGGCGGGACCAATTTCATCATCCACAAAGATCAATATCCAAAGCTTTTTTTATTTTCATTATATATATATATATATATATATATATATATATATATATATATATATATATATATATATATTAGTTACCATTCGAGTTCTTGATGCCTCAGTGAGTGGGTTCTTAGCACCTGTTCACTAAAATCTTTGTATCTTTTTCGTATCAATGAAATTTTATTTTGGAGTAATACACACACATACATACATACATACATACTATATATAATATAAAATATAATAGGTTTACATATTATAGTAATCAAACCTTGGCTCAGTGGTCACACTTGAATTTCCTTGGCTTACTTGCGCATGAGGAGCTTGGTTCGAATCCCTTAGATCGAAATATAGTTTTTTTTTTTTTTTTTTTCAATTTGCCAAGGGAGAGTTAAGACTGTTAGGCTGGCTGGCAGGCAGGCATAACGCCGCAAGATTGCGGGAAGGTCGCGCTAACACTAGAAGGCGAAGCGTGATTTAGATTGCAAAACAACATATTTTAGCTGTTTTTTTTTTAATTGTTTATATATATAAATATATATATATATATAGTATACTGATTTGAAAAATAATTTAAGTATATTTAACTTGTAATAATTAACGAAGAGAATATGAGGGATTTTTTCTTCTGTAATATCTGACACGATTTTTATTTTTTTATTTTTATTTGGATCGGTTTAATAAATTTTTATGAATTTGGAATGGAGAAGGCAGAAGTTCATAAAGCATAAGTTAGAAGGTCATGAGGCAAAAGACGTAAGGATACAATAATTAATGCAAAATTTAGTTTATTATTATTATTATTAATTACTTTTGTAATCAATATGACATATTTTTGATCCTATAAATAGGCAAGGGAGATGAGGATGAATGTGGAGTTCCCATCCATGCCCAGAAGGTGATACGAGATTTTCCTTGAAGAAGAAAATCATTCCCGAACTGCGTAGCAAGCGAGCAACGAGATCCTCTTTCATGTTGCAGTGCAAAAGAAAGTCGTCATTATACTGCATAACAAAGATCAACGAGATTCTATTTCGTGTTGCGGTGCATAGAAAAGAAACACTCGTTATGTGTAGCAGATAATCAATGCCATTCTCTTTTGTGTTGCGGCGCAGAAGAAAATCGTTTTTGTCCTGCGTAGCAAATGATCAACGAGATCCTCTTTCGTGTTGCGGCGCAGAAGGAAGTCATTCCCGTCCTGCGCATAGGCGATCAATAGGATTCTCTTTCAGGTTGCGACGCAAAAGAAAGTTATTCATGTTCTGCATAGTAGACGATTAATGAGATCTTCTTTCTTAAAGAAGATACAGAGGAAGCCGTCCCTGACTTATGTAGCAGACGATCAATGTGATCTTATTTCGCGCTGCTGAAATGAAGAAAGTTATCTCAACTGGTGACTCAAGATCTTCTTGCTTGTTGTCGTGCATTCGACAAAGATGAAGAAATACCAGAGTTTTCCCACCTTGCTAGAGAGGGGGTTTCATGCTTCTGTTGGTGATATCCGAAGACCCTCTAAAGATCCACAAAACTACTGTAATTTTGGGGAGACGATACCGACTCCACTCGAAGATGAGCTGATTTGTTGTATCCATTGTGCAAGTATATGTTAGCATTTGTAGCCTTTCAATTGCTTGATGTGACATTTATAAACAGTGATGACGTGTCTGTCTATACATTTCTCTCCAACTTGATGCAATAAAAATTTGGACGTTGTTCTGAGCTTGTTTTTCTTTCCTTCTGAGCTGGAGTTTCCCCTTTTTGGGATGCTTTTGCCCCACTTCTGGGGTATTGTTACCCAACTTCTAGGTTGCATATTGTTGTTGACTTTTTCTTAGGCTTATGCCTTTTGAGATTTTTTAGCTGCTCAAACATGCAAAAATATGCAATCAATGTTAGCATGGGCGCTTTATGTATATAAAAAATTATGTATCTTTTTAGACTTGTGTCTTATGGGATTTGTACCCTCTTAGGTGCGTGTCTTGAGAGGATTGTGCCTTCTCAGACTTATGCCTTCTAGGAGCTTGAAATGAATTGATGCATTCTAAGGCTCATAGTCTTCTGATGTTTTTGATGATTTGTGCTTTCTGAGGTTTTTAGCATTCTGAGGTCTTTGATGTACCTATATCTTCTGAGGCTTTTAGCCTTATGAGATCTTTGAGTGGAGACACTATCAATCACCCACTTTCATGGATTCTTTCCAGTTAGGACACCCTGTCCACTACTAGCTTCCCTTTGAGATTTGCCTCTTAAGCTTGTCTTCTAGGGGCATACAACATTTTATCGAGTCTTGCCTCTTGGGCTTGATTTCCAGGTGTATCGTATATTCCCATCGAGTCGTGCCTTTTAGACTCGACTTCCAGGGGCATGGTAGTTTTCTATCGAGTTTTGTCTCTTGAGCTTGACTTTTAGGAGTACCGTATCTTCTCACCAAGTCTTACCTTTTCAGCTAAGCTTCCAGGGGCATAATTGGAAACTTTGTTTGACACTGGGAATGTTCAATTTTTTCTAGACTGTTAGTCGAAGCGCGTCTGCCTGACGACCGTAGTTTGTTTTGGAGTATAGTTGAAATGAAAATTCATTAAAGATGTAAGACCCGTTCTGAGTTGTATAGCTGGAGATGCTCAATGAGATTAACCTGTAACTTACAAAATCATATGAAATCCACTAACGATGATTGACCTATTGTAGGTTGTTGGTCGAAGCTTTGCTCTAAAACCGTAATGTGTTATGGAAGTGGTCGAAGGAAATCCACCAAGAATTTTTGACCTATTCGAGAATGTTAGTCGAAGCTTCTGCTTGACCACTGTAGCTTGTGATGGAAGAGGTCGAATCGAGTTCCTCTGAGATCGATTAAGCCAAGAACGAGGTGTCAAAGATGCTTTGTGTTTCTCGAGACTGTACCGTAGGTTGCAATAGACCGTATGTTTTTATTTGATGAAAGTTGATATATTTGTTACATACACAACCTTGAAGCTGCTAACAAGATTCTTAGATACCTAAATAGTACATTAGGGAATGGCTTTCTCTTTCAGAAAATCACACAACAAAATATAGAAGCGTACACTGATGTAGACTGGGTGGGTCAAGTTGTTGACAGAAGATCGACATCTAGATATTCTACTTGTGTCTGAGGAAATGTGGTTACATGGCGAAGTAAGAAATGAAATGTGGTGACAAGGAGTAGTGCCGAGGCAGAATAGCATTCTTTGGCTAATGGAGTATGTGAGATGTTATGGCTGAAGAGAATTATTGAAGAGCTATGGATTTTGATAAATATGCCAATGAAATTGTACTATGACAACAAAATTGCCATCAACATTGTATAAAATCCAGTGCGACATGATCTCACAAAGCATATGGAGATTGAACGGCACTTCATAAAAGAATAGCTTGATCATGGAGCTATTTGCATGCCATTTATCCCTACTATTTAACAAATTGCCGACATCTTCACCAAAGGGCTTTTTTGGCCTAGTTTTTAATTCCTTCTAGGCAAATTGGGCATGATAGATATCTACGCTCCAACTTGAGGAGGGTGGGGGTGTTAGAATTTTAGGAATATTCTTTAATATCTTTTTCTTTAGTACTTTCTATATTTAGAATATAGAATTATTGGTATGTTATAATTCTTGTTCATTCTGTTATCATGGGGAGTTAGGATTGATTTTATGCTTTCCTAATATGGGAGCCATTGCCCTTCTATTTTTTTTTTTAAATTTTTTCATCCCCTTCTATTTGTTTTGTAATCGTTTCAAAAGAAATTGAAGAGGAATAATATTGTTTTCCTTCTCTAAAAATCACAATTTCAAATGACAATATGAAAGTCATTAAAAGAAAAAATCCTGTAAGAAATATTAGAATTTGGCAGCTAATGAAATGCATGCCACAAAGAGGAAAATGTATATCATAAATGTTGATCAAATATGGAATCAATCTCATATACCAGTCATTAAATAATTTAGAAGAAAGGAAAATAATGCCATTGAAAGATCTAAATTTCACTAGCGTACACTGAGAATCATTCCCCAGAACTTGTTTTGATGGCTTTTAAAAGGCTCAAAGAATCTACATCCAACAATACACAAGAATTGAGAGAAATTTTAAATTTTTTTAGAACATTAAATCCTTAATTTTTTTTTTCTTGCCTCAGTGGTCCTATTTATAGCTTAATGAGGGCATGCGTAACACTAAGAACACAGGTTTTTCTCAACAGGCATCACCACAGGAATGTTTTATATTATCATGCACTAGGCAACACAACTAATAAATATTGATTCACTTGGTTTGCTTTTTCAATGAATAAAATTTTTATATTTGCATTAGTAACATTCAAATGATTATTCAAAACGTTAGATTAAATCAATAAAAGGTTACTTTTATTAAATTATTATTAAACATTTTAATTCATGAGGGTTAGAGTTTCATTTTAGTGCTAAATTCATATGACTAAAGTAAACACCGTTCTTAAAAAGGGAAGTCTTTTGAGGTAAACTCTTTTTATTAAATGATTATTCTACATAGCTATGTTATTCAACTCACACGCATAATTTCTTTTTTATTTTTTAAATTTTTTTTGCTTTTGAATAATGAAATTTTGAAAGTCACTTTATTGTATAAATATTATTCAAATTTACGTGTTAATGTTGACTATCAGATTATCACCATGCTTCAATGTTTCTTTACTAGAAGATCTTTAGTGTATTTTTTCATCTATTAGTATACAAAAAAGAAAAAAAATGTTTTATCTTGATTCTTACTCACTAACTTTGTATCCTTAAAGCTCAAAGGATATATTTTAAATGAAAAAAGCTGGTATTGCAGATTGTATGTGATGAGATGTCAGCTGCGTTCCTTGATGAGGTGCGGAGTGTGGCTAGAGAGTTCTTTTATCTTCCTAAAGAAGAGAAACAAAAGTATAAGAATCTCACAGATGATGGAAAGTTTAAGATGGAAGGATATGGAAATGATATGGTGGCAACAAAAGACCAAATCCGTGACTGGAATGATCGTCTTTATGTTTTAGTGGAGCCAGAAAGTGAGAGACATCTAGAACTTTGGCCTGATAATCCAAGCTCTTTCAGGTATTAAACATTTTATATACAATATAACATTTGATGCTTCGCATTCTATCTTCAAAAACAAGTTCATATTCTTGCATGGCTCATGAGTGTTGCCTGTGAAAACTATATTTTCTCTTTTAGGTTTTATTTAGATGGCACTTGCATTTTACTTCTGCCCATTTGATTTTTCTAATTAAAAAAAAAAAAAAAACAATACATTTTAAAAATAATGAAATTTGTTATGTCCATAAGTCTTTTAAACTTACAAATCATCTCAATGCACTCATAATATTTTCACAAACAAAATGAGTGAAAATAAATTATCATTTTCTAAAATATGTTCTTACCCACAAACTACCAAATGCGTCCTTATCACTTTTTTTAACCCGTGGGCCCCTTTTTTTTCACTCACTGTTTTAGCATAATATATATTTTATGATTCAGTTTCTTGTAAACAAAATTGCGTTAATGATCAAATTTAATAACTTTTTTTTTCTTTTTTTTTTAAAATCTCAATTTATGATTTCATCCATCACTAGCCAATAGCCATTATGATCATCTCTTGAGATTTACTTATCGGTTTAGCTTAACCTTTGCCTGTGAACTAATTATATATGTCTCATTCTTTCATGAAAGCTGATACTTGGGTAGAAAAACTAACAGTGTTTTTGACTAGGTTGTTTAAATAACTAAGGATTATTTGTGTAAGGCTCCCAATAGTTAGATCATTTTATGAAAGGAGTCATAATTTAAACTTTGTAAATAAGGATGAACACGGATAATTAGCCAGCTATGCAGGCTTGGGTTTTTTGAGCCCCAAGCATAGAAACTCTTTTTCTGAGAAACATGTATATGTTTTTGACTGGGTTGTTTAAATAACTAAGAATTTTTTACGAAAGCCTAGCATACAAGCTTGGTGTTACTAAAGGACCAGTACTAGGGATTCAAGAAACTCAGATTTGTATGACAGTTTAAGAAAAACCTTGATATATTACCGCATCTTTTCAAATGAGAGAAAAGTGATGCAAGTTAATTTTCTAGTTTGCTTTGTGTGCCTTTTTGATTGACTCTAGCTCTTATTTAGCTCGGAGGGCTGGGGCTTTCGGCCAGCAACTCTTTCACCTCTTGAATGGCGGAATTTATTGCTAGCACATTTTTATAGTTTGCAGCCTCTGCGTTTGGGATGTCTCCCTGTGATTGTCCCCTCTTCTAGCCAATTGTTATTGTCCCCCTCTTTCAAATAATTCCCTTCAGATATCGCATTTGACTAGAAATCCACATAAACTTTGAAATCATTTTCTTGTTGTTTTATATTAATTTTGAAATCATTTGGAGCTTAAATTATTTGTAAAAGAATTATGATTTTAGGCATTAAAAGAGACTTCCTTCGATTCGGTAGTAATTGTATTACGAATCCGGTGGCGGATTTGACGCATTAGATTTTTATTTAGTATTTAAAAAAAATATTTACCCCTTAAATTTATTCCCAATTCATGATATTTAACATTTAAGTCAAGCTCAGCTCCTAAACTATGATATTTTATATTCAAGTCAACTGCATACACCAATTTATAAAATTTGGTATTCAATTTAAGTTGAGCCCCCTAATTTATGGTATTTTATATTTAAACCATGCTTACAAGCCCAGTCTCGTTCATATTATGATATTTTATATTTAAGTCAAGCTTACAAGCTTAGCCTCTCCAATTTATGATATTTCATGTTCAAGTCACTTTAGAAGTTCAAATATTTCATTTTTTAAGTTATTTTGTAACCCCAAAAGTCTAAATATAAATTAATTTCAATTCCAAAAGTTCATATTTTTAAGTTACTCGCAATTAAAGATTCCAATTTTACAGGAGAATGCCGACCTTCCCAACTGTCTCAAATGCCTTGTTGATCAGTGTCGTGAGACATTGCGGTTAGGGAGCAAAACAGTAGATTTAACCCGCGATCTCTAATCGCAAGCAGAGAGTTTCCTGAGCGGTACTTTACTTTCTTCGAATAGTACTTAATTCCCATAGACGGGTACTCGCGTTTCCCAAGGATGAATATTTTAAAATCTCAATTTTAAAGAGAGTTGTCCAAACGATTTACGATTTCCCCAAACGATAATTAATACTTACAGACGGGTACTCCTGCTCTTCTTAAATGGAGATTTAAAATAATTGCCCTATTGCCTCAATGTAATATACCTTTCGAGCTTCGATGTCATTGACGTTTGTGACGACGAGATGACAAACGATAAAATAAAAGTTCAACACATTTTTTTTATTTAGAATTACACAACAATTGTAAAAAAAATGAATAGTAATTGGGAATTGGGTTCAGATAGGCTCAAGCTGGGTTTAAGGCTCGGGTTTGTGCTCGAGTTGGCTGCAGGGTTCGGCTCGGGCTAGAGATTGAACAAGGATTATTCCTGTATTAAGTTCACATGACAGAGGAAAAGGGAAAAGGCAGTAAATCTTGGGTCACATGCACAAAGGAAGGAAAAGGAAAGCTTGGGATCGCGAGCTTCGGACTAGGGCAGGAGAAATTTTTACAGACGGAGTGCGGATGCAGCTCTGCATGTGGACTCTAGTAATATGCCGACATGTGAACACCGTTCGGTGAACCGCTCCAACAATCTCCACCATCCCGCTTCAATAACCCCTGAAGAACAATTCCAATAACCGCTTTAATAACATCGCAATAACCCCCCAATAACACCGCACGGTGAAACGCTCAAATAACTTTGATGGTTCCGCTTCAATAACCCCCGCAAAACAACTCCTATAAGTCTCCAATAACGCCGCAATAACCCGTAAAGCATTATATTCATTTTTTTTATCATTTTATTAAATATGATGTCTTATTGAAGGGTTATTGAGGACTTATTGAAGTTGTTCTGTGCGGGGGTTATGGAAGTGGAACTGCGGAGGTTATTGGAGCGGTTCACCGCGCTGTGTTATTGGGGGTTATTGCGGCATTAATGAGGATTTATTGGAGTTGTTCTAGGGGGTTATTGAAGTGACACTGCAGAGGTTATTGGAGCGTTTCAACACGCGGTGTTATGGGGGCCTATTGGGAGGTTAGTGCGGCATTATTGGAGATTTATTGGAGTTGTTCTACAGGGGTTATTTATAGGGAGCTGTGGAAGTTATTGGAGTGGTTCACCGTGCAGCGTTTATGAGGTGGGCCGGGTGTAACACACGTGGCGGTATATTACTGTAGTCCACACCCAGAGCTGCGTCTGTACTTCGTATGAAAAATATTTTCCTAGCTTAAAGAAATTTCAACGGCTTCGGTGTGGGGTGAGCAATAGGGAAGCGTGCCCTTCTATTTGAACGTGGAGGAAAACAAGGATGGTGAGACATTGCACAAGATAGAATTACGTTATTAGGCAAATGACATGAGTTTTTGGAGACTTTTGTAACTAAATTTACGAGACAAAATGTGACGACGAGTTACAGTGCGACACAAGAAGTGTCCTCTGCGGCTTGTTGCGATAGAAGACGAACAAATTGGAAAAATGAATTCAAGGGCTTCAAAGAACTCACATAAATCAGGAAGAAGACGAAGCAAAAGAGAAATAATGGAGATCATGAGCATCCTCTATGGTCTTTGTATGCAGTAGTCCCGTTCCTACATGCGGTTCTGTCATCAGTCACCAGTGGGAATGAGGGCTTCGAACGAGAGAGTAAACAAGAGGATTTTGAATTGCGGATGAAGAAGGAGAGAGTTTCGTGTGAAATAAGAGGTGGCGATTTCAGGCTGTGCAGAAGGAGAAGAAAGACAGGAGCTTCGGGTCGTTATAGGATGGCGATCCCATCGTTGCCTTCCCAGTTAGTGCTAATCACGATTGTACCGCGAATAGTTCGGGAGAGGGGAGGGTTTTCATTTGTGCTTATAATTGAGAAGGAGAGCAACAAAACGATTATTACACTTGAGCGTGGCTCCAACGGGCGAAAACATTTTCTATCCGGACTCCGCACGTAGCTCGAAGCGCAAACATTCAGTAATATGCCGCCACGTGTGCTACATCTCAGAGGTTATTGTTGGGACAACGGAGGTTATTAGGGGGTTATTGTGGGATTATTATGGGTTTATTATGAGGTTATTGTGGGGAGTGAACTGCGAAATAACACCTTGGAGGTTATTTCGAGGTTATTAAAGAGAAACCCATATATTCGACATCAAACTGCATAGGTTATTTCTGGATTATTTAGGTTTGTTCTACTTCAATAACCTCAAAATAACACTGCAGATGTTATTTCATGGTTATTCCACTTCAATAACCCGAGATAATACCATGAATAGGGCTGTAAACGAGCCGAGCTTGAGCGAGCTCAGGCTTGGCTCGTGTTTGGCTCGTTCGAAATTAGCTCGGCTCGAAATCGGCTCGTGTTCGAAATGACTCGTGAAAGGTTTGTTCGTGTTCGACTCGAATTAAATATTCTTGTTCGTGTTCGGCTCGTGTTCGCTCGAAATTGCGCTCGTTAAAATTAATCGAAAAAATATATGTCTAAGTACGGATTCGAACCTCGACCAAATGAATTGAAACAAGAAGATAACCACGCAACCACACAAAGCAATTATGATTTAAACTTAAATATAAATATATAAATAATATATATAATAAATTATTATATAAATAATTATATGATTATTTTTTTATTTCGAGCCAATTCGAGCTGAACACGAGCCGAACAAACGAATTGCTCGTGTTCAGCTTTCGTTAACATTTCGAGCTTAAAAATTTGTTCGTGTTCGGCTTGTTAGCTTTAATGAACGAGCTGAACACGAGCTACTTAACGAGCCAAACACGATACTGTTCGCGACAACGAGCCAAATCATGCAACTTCTAACTCATGAAGGTTATTTCGGGGTTTCTAAAGAAAAATCAATATATTCTACTTCAGTAACTCCAAAATAATACCGCAGATGTTATTTCAAGATTATTTCAGGGTTATTGAAGGCCGCAGTTCCACTCCAATAATCTCTACAGTTATTTTTTTAGGTGGACCCAATATAACATAAATGATGGTATATTACTAGAGTTTGCACGTAAAGCTACGTCCGTAGTCCGGACAGCAATTTTTTTCCCAACAGACTGGGGTAGGTAGGAATTTATTTTTTTAAAAATTTTTATATTTAATTTATTTCATTATTATCATTATTTTTAATGGTCAACAACAACATGCATATAGCTATAGAAACAAATGTCTGAAGTAATAATGCAAGTTTTTATTTTAATAAAATATCAATTTAATATATATAATAAAGTAATTAGTCTCCTTAATCCTAATGACCTCTTCATTAGCTTAATCCTTTGATTATTTCCTTCTACCTTCACCATTTTTTTGACTCTACCTATTTTGCCCAGACTACATTCAAAAGCCCTAATTCATTGAATTAAAAGTTTTAACTACTTTTTGAATTCATTAAATCGTACTTAATAGCAGCTATTTAATTAAGCAAAATATTATATATAAATAAACGATTGATCTCTTATCTTATCAAAGTTTGTTTGAATCGATCTTCTTTGTTCCTTAGCTTGCACACTTCACCAACTTCTCATTCTAAGCCTAAATTTCTATATATATATTTAATAAAGTTAAAAATACCTAACATAGCTTCTACTTTGATTGGTTGTCCTTCTCGCACGCATGCGAGGCTCGCTTCTCCTTCCTTACTCTTCCTTTTCTTCCCGTAGGCAACACAATGTTGCGGATCCCGTCTCCTTTCTCTTCTTCGATGAGGCCTGGAACCAAGTACGACAACATAGGAGCTACTTCCCTTCTTTCTTTCTTCGAACTTTGCTCGACTCCCATACTGTACATGCAAGACGATCTCCTACTTTTTTATTTCCTTCCTTCGTTTAGGACACAACGTCGCCTCCTCCTTTGACTTCAACGCAAAACTTCACACTTGATCCCGCCTCTAGAGGAAACGAGCACCTCTCCTTCCTTCTAGCATTGAGCCACTTACCTCCTCCTAATTCTCCTTTTGATAAGAGTGCCTCCTCTCCTTCTTTCTTTTCTTTTTCGCCTTTTTTATTCTTTCTTCTCCGATTTTTGCTTTCACTCATTCTTTGTTTCGATCCGTTAGAATGGGCATGCGATTCCTAAAGGCGAAACTCTTTGAAACTCTTATCCCTTAGCTACCTATTCAATTAATGTTAATACAACGACAACAACAAACCTTAATCCGACTAAGTGAGGTCGGCTACATGAATTCTTTTTCCCCATTGCGTCATATTTTCATTTAATTCTAATAGATTAAGATCATTTTTTATACAATATGCCCAAGTATTTCTATGTCTACCTCTGCCTTTCTTAACACAAGTTATATCTAAAACATCTACTGTCTTAACTGGATCATTAGATGGTCGACGTTTAATCATTAATGTGACCAAATCATCTAAGATGACTCTCTATAATCTCGTTTGCTATTAGAGCTACACCAACCTTATCACAGATATATTCATTTCACATTTTGTCTCTAAGTGTCAGACCACTCTTCCACCAAAACATTCTTATCTCAACAACACTTAAATTTTGTTTGATGTTTCTCTCTTAAAGGCCAATATTCTGCGCCATAGAGTATTCCAGGTCTTACCAAAATCTTATAAAGTTTTCCTTTTAAGTACAAGCGGTACTTTTCTATCACGGAATAATCATGATGCATTCCTCTTCAATTAACTAACTTAAATTCTACTAATAACATCCTAATATATATCACTATCACTTTGAGCAATAGATCCGAGACATCTAAAACGTTCACACATTTTAATGATTTGATCAACCATTGTTACAAATCTGTCCTAGAGCTATTAATACTAAAATTAAATTCCATGTATTAGCTTTAGATCTACTGAAGCAAAGGCCTTTAGAATCCCAAGCATCCTCCATAATTCAAGTTTTTCCTGAACTCTTTCTCTAGTCTTATTCACAAGAAGGATATCACTAGCAAAAAGCATACACCAAGGTACATCCCCCTATAAATGTCCAGTAGGATTGTCCATAACTAAAGCAAAAAGATATGAACTTAAGCCCGATCCCTAATGTAATCCGCCTGAAAGGAAAATACTGGGTCATTCCTCTTTCTGTTCGAACACAAGGAACAACTCTAGTATACATATCTTTTAATGACTTGAATATAAGCCATATCAACCCCTTTCTTCTTTAGAACTCTTTAAAGAACTTCTTTTGGAACCTTATCATAAGCTTATTCTAAATAAAGAAAAATTTTATGTAGATCCTCCTTGATTTCTCTTCTCCATCAAACCCCTCAATAGACCTGCCCGACATAAAATCCAAACTGATTATGAGAAATAATTGTATTATGTTTTAATCTATGTTCAATTACTCTCTCCCATACTTTGGAAGAATGACACATCAACTTAATGAATCTGCACACTGTTTTACATCCTCTTTATTCTTAAAAATAGGGACCAAAATACTCTTCCTCCACTCAGAAATTTTTTATCAGCAGAGTTTTGTTATGATAAACCATTCTTTTTGCAGAGTTTTTATGTCGTTTCAAGCTTATTTATTTCGAAATTTATTGTTATTCTTGATTGGGCGTTTATTTAGTTCCTTTTGATTTGTTTTGTGATTAAAGCACTGGGCCGAAATTCTGGTTGATCAAATACAAATTTTATCTTACAAAGTTGCCAATATATGGTTTGGGTGTGATAGAAATGAGAATGCTAAAGGAAAAGTTGGCAAAACTAAGAAGGACAAATTAAGAAATAACTAGGTTAGAAGAATGATGGACTGACATCTATTAAATATGCGCGGATCGAAGATATGAATTTTGGTGATCATGGAGTGTAATATGAAAGATAGACGGTGCAATCTTTATATCAGTAAATACAATTAATTTTTGAGAATGAGAAAGTAAGAAAATGGGAACACCCTAAGTTTAACATGTGTAGAGATTGTTTAAAATGATTTGCAAAGAATAAGTTTAAACCTCCACGCATAACTCATTGGATGACAGAAAATGATAGCTCATAAAGCCTACTCCTAATAGTTGGGATAAAGATATTGATGATGATAATGATATCTCAATAATTGATTTACCACAATACTTGCACACAAAATCAGGTGTTCGGGCCTATGATTGATTAAATTATATGGAGAATCTATGTCAACACTTCTCAACCATTTTGGGATCCTTAACATTGAAACTTGTAAAGCAAATATTGGAAGATACTTCCTTTCTTTATGATTTAAGCTAAAGAAAAATGTTTCCTCTTTTTTATTCTGAGGATAGGCACAGTTATATCATGATAGTTAATTTTCTAATACATATAAAGTTTATAAGACTTGGACATAATGCAAACTCACATTTTACTGTACAATCTGAAGCAAAATAATTGATTATTTATTTCTATTGTAGGAGTTTATTGCATGAATTTTCCATGAAAACAAAGAAGATTGCCAACAAGGTTCTAATGGCGATTGCAAGGCTGCTGGAGCTGGAAGAAAATTACTACACTGATCAAATGGGAGATGGTACTGCATTTGCGAGATTTAATTACTACCCTAGTTGTTCTAAGTCTGATGCAGTGATTGGTATGAAAGCTCACTCTGATGCTTCAGCTCTCACACTTGTTGTGCTCGACAAAAATGTGGATGGATTGCAAGTACTTAAAGATGGAGAATGGTTTTCGGTCCTCACTGTTCCACAGGCTTTACTTGTCAATTTGGGAGATCAAATGGAGGTAATATAACTGATTTACTCTTTTTTCAGTCCCTTTATTCCTATAATAATTAATAAAATTTTGGGACTTTTACTTGCATACCGCACAATTCTTATGTATTTACATATATAATGCCTAAACCATCATATTTAGATGTATACCCCCTCAAATCTTTAATACCATATCAAAAATAAGACCACGGCTATCTTTTTAAAAGTGAAGTATAACTTTTCATGCATAAGTTTATCACACCAAGGTGTTATGAGTGTAAGTATCAAACTTTGGTTATTAGATATGTAAATACATAAAGAATTGTGTGATATGTATATTAATTTCCCAAAATTTTTAGAACTAGTTTAAGTGAAGGAAAACAGCTCTTTCTTTCTTTTTATCCCCAATTGAAAATATATGTTACATATTTATATACACTACAATCTCTGTCAATTAGGAATATCTTTAATAGGGAAAATATCCTTGTCAAACAAAAATAGGGAAATGCACGGTACGAAACAATATGGTTAAATTATATGCACAAATCAATACAAAATTGCATATTAAGCATAGATGTACTCATCTTTGTGTCAATATTTCATAATATACATAATTTTAATTACATTTTTATGAAATTTTTTAGAACTCAAATTAAGACTTTTGCGTCAAACAAAAGAAATACCCCATAAAAATTCAATATACATATGCCAAAATATGCATAATAGCCACGACATCAATATGTTAAAAGTTACATGGTGAAAGTTTCCAAAATGCGGAGATATCATCAATTTTATAAGCTTCGGACAATTAAAAGTTTGGAAAATGCATAAAAGTTACTTGCACCAGAATAACCGCACACGTGTTAAAGACACTCCTGCACTCGTCGCTCAGAGGAAACCAGAGGCCATATTTGAACTGGTCTTGTTAAAAGACCAAATCCTTGCCCAGAAGGTCCATCGCCCGCACCGACTTTGGCAACTTCCGAAGGCTGACGCGGTCTT
This sequence comes from Papilionanthe hookeriana x Papilionanthe teres, assembly GCA_022702705.1. NCBI lineage: Eukaryota > Viridiplantae > Streptophyta > Magnoliopsida > Asparagales > Orchidaceae > Papilionanthe > Papilionanthe hookeriana x Papilionanthe teres. The sequence continues at coordinate 31,145,275 of CM040421.1, forward strand.
GCATAATATACTTCATCTACAACTCCTTCACTTCATTCTCCATCAAGAAGGAAGGACCAACACCCTTAACAAAGCCGAAGTGGGTGGGGGAGTACTTCGGGGCTGTTTCAAAAAATCGAAGACGATCGAAAGAACGAAACGAGAAAAGAAGAAAAACCAAGAGCTCAAATGCAAAAATTGTAACGTGTAAAGTAAGAAACAACAGTCCCGCGCTCTATCTAGAAGGCAGACACGAAAAATGAAGCGTCATAAATTGATGAGTAACATATCAAATATTTTTTCGAACTCATTCAAATGTCTCCTCATTTCCAAATAACATTATTAGAGGTCTAAAATAAAATGTTTTATGAGCGGGTCTTCCAAGGCCTCGGGCGAGACGTACCCTTTCTGAATCAATCTTCGGAGGACCATTGCCCATTCTATCATAAGCTGTTCCATTCGGTCGGCCTTGTGGTGTAATTTGGACAGGTCGGTCGACTTCTGAAGTGCTCCCAGCTCGCGCAATACCTCGGCTAGGCCATCCCACAAAGTAGTAACCTCCACCGGCAAGGCCGCCACGATCGAGCCCATGTACACCGGAGAGATTGAGACCTCCCGCACATGATCGCCGATTAGGTCTCCGACTGATCCCGCTAATGAACCAACCCTCGCGACCAAAGACTTGGTCCCTCCCGTCTGTTGCCCCACGATTTCAAGGGAAGGCGACCGATGCTCCATTCGCTCCTGTCCAGTACCAACGGTGGGCAAAAGAGCGAACTGGTATCCTTCTGAAATGACTACCAACAGGATATCCGCAAGCTCAGCCTGTAGACCAGCCATTGCAGCAACGGACTCTGCAGCGTCTTTCGACTGCCTATCGTCTTGGTGACCCTCTGACTTGGTCAGTTCACTCGCATATGAAAATTGTCAAGGAACTATTAAAAATCGGCGGCGGCCAAAAAAATATTTACGTACTCATAAATCTATCTATTGAGGAGATGGTCTCTAGTCATCTTCCCTCTTAGTTGCGAGGTGTCGAGGCCTTTCTGCAGCATCGACTGGGGAGAGATACCAATCTGCGTTCCCTCCGGCCTTGTTTCGCCCTCCTCATCGCCTTCAATAAGCAAGGCCTGCTGGCCCCCAGAGCTCGCACCCATGCCCAACTCAGGAATCACAGTCTCCTGACGAGGGACATTCGACACCTATCCCTCAGGGTCCCCAGATGAGCCGACTTGATCAGCCGACACAGGTTCGGTCCTAGACCGTTTTTCTTTCCCAACCTTGATCATCTTTACAAAAGTTGAGGGTTCGTAGCCCACCTTCGCCAGAAGCTTGTGGTCTACATGGAGCTCTCTCAAATCATCGATCGATAACTTAAATCTGTTGATGAGGGAAAAATGATAATGGCAGATGCAATGTTCACCATATGTCCCAAGAATTTCCCTTTGAAGTGGTTATGTAGAGATTCAACTTAACAAATGATTCATTGAAGGTGTCAAACAAGAGAATAACAAAATCTTTCTTATCTTCTTCCGGTGGTCTTAGAAAGGTTGGCGATTCATTCGTTTAGTTTCCTAAATTGAATAAAATTTCAAGACTACCTTGCTCTCTAATCAATTTGCATGAATTCAAAGGAGATATTCTTATCCAATAATTGTTCCTTATAGATTCTGCCTGAAATTCTATAATCACTATTAATTTTAACAAATTAATGGTCCAAGTTAAAAATCTATTAGTTCCTAAGTTATTTCAACACCATTTAGAAATTTCACACAAAATTCACACGAACTTGTTTAGCCCTTATCCCTACTTTTTTACAACAAAGGAGAACATAAAAAAAATATACTCACTAAGCATGCCAAATTTCATCAATGTCAACATTAAAAATTAAAACTCATATACAAGTCTCAGAATTATCTCTTAAAGAAAAGAAAATAAAAACATCAGAATACTTATTTGGCTTAATTCCAACAATGCAGATGAATTATAAGCACAGTCCCAATCTCTCAATCTCACAAACACTCTTTGATCTTGCTTTAAAACATTTAACCTCATTGCTAGATGTGTGGTATTCTCCTCTAGAATTTTCTTCCTGTGTAAATAAAGAAGAGAACAGATGAAAAAGCCCCCTCAAACTTCTTCTCTACCATTTTTATATTTTCTCCCATGATCTTGAATTCTGAAATGCTTCAATTGCCAATTTCAGTTTTGGGCGCCAAGCTCTTAGTTTGCAATCACACATCTTGCACCAAAGCGGACACTATTGCGGCGCCTAAGCGCCCATAACAGCTCTTTGGTGCCCAATGTCTGGCACCTAGGCACCAAGCCCTCGGGTTTGTTGCATAAATCGAGAGGGCTCAGACGCAAAGAGGCGTCAAACGGCCAAATTTTGCTCCAATCTACAATTTGTTCCAATTTGATTCCTGTTTATCCTCTTTCTACAAAAACAACATAAATCATTCCTCAAAGTGCAATTTCATCATATAAAATACAAAAATACAAATAACATCAATTGCCAAATTTTCAACAAACCAGCACACAGCCGGGCAGCCGGGCGCCTCGGCCGACTAACCCATGGCGCGGTCGTCACTCAGCCGATCACCTCAATCGGTAGTATTTGAGCAAGTCGACTGATCAAGCTACCAGCATATTAAAATTCAAATTGTAATACCCATATAGTATGAAATACATACGATTAATTAGAGTATCAATTATATTAAGAGCAGTTTCCATAACTGTTCCCTCATTTTTGTAATTATATAAAATACACTCCTATAAATAGGAGACAAAATACGAATAAAAGGGAGCTCCCAATTCTCTCTACAAGAAACTCATGACTTGCTACACTTTCTTTCTCTCTTCCTTCACTCTATCCTAGACTCTCGGGGAGTATTCACAAATGATAATTTATGATACAACAAGAAATAAAAATTTCGGAGGTCTGTGTATGTTATGATCTCGGTGTTTCTTTTCCAACGACTTTAACGCACTAGTTTCAGTCACAACAGGTGGAAGGGAGAAAGAACAAAGAGTTATGAATGGGCTTCTAGTCTGAGACACTCGAACAAGAAGATGAGTTTCGCCGGTCTTCGCACGAAAAAATACAATCCCGTCTTTGGCTTCCTGTAGCGAAGTCATGACTGTATCGCAAGAATAGGGTATGAGCATCGCACGAGTGGGTATCAAACAGGGGAAGTTTCGTGCGCAGGGACAGGGATCGAGTGGCGGGGGCTATTGCATGTAGTTTTTTCCTACCCCCTGCCATGGATTGGAGTTCTTAGTGAGTTATGTTATGTGAGCTGAACAAAAGTGTGGGAACAATTATGGTGAAGGAGTAGTTAGTGTTTCAATTTGATTAAATTATTTATTTATTATTTTTATAATTTTTTTTGTGGTCAACAGTCTGATTTTGAAACCCACGAACAAACAATTACACTCAAATATAAGTAATTTAATGGAAAAAAGAGAGTTAGAAATAAAATTTGACAAAATATATGGTTCTATAAAACAACGCAATATCTGATTGATAAAAAGATTAGTAAAAACTGTATCAACCCAAAACCAATTGTGCACATTCATTTAAATGTAAGTGTTATACTTGTCTCAAGAAAATATCTTTTTTTTCTCATTTTGGGATGGAGTATCAACACATGATCACTGGTGAAACATCTCATTTTGTGTTATTATGTGTGAACATTAAAGTTTTAGTTTCAACACAAAAGAATTGAAATGTGACAATAACTCAACACAAGATTTCATAAAGTAAAGCCAAGCCATATGAGAAAAATCATTTACAAAAGTGATAAAATGTCGAAATTCATTAGATAAAAATGACAGTATCAATATACATTAGAATGAACCAATTCAAAATTATGACCAACTCTTAATAATTTTGGTACATAAGACAAATGAGGTTGTTTAACAAACTGCATAATTCACAATCTAAAGATGATAATTGTTGAAATTAAGGGTGTAAATTTTTTTGCATTGGTAGTGATGGATGTCTTAATTGATAATGAAACTCAAATTGAGATAAGGTGGTAGAACAAGCTATGGTTGACCTAGTTTGTTATCCAAAAATATAGCACCCTACCCATGCACTCTTCTTATTTATCAATAATCTACTTCGTCATAAGATCCTGAAAAAGGATCATAGTCGGGGAAGAATAAGATACAACAATTAAGAGCACTCTAATAGAGATAATTAAAAGAGAGTTGAGGTGAACTGATGATAGAAGTTAAATGTAATGTTGGCATAACATTGATGATGCCAGAACCAAAAATATTAGAGGTAAATTTATCAACTAATGCAACGGAACAAAGATGATTATTAAATGTGGACAAGAGTTTTGGATTAATTGTCATATGATTTGTAACACGAAAATGAATTTCTCATAGTTTGGAAGAGAAAATAAGATGGTTATCATTGTTACCGGAGTGAGCAAAGGCAGTGAAGCAGTGAAGGAGGGAAATTTCTTGGATGCTCCCTGAAATTGGATGAATTTAGCATGTTCATATGCAGAAAGCGAGAAAGTCTAACTATGAGAGGCCTCATTAGCAGTGATCATGTGAGCTGACTATATCTAGAAACCTTTTGATTTTTTTTGAACAACTTTTAATACGCTCTCTTTGTATGACTAAGTTCATGACAGTAGTAGCAGACTATCCTTGAGCCTTGATTTCCATGATTCGAAGTTCCACTTCCATAATTCTTTTTATTTATATCAATACTAAAAAAATTGATATTCCAACTCATTAATGAATTATTTTTATATTATTACAATTGTCTTTAACTGCAAAATAATTGTTCGTCTTCTAATGAAATCAGTGGTGCTTCAGATAATGTGCAATGGAAAATTGAAGAGCCCTGTGCATAGAGTGGTGGCAAGCTCTCAGGACAGAATTTCTTTGGTCATGTTCTATTCTCTTAATTTTGAAAAATACATAGAGCCTGCAGAGAAGCTGGTGGATGAAGGAGAGCCACAATTGTACAAGAAGTTGCTGCTTAAGGACTACCTTAATCAATTCTTCAAAAACTTTGCACAAGGAAAGAGAGCCATTCACTTTGCAAAAATGTAAATTAACAAAATTTGTTTAATATTGAGGATGAAATTATAATTTTATTATCACTACATTTATATGAGATTAGGAGCATATGTTCATCTCAAAAATAAATTAATGTTGATAAAATAAGATGATTTGTACACAGCAGCATAATGTTTGAGGGTTGAATGTATGTCACTACTTTGATCATTGGTGTATCCACTTCCAATTCTTATTATTAAAATTGAAAGTTTAGGTGTTAGATATGTAAATACATAGGTATTGAGTGGTATGCATTTAAACCTTCCAAAAAAAATGATCGTATGATATAAATGTCTTTTATTATCATGCACTACATAATTTAGATTTTTAAGGGCGTTATATTTTCATGCTATATAGAAAACAAGTAAAAATCCAAATATATCATATTTTATAATTAATACTGCATTTTATCCGCCTCAGCCTTCAGAGAAGGAAGAAATATTACATCAGGATTCCACATATAGAGCTACGTTCGGAGTCCAATAAAATCACTCCACATGTAACTGATAGAGAAATAAAAAAAACGGCGCAGTTACACGGGGGAATATTCTTGCCGTGTTATTTCACATTATTAAGTATTTTTGTGATGATTTTAATGTGTTATTGACGTTTTATTGTGTTATTATAACTCAGAGAATATTCTCATAAAATAATAACACACAATAACACATGAATAACACACAATAACACCTGAATAACACGGGAGAAATATTCTCCTGTCAGCTCAGTAACACAGGAAATAGTCTCCCCGTGTTATTCAGCGTTATTCAGATTTTATTATGTGTTATTCAGGTGTTATTGATTTGTTATTGTGTATTAGAACACCGAGAATATTCTCATAACATAATAACACATCAAAAGGATCACAATAATAATTAATAATGCTTAATAACACAGGGAGAATATTCTTCTGTGTTATTCCCGTATTAACGCGCCGTTTTTTTATTTCTCTGTCAGTTACGTACGGAGCCCTGATGTAATATTTCTTCTCAGAGAAGTGCTTAATTTAATCTATTAAAATTATATAATAATAAATAAATAGAAGATAGAGATAATACACCATGTGATTATTTCCAATCCCCCAACTTATTATATAATTTTTTTTCTTTTTTCTTTTTCTTTTTTTATTTTTTGTCTTGTTATTGTTTGGTTTTCTTTTCTTATTTATTTTATAAATTTATTTGTGAAATATTATTTATTTACTCATTTTTATATAGAATTCAAGTAAAATTTAAAATATGGTATATTATAAAATAATTTTCAAAATTATCTATTATTTGTCATCACTTGACTAATAATAATGACTAATTAATCTTATATTTGATGCTAACAATTTATATATATAATATTATTGTTAGATGTAATTTAATTAATGGATCTGAAGGAAAAAAATATCATAGATTTGAATTATGCTTATATATAATATTATTGTTACATTCGTCCCACTCAATTTCTACGTATTTACATATAACTTTGATCTTTATATTTATATTTTATACCATCCAAATCCTTCATATATATTACATGAAAATAGTTATATTATTTTAAAGTTAAAAAAATTAAATATACTTTTTAATGGATAAGTAAAGTGGGATGTATGCAAAAATTAAACTTTAGGAAGTAGATATATAAATACATAAAAATTTAGTGGTATATTTGTAAATTATCGAAGTATTATATTACTAGTACCAACTTTTACTTCCATGAAGGTACAAATAGGGGTGTAAACAAATTGAACACGAACGAACAGAGCTAGTGTTCGTGTTCGAAATGTTCGAACACATCACTGTTCGTGTTTGGTTCGTTTAACAAACCGAACGAAGAAAACTTATTCGTGTTTGTCTCGTTTGCTTATCGAATGAATCGAACACGAACTTCATGGCAAACCAAACACGAACTGTTCGCGAACGACGAGCTTTTTGACAGCCCATAACTTTGATAGCATACTTCCTCAAAATGAAGCAAATTGATCAGGTATTTTGTGCACATCAGATAATCCATACTTCCTCAAAATCAAGCAAACCAAATAATGCGTTTAGGGTTTTGTTTAGGATTTTATTTTAATATACAATATAGTATATTAATTATAATATTATAATATTTATATTCATATAATTAATACTATAATATTATTATTGTTATTAATATTTTATCATATATATTATAATTTATAAAAAATTAATTATTTAAAATATGATAAATTTTTATAATATATAATTATTTTTAAAATATCATAAATTATATATATATATATTATTTTAAATTATTTTATATTTCGAAAAATGACGAACCGAACACGAACAAACACATCACCTGTTTATGTTCGGTTCCTTTAACAAACCGAACGAAAAAAAATTATTTTTGTTCGTCTCATTTACTTATCGAACGAATCGGACATGAACTTCTCAAGAAACCGAACACGAATTGTTCGTGAACAACAATTTTTTTTTTTGACAGCCCCGGGTACAAATAGGGGTGTAAATGAGCCAAACACGAGCGAGCCAGACTCAAATCGTGTTCGGTTCGTTTATATTTCGAGCTCAAAAAGTGTGTTCGTGTTCGACTTGTTTGCTTAGCGAGCCGAACACGAGCCGTTCAAGAACAAAGAATTGTTTTGACAACCCTAATCACGTACTCATAAGATGTTAATTATTGAGGTAATATTTTAAAATGATTGTTTATATTAAAAAAATATTTGAATCTAATTTAATAATTTTTATTCTATTTTCTGAATTAATACTTATAATTGATTATAAATTAACTTAGTCTTGTAGTCAATTAAATTTTTTTAAAATATTATTCTTCAGAATATATATATATATAAAATTGAACTAGTAGCGATAACTCAACGGACTGCCCAGCAAGATTCAGAAAACAGCAGCGGAGAAGAAGAAGAAGAAGAAGAAGGAGAGCCGGAGCTCTTCCTCTCAACCGATTCGAATATGGTAGATACGGCGTTCGAAGGGAAGCTGGTCCAGGAGCTGGCCGCTAAGAGCAGCGGTGAGATACCAACCCAGTTTGTTCAGAAAGAGGAGAATCGTCCCCACGGTTCTGCACCGCCCGCCTCCGGCGTTCCTATCATCGACCTCAGCCGCCTATCCGAGCCGCGTGCAGGCGAGGAGCTACTCCGGCTCAAGTTAGCCCTCCAAACCTGGGGCATGTTCCAGGTTTCATTTCTTATCCGATTGATAATAAGCCCTTATTGGCGAATCTTATTATGGTTAACCCTCAAGTATAATTGATTCAGAAACCATATTGTTCAGTTTGGTCTTCTGAAACTTTCTGGCGGATCATGTGGTAATTGAGCTCAGCTAGCCAACAAAATCTTGATTGGAACTTCCTTTCTAAGCTTGTCTCTAGGGAGAATATGATCCCCAGGTTCATCATCTGGATGGATAGATTTTTGAATTTCAAGTTTGTCAAACACTAAGTCAGACCATCATGTCACCAATAAACTTTTGTGATCATCAGGCTTACGGTGCTAATGTTCTCCCTTTATTTATGACTAACTTTTGGATAACCTTCAAATCCTGGCTTTTGGAGTGCATCTTGAATTTTGTTCAATTATAATGAATCATTTATTGGTCTTCTATGAATGCATACAAGTCTTGGCTTTTTATTCCAAAACTAATTTGGTATTATAGCATTAGAAACAAGTGTAAGTGAAGATTAATCCATTGCAATGCCTTTGGGATTTAAATTTGTGAAGACTAGTGATGCTTATGAATTTCGTGAAATGAACACACAAATGAAACATTTATGTCTATCTTGATCCAAACATGCATAAGCCATTTATCATGATATTTATCATACTTCTATAGAAATAAATCGATGTAGCATGCATCTTGAACGGGCATTGTTAAATATGTGGCATGCATTCAAGTGGCTGTGCTTGTTAAGCTAATAACAATTAGTACACATCAATCCTAGCTCTATGAAAAGCATTTTCTTTCAATCGTAGAAAGTGACTTAATCAGATCATGCAATTCATCCTTTTCATGCTTGAGTGATTCAGTCATTTCATTGTTTAAAATATGTGAAATTAAAAGATGATGAATCTGCTTTCTATGATATTTTTTTCTTCAAATCTTAAATTCATATTCCATCTCATCAAATGCATTGAGAAAAAATTTTCACTTCATCTTTGACATTATGCACATGTTCTTCATCTTGGTGCATCAGGCAAATATATGTTTCAAACTTTTTCTTTAGTTAAGAATCTCAAGTTTATGTCTTAGCAAGTTGCCATGAAAGATATATGTATTTCTCTTGTCCTTCATGGTTGGGCATTGATATGACTTTTATTTTTTATTTTTTTCTTTGGCTTCGAAAGTTTCTTGTCTTGCCTTTATTCTTCTTATCACTTCTTCTTCATGAAACCTTTTAAACTTCTGTAGAGCTTAGTAGGCTCCACAGCCAAGTTTTCTCGTTGACTAGAACTCAAATTATTTGTAGCTCAAGAAGATCTTAAAATATTACCTTTTTACCTTTTTCTTGGATGGTCCCACCTTCTGACATTTAACTTTTGCTCATAAATAACAAGGGGGGTCAAAAGTGCTCATAAATAACAAGGGAGGTCAAAAGTAAATCCAAAGTCTACTCAGGATCTTTAATCTCCATTATTATTTTTGTAAATTTCATAACATGTTCCCCAGGCAAATGCGTTTGAGTCTTATCTATTAACTCGTAGATCGAGAATGTCTTCTTCATTAACAACTTAGTAGATCCTTAAATCACATCTAAAATAATTTTATTAAACTTCGTGCAAAAAATTCATTGCATTTATAAGCATATTGATGTGGTATTTTTGAGCTTCATTTGCACTCTTATAAACAACAATGAGTTTCTCATTATTTTCTTGCTCAATACCATTTTTTTTCATAACTCTTCCAACTCTCTCAAAGAATTGAGCATAATGAAAATAAATTCTCTATAAGCACTTGATAAGTATGTAGTGGCGTTGAAGAGGATGATGCTATAACGATGAGTGTTGAATGTTTAAGCACAATGAATTAATGATTAGATGCACATAACACTAACATAAAATTAAATTGCAACAATCGCCAGACTAAGAGCAACGAATAAATGCAAAGAGAAGAGAAGATCATGCAAATAAAGTTTTTATTTGGTTTGCTACCAATCATCAAATTCATCCATTCTCAAACAAGATGTCTATTAGGAAACATACTATACCTGCTTTGCCAATATTGCTGGAGAGGTCTTTTAGAATCCCCGTACTACTTTGTTTGTTGAGTAGAACTATTTCCTCCCATTGTTAATGGTTTGGAGAACTCCTTGATTCTCCACAAATGAGCTATTCTAATGCTCATTATGATTTGATGAGTATAAGATTTCATAGATTGCAAAAAGAAAAAAATAATCACTCTCAAGCTTTTTGGACAATAGAAAGCTCAAACTTTTTTTGTAAGATTCTATATTTCTTTTTTTATTGGATCATAACTAAAGTTTGATCTTCTTTATTTAAATAACGGAGTTGAGAATGAGGACAATTTTTTCTAATTGAAATCCCAAAAATCCAATAATATGTCAAAATAGTTGTAATAAAACTAGTCAATTGTATAGATCATAGGTATGCATGGGGATACTTCAACTTTATATGAAACTACTTTCCCTTACCTTAGGTATGAGTGGGAATGCATCAATCTACACATGGGCACCTGAGTATAGAACTTAGGGACGAAGGTTTATCATTGATGTTTAACATATATATAATTCATTTAAAATAACTCTATAGCTAAACATGCTTGATTTAAAATATGTCTAAATAAATTTTAGTTAAATTTAAAATATTTCTGTTAGTTTTTACTATTTTTCCATGCCAAAGAGCCATTCAAACCCTAAAATAATCCTCTTAAATTTGTCTCCAAGAAGTATCTGCGTCAAACTTGATTATTATTTGGCTAATCTCTTAAAGTGGGTTGAGATGCATAAAAAATAGAACTAACGATCATAATTCATATTTTTTTGAATTTCAATTTGAGCGAAGAGTTCTCTCTCTTTTTTATATAAAATTAGATAAATCATTTTATTTATTTCAAATGATAATATGAAAGTCATTAAAATAAAATAAAAAAAGCTATATAACAAATACTAAAATTTTTCAACTAAAGAAATTCATGCCACAAAAAGGAAAATGTATATGCATAAATCTGGATCAAATCTGAATCACTCACATACATCAATTATTAAATAATTTAGAAGAAAGGAAAAAAAAAACACCATTGAACAATTTGAAACTTCACGAGCATATAAGGAGAATTATTTCCCATAAATTATTTTCAAGACTTGTATTACTCAAGAATTGAGAGAATCTAAATTTTATTAGACCATTGAATCCTTTTTTTTCCTGTCTTTGTGGTCCTATTTATATCCTAATGAGGACATATTTTACACTAAGAACACAGTTTGTTCTTAACAGGGCTGTTACCACAGGAATGTCTTCCATTTTCAGGCACTAGGAGACAAAGAAACTAATAATCAAGACAATAATGATACACATGATTTGCTTTTCTAATGAATAAAAATTTTCAGATTTGCATCAGTAATGCTCCAAAAAAGTTAGATTACACTAGTAAAAATTTATTATGATCGAATTGGTATTAGACCATTCAAACTCACGAAGGCTACATGTTCTCTTTTGTGTTTAAATTCATGACTAAAGCAAATACTCCTGTTTTAAAAGGGAACTCATTAGAGGCAATTATTTTTTCTATGGTTATTTTATATCTTCTCGAGGGAAATTTGTTTGCATATGTGTGTCATAGAGTTCATTTCTCACATTTATGCGCTACATAGCTATTTTATTCAGTTCACACTCACAAATGAAATTACTTCTTTACCTTTTATGTTTTTGAATGATGAAGTTTTGAAATATTATTCTATATTGTATAAATATTATTCAAATTTTATCCGTTAATGTTCAGTATCAAAATTATCACCGTGCTTCTATGTTTCCTTGAAGATCTTTGGTGTATTTTTTCAACTATTAGCATGCAAGAAGATTCTTTTTTTCTTGAATCATACATACTAAAAAGTGTGTCCATAAAGCTCAACGAATATATTTTAAATACGAAAAGCTTAGTATTGCAGGTTGTAAGCAATGAAATGCCCACTGCTTTCCTTGATGAGGTGCGGAGTGTGGCAAAAAAGTTCTTTTATCTTTCTAAAGAAGAGAAACGAAAGTACAAGAACCTCACAGATGATGAGGAATTTAAGTCGGAAGGATATGGAAATGATTTTGTGGCAACAAAAGATCAAATCCGTGACTGGAATGATCGTCTTTATTTGTTTGTGGAACCAGAAAGTGGGAGAAACCTTGAGCTTTGGCCTAATAATCCAAGTTCTTTTCGGTATTAACCATTTCTATATACGATATAATATTTGATTCTTCACATTTTATTTACAAAACAAGTACATATTCTTGTATGACTCATGAATAGTGCCCGTAAAAACTACATATTCTCTTTTAGGTTGTACTTAAAAGGCAATTGAATTTTATTTGAGCTCATTCGATTTTTGTAATTAAAAAAATACATTTTAAAAATAACGAACTTTGTTATTCCATTGGGAACAAGTTTTTTAAACCTACAAATCATCTCAATTGCATTGATAATATTTTCACAAATAAAATAAGTGAAAATAAAATTATCATTAATACCTTTCTTACCCCCATAAACCTACAAATCAAGTCTTTGGCATTTGTTTTTTACTGAAAGAAATTGTGCATATGATAATGTCGGAGTTAACCCAAACCACAATAGAAATATAAATATTATTTTTGGAACTCAAAAGGGATTACAAACAACCACACTTGAAATAAGAAAACAATGACACAACATAAATACACCCTAGGATGAAGACGAAAAGGTGGTGGGTTGCAACTAGATAGTAGAGAAGGGTGTTGGTCGAGGTGCGGGATTTGCGGTTGGCTATAAGGGTTCTGGCTTTAAGTGGAGGGAGATGTGGGAGCTATGGTGGGCTATAAGGGGTTTGGCTGTCGTAGGGAAGGAAAGGGAAGGGGTTGTTGTTGGACTGCAGCATGAAGGAAAGGAGACAGAAGACTTGCGGGTGGGATAATAGAGGTAGTTTGATTGGGAGGGGCTCACGGCAAGACAGGGGCTGGTGTTGGAGTTCAGTTGGGAGGGAAGCGGCTGTTGGGTGGAAGTAGGGGAGGCTGAGGGCTGGTAGCAGGATTTTACAGCAGGCTAAAAGGGCTGTGTTGACCTTGAGCTTAGAATTTAGTTTTATGATTTTATGTTTGACTCTCCTAAAGAACTAGCATGGGAACCACACCAACTAGAAATTCGAGCCACTTCTTAACTCATTTTAGTCTCATATGGTTGGTTTCAAATCCTCGACAACTAGTCGAGTCGATTAAAACCAACATATTGAAACTCAAGTAGAGTACCCATAGAAATTGGAAAAGATATTTGGAAATCCTTAGATGTGTGACGAGTGACTCGTTGCCGAGAGCGATCTGCTTGACTTCAGTCATAGCTGGGGTAATGACCGATCGACATTTGGATCCTTAAACGGCTTCAATTGGACTGAATAGCTTCGTTTGCCGCTCTGCGCACAAGTTGACCTAATTTGACACAATCATCGATCAACTTATTCGAACAACCTCGAATGACGAAACAGACTGCGTAAGTGATTCCGGAACGTCGATTTTAGCTGAGGAGGATGCCCATTTTGATTAGCTTCGCGTTGGAGCGAAAAACTCGCAAATTGGGGGACTTTGAATATTAAACATTATAAATTAATAAAAATCGTTTTCCTAAATCCCTATCTCGTCCGCGCGCCCCTGTCCTTCGGCCCGGGATCTCTTTGCGCCAACCTATCTGGCTCGACTAAACTTTAGCATCGCACCCCTCTCCTTTGGCCCGAGCCGTCTCGCTGGCCTTTTCCACGAGCAAACCATAAAGCTCAAGTCCTCTCCCACGCGACAGCCGCGGCTCTTGAAGCTTCCCCTTCACTTGACCAAGAGTTGACTCATTTGTCCTTCCCCGACATTCCTTGCCCGAGAATCCATATTCCTGAAGCTTCACTTGCTTCATCTCGCCGGGCAAGGGGCCTTCGTTGCCTTTTTGTTTCTTACTCGGGTAAGGTTGGCCTTGTGGGCTTGTTCTCCAAAACATGAGTGCGGCAAGGGCCTCCTCTGCCCAATACTTTCAACTCCCCGCTAAAGCATTCTCCCCCGTTGCCCTTCCTGCGACTTTCCTGATTGTTCCTTATGGTCGGTTCACCATCGGTAAGACTTGGTAAGCTTTTTCCTCCCTCTTGGCTATAAATACCCCTTAGAAGGGAGAATAGTGGTTATTGAAGGTTTGGAATTTATCAATCCCTCTTGGTTTTTGCTCCTCTTTGTCGGTCATTCAGGCTTCTTTGGGCACTTCGGGTAAGAAACTACCACCACCCTTATTCTGTTTTCTTTGAAGCCATTATCAGTTTTGGATGGAATTTATATAGCATTGAAGTTGGTATGCCTAATCATTGCTTGAAGGATCACTTTTCTGTTTTCTTTTGGTTTCGCCAATATGGAATGCTTACTGTTGGGTAGGCAAGGGCTTATAATATACATGTTAAATGGGTGTATTCAGTACATGGAATTCTGACTAATGCAATACTTCGGAAGAGTTTGATGCACACAATCTTGTCCTTGTGGATCTAAACTCTGATTCGATGATTTAATCTTGCAGCTTTAGAGTACGCTAACAACTTGACCTTCTTATTTGTTACATACATGATAAATGATTAGAATATGGTGCGACACATGTCATCTTATGGCTTGTAAGTTTGAAAGTAGCTCAATTATGTGAGATCCTTTATGGCTAGTGCATCATTTGCTTGTAAATCTCCTCACCGTGTTGCCGTTTGCCATACTTTTAGTTTCTCCTCGGCACTTGAGACAAAGGGTTTGTGCACAAAATACTTTTGCATTTTTTTAGGCTGGAAATCCCCAAATATTTGACTGCTGTGTTTCTTTTATATGAAAGCGAAAATGATATCTTTGTACCATACCTGGACTATCATATACCAAAATTTCAAAGAAGATTTACATACATACCACTCAATTCTTATGTACTGATATATCTAACACATAAGCTACTTTCTTTGAGGGAGTGGAGTATTAAGCATTTATTTATCAATAAATGGTTCATTTGATGTTAAGAAAGAAACCAATACAGATTGCTCCTATCACTAAGTTGTAAGGATCAACACACATATAAGGGCTCATATAGTTGCTTGAGGATACACAAAATTGGGAAAGAAATAGGGAATTAGAAGGTGAGTTTCACCTTTGTCCTATTTGAACATATCCACGTATCAGCTCTTTCCCAGGAGCTTATGGAAGTAGTGGTTGTCCTCGGAAGTCAAGGCCTTCTTGGCCGCTCATAAATATATAAGATTTGGTTGGTATGTATGTAAATTTCCCGTAGTTTTATTTCGCAGAAATTTGGATTTTAGACATGTTAATACGTATAAATTGAGACGTGAATATTGTGAACTAGGCTCTTTAATATGCAAAGAGGAGGCCTATCTACTTTATTTTTTTATTATCTTGTGGATTAATTTTCTTGTCTTGATGATTTACTCCATGCTCTAGTTAATTTAAACGGGGTAGTTGATCTGGATTGCTATATTTTGGACTGGCAGCTGAGGTTGTGTGCAGAATGTGGGTTCTTTTCATGCCAATTGATCGTGAGGGTAGACTACTTGTAAATGTTTGTACGTGTTCGTTTCTATTATACACGTTTATGATATCATCATCTTCAGCGACTTTAACTTGGCTTGTGAATTCTTCTTGAGTGTGCGATTCTATACCTAGTGTTAACTCTATGGCGCACTTTCCACCATCCTTTTTTCGGTAGAATTTTATCCATATCATATTTGATTGATCAGCTTTGCTCCTTTTCATTACTTATCAACTTCTACGTTTTTTATTTTGTCTTACACCCTTCATTCTGAAAATCCCAAAGCATCTTTTCTTTTCTTTTTTCCCTTCTTATTGTTTCCTCAGTGGATGTTAATTCAAGAGCTTACAGACAATGAATCAGTTCCATCGTAGCGTGATTGGTTATACTGCCATTTTTGCATCAAGTTTTGACGATTAAGGGCGCACCAGATACTCTACATTTCCTTGCATAGAGGGCATATATACGAAAGAAAAAAACTCAAGGAAGATTTGCATGCATAGCACTTAACACTTGCATACATTCATATTTTTAACACCTAAGCTTTAATTTTTACACACATACCACCTCACCCTATGCATGAATTGATATTATTTCTTTTGCGATATGAAAGATTGGGGTGGTATATGATAAAGTTATAACACTTTGCATTAGGAATGCTAAACTCTTTGGTGAGTGCATTTTGTACTCCAATAAATAAGGAATGCCATTATGGGTTTTATTATGAATCAACTGGCAAGGATAGAAAGGAAAATATGATAATGCGGATAATATGGATGGTCTTTTAAGCTGTTGAGAAAATTGTTTCATCAAATCATTTTCCATAAAACATAAAAAGTAAAAGAACAGGCGATCTAATTGGTTCTCAAATCGAAAGCTTTCACTTGTATGTGTTACCTATGATACTATTCTGCAGAAGCACTTGCAGGCATTATTTCGATATATTTTTTTTTAATTCCAGCTCTTAGATTGTTGAACTGTAGTTTTTTTTTTTGCTTTTCTTCATAAGAGTCGTTGGTGGCAGTTTTCTACTGGACTATTTACATTCATGCTATCAAGAATTACCAAAGGCTGAAAATGGTGGGAGCACTTCTAATACTATAGTTGATAATAGCAGATGCCTTGCACAATGTGTTGGAATTTGTTAAAATCACCATTTTTATGGAATATAGCTTGCCAACAATCATGCACATTTATAACATTTTGTAGTGAAGACAATTTCTTGACCCATTATTAAAAAAATGAACTCGTTGCATAATGTATATGGTGTTATTGAAGTGTGGCGTAGGTTTCCAATCCAACCCGCAAGAAGTAGTAGTCAAATGCGTCAGCAATAGGATTTTTTTTAATCACAGCGTCAATGAAAATTGTTTTTCCTACACATTATCATACCTTATTTGTTCATTAATACATCATACACACATTATATTTTACTGATTCCACTTTATAAGTATAAAACAACAAAGATTTGCTTTTTCATCAACTTGCAAAGCCCAATTTCATAGGATGGAAAATAGAGGCATTGAAGCCACAACTTCAATAATTTATAGTGTCATGATACTCTTAATGAATCCTTTGAGGAATCTGATTTCCGGGCTGCTATAAAACTAACATGGGATTGTTGTATTTAATTGGTTCAGATGGTTGGGTGCTTCGAAATCTAAGAGCTGCTTTGGAATTGGTGTGGCATAATTGTTTGTTGGCTTATAAGCTATAATGATATATATACATGTATATATTAGTATCTGGAAGGATTACATCTTTACCACCTGATTCCAGGGCATTCACATATCTCTTGGAGTATATTTCTTTACATTTGCTCTACCGAAGTGAAAAATAAGAACGAGAAAATTCACACCAGAAAAAGAGACAGAGATTTACGTAGTCCGACAATTTTTGTCTGCGTCCATGGAGTTGCACAAAATTTTATTACTTGAGGAATTTACACTGTCGAACACGACGACTTACAAGAAAGAAGTCTCTTCTCCTCTCTCTTCTCTATCTAAGATCCACCACAAGAAGAAGTATAACCGGAGAAGAACGAAGCCTTACAATTCTTGTTGTGCTTGGGTTCGGTCACACCAGCGGAATCCCGAAACCCACCGGAGAGAAGAAGCAGTAATAGGGAAGGAGCAAATTTCAGATTTCCTTTTCTTTGATGCCGCATGAGCACCTAGCCGAAGAATTACCAGAGAAATAATTTTGGAATAACAAATAACTTCCTGTACCTCCCTTTCTTGTTGTCCCGTAGAAGCAATCTTGAGTTTTTGGCTACAGAAGATTATATAAACTAATTCTTCTGCAAACATTAAGTGTTGGCGGGGCCTATCAAAAAACAAAGGGGCACTCCTCTTCCAAAAAGGAGGCGGGAACAGTCGGCAAGCAGATTTTTTTTTTAAAATTTCGTGGATCGTCTCCATTTAACAAATCTCCCACTTGGAGATTAGTACATAGACTACAACGTCTCATTCCTCAAACTGATATCCTTCACCTCTGCAACTCAAGACCCCTATCTTCATGCTAGAAGACCAACTGAAATGTGCACAACTTCAGTTTCTCAAATGTAACACACTTTGTCAACATATCAGCAGGGTTCTCACTATCAAATTTTGGAGAAAAATAGGTTGAATTCTGAATAGCCTTGATGCCTTTTCCATTTGCTTTCATTTCATTAAATAATAATCTTACAATCTATTGTAAGTATAAAATAAAGTGCATAATCTATTTTAGGTAATTTAGTAATACATATTCCTAATCTAAATATTCAACTAAAAGGAAAATAAGTTAGAATAAAGACTTTGAAAATTATTTAAATAAGGAACCTCATAATTATAAAAAACTCCTATATTAGTTGTCTGATTTCCGTCTTTCCTGATTGACGTCCCCACTCAAATTGATGTTGTCTGATTAAAAAACATCAATTTGCCAACAAGAAACTTTGTTGGGACCAATAATCCTCAAGACGCGAGTGCCGAAGCCGAAAGTGCCGAAACCGAGAATGCCGAAGTCTCTGAGACAACTCATGAACCATAACATGATTTGAGCAAAGAAAAGCAAGAAATCATTTATCATTGTTATCTAGAAATTCGAATCATAGTCACAAAAATGATCCGCTTCTAGTTACACGATCAAAATGCTACCGATCATAGCCAACAAATAGGATCCAGTTACACGATCCAAATGCTATCGATCATAGCCTACAAGTAGAATCCGCGTCATGATCCAAATGCTATAGATCATAGCCCACAAGTAGAATCTACGTCCTGTTATAAGATCCAAATGCTATTGATTCTTCCTGCGACGACGAGGATGATTTGTTCCCTGATCTTTACGCTAAAAGTGCTGAAGTTGAGATGCCTAAGCCCAGATGCCGAAGCTGTGAGTGCCGAAGCCGAGAGTGCCAAAGTTGTGAGTGCCGAAGCTGAGATTGTCGAAGTCATGAGTGTCGAAGCCGAAGCCGTCGGTCTAGGAACCGTGGTAGGTAAGACCCTCCTCTCTTCCTTGCCTATAGCAAACCCTACTTAGGGTTAAGATTGGGTTGTTGAAACTTGGGAGAGGGGAAGGTGCTGCTAAAATTTTGTGGCGTTTACTTCTTGCTCAATTTCTGCCTTGAGATTTCTTACTTTTCTTGTTCTGGGTCAAGTGAGCTCCTAGAGGTAAAGATTTCTCCTCTTCACCTTCTTTAATAGATGGAAAGTAAGTTTTCTTTCCTCCTTCCCTCTCTTCTTTAGTTGTTGATGCGATACACTTTTATGGGGGAGGATTTCTAATTATGAAGTGGTGGATTTCACAGTCCTTTGCAATTTTGGATCGTTGGAATTTATGTTTTAGTTAAATTGTTTTCACGAAAAGTAAATGATCCTAAGCATAAATATACATGGTACATTTTTCTTATTATTGTTGATACAGGAACAACAATAAAAAAAAAAAAAAAAAACTAGGTACCCAAAGTTTACAGTATATTTATAGCGTTTTACTGCATTTCCTTTTACTGCTTTCTTTTACTGTACATTCTTATATCATATTATGTTTATACATTTCACTGTTCTTCTTTACTGTACAATTTACTACATTTCCCTTTATGTTGATTTTATTTACCGCACTTTACACTGTTTTCATTTACTACACTTCTTTATAACATAGTTAGTTTTTGTATGCTTTAAATTAACTACAAAACCTTTAGGATATAGCCTGGTTTAGGAGATACACATTAACAAATCACAAACTTAACAATATAGCAGACTCACATATAAAACAATAAATCTAAAACTACTACTACATGGAGTATAAAGGAAATCCTCGTGGGCAGCACAACGGCGATAAATCGAACGGGGAATGACGATCTACAACAACACAACAAGTCCAAGACAACTAACATTTTTCTTAGTTTAAATGACAAGTTATAAGATTTCGAGGTAGTTTGTTTATCGCAACATAAATCTTCGCCTTGTCTTTTAGGCTTTTGCATAACCCTGTTGTGCAATATAAGTCCTAAAACTTAGGATTCCGAGGTTATTGTACGTTACGGTATAAGTCGTTCTATCTTTTTATGCTATTTGCACGATCGGATATCGTGCGAATGTAAATCCTAAATTCTAAAATAAATTATAGGATGAAACATGAAATAACATTTTCTCAAAATTAAAGTCAAACAAATATGATAGTTGGGAAGTTATTTGAGGTTCATCTTAAAGTCTGTGACATCCCCTACTCTTCATTTCTTTGGCCTTCTGAAAAATAATTGTTCCTATTTTGAGTCACTTTCTTTGATTTTTCTTGTGTCCTACCTTGAATACCTGAACTTTGAAAATCTTGAAGACGGAACCATTAATCTTAATCGAGAGTTTTTTTAGGTAGTTTCGGTCATTTAAGATGTAATTAACTATAAATGATTGCGTTTAAAGGAAACTTTAGAACCCAGGTAAAAAAAACCCTATCTAATCCTTATATTAGGTAGGGGAACTTATCGGCCTCAAATAAAAGCTTTAGCAGATCAAACAAATGTCACAAAATATTTTAGTTTAGGTGGTTAAGCCTACTACAAGTGATATGTTTATCCTTCAGGATAATATGTTACTTGTGGGACCCATTGGTATCATTTATTTTAAAATAAAAAAAATATTATTATTTTCAAAATCAAAATCACTTATATATATATATGTGTGTGTGTGTGAAAATTATTTTCAAATTTAAATCTATTTTCCAAAAAGTTCTCCGGCCGACACATAAATATGATGGTAAGAAGAGGCGATACAAAAGTATGTAAAGTATATAAACAAGTCAAAGTGGATTGATCCACACTAGCACTTCCATATAATAATTCCGCTAAATGCGATCCTACTGTAGGAATAGATTCAGATATGCTTGTTACAATTTTTATTTCCTAATTGCAAATTTGGGCTTGAAGCAAGAAATAACCTTATTATGTTGAAAGATTTGATCAATACAGTCAGAATCACCCCACCAACCTAATTTTATCCTTTGGGGTTTTTTTTTTTAAATCATTGTCGGCCGCTTTAGAGAGCGCTGTGTCTCTTTTTCTTTTAGATTTAATTTAATGGATATATGTATATTAGTTTTGAAAATAAGATTTTTTAAATTTTAAAATATTAGAATGAGAAAGGACGGATCCCATTCGTTTAGCAGTTTGGATGAACGAGCGTAACATCGCGAATAACGCATCCTGTTCGAAGCATAGACACCCTACTCGATAATATCGCTCGATCAAATAAACCACAAAATTCATGACATCCGTTCTTGCTCACGAACCTTTATGTGATCGACAAATTCCCTATTTAATACAAAAATTAAATAGTGTTTATATTATCTCGATGCTTTAAAACTCCCTATGTATGAAGTTCTCATAGTTAATTACCCCTCAAACGACCGAAATCACTCGAGAGAATCCTCGATTTAGATCGCTGCTTCTATCTTCACTAAGTCAAGAAGTAGGGGTTTCAATGAAATTTGGTAGTAGGAAATCCAAAAGATGAAAGACGCAAGGAGGAACAATTATTTCTGGAGTCAAAGAAAAGAAGAGTAGGGGATGTCACAGATCTCGATGAGAACCTCGAGGACGTCCCAGACTATCCTATGGTTGGGCTTTAAATTTTGGAAAGAGATTTATTTTAATTTCAATCCCGCAAATTAATTATAGAATTACGTTTGCATAACGTCCGATTACGCAAACTACCTGAAAGATATGAGGCTTACGTCGTATCGGACGACAACCCTCGAAACCTAAGCGAGTTAGAGCTTATATCGCATATAGAAGGCGAGCAAAGCCTAAAATCGAGGATTTATGCTGCGCTAGCATGGATTACTTCAAGTCTCAAGGCTATTATTTAAGCCTAAAGAATGATTTTATTGATGTCAGACAGTGCGTTTATTGATTGAAGATGTCTATTGCTACGACCGTGTCTAAGCTCCACGTCAGTAGCAGGAATCACAATATGTGCTTAAAGTCTTAAGTTAAAATGAAGCATGCAAGTCGTTTATTATTTTTTATCGTAGCGAAGTGCAGTGTAACTAAAGTGATGAGTAAAGAATGTAGTTAGCAGAAACGGAGATGCGTCTATAACAAGCTAAATAATAGTACACGCTAAACAAGTATAAACATGCTCGAGCGAGGAGAAAGATATGAAATGTAATACGCTAGCTAAGATACGTACTCGAAAGAAATGTATCAGATCAATATGAAAGATGTACTATGAAAAGAAAACGTGTCGAGTGATGATAAGGAAAGTAAAGACTCATCACAGAGATCCGTATGCTTTCATTATCCTCATGCACTATCATCTCGTTTATCTCGTTATTTTATTTTATTTTTTATTTCCTGCAGTAGATTTATCAAGATCTAAAAGACATGAGAGTAAAAGTAGTAAGTTGAAAACAACCTAATAAACAAGTAGTACTACTACGGCATGACAAAGAAAAGAAAGTCCGAAAACTCAACAAAGAAAAACGAAGGAAAACGTCGAGAAAGTCTCAGGAAAATCGCGAAGAAAACCAAGGAAGTCGGAAAGAAAGAAAAGAACGTCCGTAGAAACTCCGAGAAAAGTCACGAACGAAAACAAAACAAAGTCAGAAAACCGCAAAATCACTGCGAGAAAACCCACGGACGACCCGCTAAACTCATAGCGAACTATAAGAAAGTTCAGCAGCCTCCTGAAAGAAAGACCAGTAACACGGCGACGTTTCTGGACTCGTAGCCGTGCTAATATCCGGACTCGAGTGCCGACTACTGAACCGACTTTCGCAGGCAGCGACTCTAATCCGACTCGAATAACCAACCGTGACCTTTATAAATTTTCTACGCATTTCATTTTTTTGGTTTTCATGCAGCAAAGATCAGAGGTAAGTAAGTCATGCAAGAAGTGGATGTAATTTTGTATTTTTCAAATATATGTATTTTTTTAAACATTTCAAATCATTGTGTCGATTCACACTAATAGGATCGGGCCTACGAACATTGGCATCGCCAGTAGAAACCCCGAGGACGGTCGAACGGTTCCACGCATTCCCGCTCTACTCTCACGCAGTCTCGAGTCGAGGCGGCCTCATTCTATGATTCTCGTAATTTTTCTCATTTTCAGACCTCATCAACGTCCCTATCGCACTTACAATCGCTGACGTGGCCCTACGTATAACCCAAAGAGGTTATATATGCACACCTCACACGTCCCCCAGTAGTGTGTGTTTCGAGCGCAAAACAAGGCGAAACCAGTGACGAGAGGTCGACGAAGGAGGACGGAAAGCGGCTCACTTAACACAATTTCGAAAAGAAGTGAGTCGATTTCCGATAATCGGAAAACACGTAGTGCTCACCCCGACTCCCGACCGACCTCACACGTCCCGAGAAAGGACTAAAGGCACCTCGACGCTCTCGAGAAGGCGAAGACTGACCCCTGCAACACACTCCCTTTTCTCAAATAACTTGTAAAATCATTAAAAACATAAAAAGAAAGTCCACTGCTCGGTCCGGACTCTGCAGCCACATCGATTTTCAATTCCCGAACACAAACTTCTCGATACGTTCTCCCACGGCTCGGACTCAAGCTATAACGAATAGAGAACTCGATGAACTTTTAATACATAAGAAAGAGAACTGACATGCCCATAAACCACCAAATTAGCGTCAATTTCACCAAATAAATTCTCCAAGAAGTATTCCGGATATCACGCTCAATTTATTTCCCACAAGTAGTGGCAGTTCTTCCAAATTCATTAAATCAATTCCATGTGCAAGTCGAAGCAAAGAAAGAAACCACCATCACAACAATCACCCCAATAAGGCTCTCGGCCGTGGCTAAAAACGAGGAACAAGTGGCTAGCTACAATAATGAGGCAAGAAGAAGTAAAGCCTCGATAATCCAAATCATCACAATGAGGCTCACTGCCAAGCCTCCAACAAACCACCCATACTAATTCAAGCTCACCACAAATGCATAGGGATGAATCCATAGGGCAACCAAGCAATTCAACCTACCTGCATACTGAAAGAAGCACAAACCGAGCCCAAGAAAGACCCAAACCCGAGCCGTTCAAAGGCTGCACTGGGGGAAGTTGCAGGAACAGCAGGAACCAAAACCGAGCCCCCTCTACAGGCAATGGGAGCAACCACCAGAGGCAGAAAAACAGAACAAAACCGAGCCCCTTCTTACGTGACATGGCTAATCGCAAGAGCAAAGAAATGCAAAACGAGCCCCAAACCAAGAGCAGAAGGAGCAGTGCAAGAGCAACAGACAGAAAACCCGAGCCCCAAACCAAGTGCAGAGGCTAGCTGCAAGAGCAAAGAAACGAAAAATGAGCCCCCAAACCAAGAGCAGAGGAGCAGTGCAAAGAGCAAACGAACGAGAAACCGAGCCCCAAACCAAGTGCAAAAGGGAGCAGCTGCAAGAGCAGCAAACAGAGAAACCGAGCCCCAAACCAAGTGCAAAAGGGGCTAGCTGCAAGAGCAACAAAACAGAAAAACGAGCCCCCAAACCAAGAGCAAAGGGAGCAGCTGCAAGAGCAGCAAACAGAGAAACCGAGCCCCAAACCAAGTGCAAAAGGGGCTACCAGCAAGAGCAAAGAAAACGAAAAAACGAGCCCCTCATGTGCAATAGGGCTAGTCGCAAGAGCAGCAAAACGAAACCGAGCCCAGCCAAGCTAAACCGAATACAGGAAAACCAAAACCAAATACAGGAAAGCCAAAACCGCATACAGAAAGCCAAAACCGCACCCTACTCAAGGGAATAGACATTCTCTCGCCTCCTAATGCATCAAAATAGAAGGCCACCATATATTTCGCATAAGAATAAGCATGAACTTTTCCAAACTTAAAGTAAATTTCTCCATAATACGCTTTTGATAAGGAAAAGCTAGAAGGAAGCCAGAAATGAGGCCCACATGTTTACAAGGCTCAAGTGAATCCCCCACCAAATGAAATTATAATAACGTGCTAGCATGTCATTAGAAAGAAAAGAGGAGGGACTATCATTTAGGCTAGCATACAAGTTATACCTCCATTTTCTTTCACTATAACCAGTAAAAAGAAAGAAATTCCCTCCAATCTATATGCAAGACTACACAAGCATGCCATTTAAAGATGAAAAGCAGGGAATTATCATCTCAAGCAATCAAACACATCATTTCATAGCATACAAACACCCACCGAAGCAAGAACATGTGGAGGGCCGAACCAATCAGCAAGAATCACGGCCTCCCTGCTGGACCGAGAGGGAGAGAGGAGAAGAAGAGTGTTACCGAGCTAATGTAGAACACCCCAAGGAATAGAAAACCCTAAGCTTAACCAACGAAGACTCTCCCCACCTCCACAGGAATAATCGGCCAGCCTCCAGGAAAGCCCAAAACAGGGCTCTAAATAGGCAGGGAGAGGGCTGAGACTTACCACAGAACCCAACAAGATCGAGGAAGTGACGGGGGATGGGGGAAGTGCCGCAGAGAAGATCGGCAGGGAGGCAGAGATGCGCGCGGGAGATCACGCGAGGTGACTCTCGCGCAGTGGATAACACTCGAGGAGGCATGGGAGAACCACGCGGGGCTCGAGGGAGCAACGGTCACTGTGGAAAGACGCACGCGAGCGCGGGAGAAGCAGGGACGAAAGCTCGATCGAACGAGCCAGGGAGGAAGCCAGGCGATCGAATGGGAGGGATTAGGGCTTAGGATAGAAAATAGGTTTTAAAATATATATCTATATATATAATTAATTTTATTAAAATAAGCCCAAAATCGCAATTTCCTCTCCGACAGACGATCGTCGCAAATCAAATATCAATTTTAGGCAGAAACGACGTTCCGGACGCGACGGCGCAGTCCGTTTCGTCATCCGAGGTCGTTCGGGCAACTTCGTCGACGATCGCATCGAAAGTGCATCAAATCTGGCATTTTCTGAAATTCTGACTCGACGTCGATCGTCCGGCGCTCCCGGCTCGATCTTGGCCCGTTGCGAGGCGGTTGAAAGCGTCGAGGCCGTGGCTCCAGGACTTCGTGTTCGGTAGTGCGGAAAACGTGCACGAGGCTATCCTGAGGTCCAGTTGGTCCTATAGGACCACTCGAGTCCTAACGCTAATTCCAACCTACCCGTCGTGAGCTAGAGGCCGGAATTCCGTCCGGGACTCCAAAAGAGTGTCGAGTGGTTTCAAGCATTCTAAAGCGAGGTGGCCCAGTGCTAGGAATCTAAGATCGTCGGGGAAGCTCCTAAAGCTAGAACCCTAAATCCTAGGAGGAAAACTAAACCTCGACAAAAACAAGGTCAACAGTCATCCGTACGATACATTTGAAATACATGTAAGATCATTTTATAAGTATCATATTTGCTGACCATAATTGAACTAACTGAATTAACCAATCAAAGTTGGATTCAGTTATTATGTATTGAACAGAAGGAAAATCAAATAAAAAATGAGGGATCAAAATTAAAAACTAGTGACAATCTCATCAACAATCCTTTAAATAAAAACTAATTGAATCTCATATGTATATTACTCACAGTGAATATATTTTAAGCCTTCATTTTTAGCTCAAAAAGGTACATTTTTCTCTTGCTCTCATGCGTGCTAAGGGAGGTCAAAAATTCTAGTTCATTGACTCAAAAGGATTGGACCACGTGACAAGTTGCAATCTAAAAAGTTGCATAAATCAAAAAATGCTTTATCCATCACATTTCTTTTCCCAAAACGCACTAACAAAATTGATTTAGCTTAATGAAAAATCAGACATCTCTTGGTAAAAAAATCTATTACGTTCACCACTGATAACCCTATATCTTACTGGGTTGATGTCATCTCTAAGTTTGTTATCTTATAAATTGGTCTACTAATATGTTTTAGTTCAAAATCCCAATTGTTATGTTTTCCATACGGGTTTCAAATACTAGTATTATTTTAAATCGCTCTGAAGGGCTTAAAGTGCACTACCTTTATCCACAATTATAAGCCTTATAGGAACAACATAATCCAAAATCTTTTAAATATATCTTTCTTTGGTATGAGGCAAATAAAAATGGACATAAATATTTTTTTTCCTTTAAAAAAATATATGGGTATCTATAGTAATCACATTCTTTTAAAGTCATTCTTTCAAAACAGTTCCTTTTCATGGGGAAAATTTTAATATTTTTTTCTCTAAAATCCTCCAACCATTATTTTTTTATGATCACAAGCATCTTAGTCTTTTTATACCTGATGATTTTTAGATTATCGAGATTCATGTTTCTCGTGATTTATCTAATGAAAAAGTCAACACTTAATAACTTTGTGTTTACTCTCATAGGAAGAAACTACAAATAATTGAAACTTTGTACCTCCCAAAGATTTTCATGAATCTCATACGGACTCAATAATTTTGCTAACTCTTCTTCTAAGCCATCTTTTCGAAAAATTTCTTATTATTCTAAGGTTGCTCATTCCTATGCTTGACATTTTATGGCGAATGTGATGTGATGTGATGATCATCTTTAATCTTTGATGAAAACTCCAGTATCCAACCAAGTTGGATTAAAATCCTATAGAGTTTGTAAAAAGCTATTAATAAACTAAAGAGAGGCCTTAGAAAATGAAATGAAGCCTCTCAAAAAAAAAATGGAACAAGGGAAGCCATTCAAATGCCTAAGGATGCCATAATTATTTGAAGTGAAATACTTTTTGTAAAATCTCAATCTAATGAATCTATTGAGAGATATCAAGCATGATTGGTTGCAAATGGCTTACGCAAGCTTATGAAGAAGTCTTCATGGATCATCCTCCAGTGATTCGGTAACTTTGTGAAAACAAGTTTCATGCAAAATGAAAAAAAAAAAAGAAATCTATTTACAGGTTCATATAGTTATTTATAGCTTTGTTTGAAAGGTTGATACAAGGTGTATCAGCTGAGATTTAAATAGGCTCAATTGGATCACACTTTGTCCTACAAACACAAAAAAGATAAATCTACCACACTAGTTCTGTATACTGATAATATTATTGTTATATGGGATCATGATTCGAAAGAATTTAAATTAATATGTTGAGTTTAAACTCAAAGACCTAGCTATGCCGTAGCCTTAAAAGTAATTAACTAGGTTTGTATTCTATTACAACACTTAAGTGTGTACAAGAATCCTAGTGTGATCCAATTAACACATGACTTTGACTGGCCACTAAGCTAAAGCTCATTTTAGAAATCTGGATAAACATAATCATTTCTTAAAGAAAGTATTATTAATGATTTCTAAAACAAAACTAAGTTGACTAAAAGCAAACTTATTGACACTATAATGGATCTTAACACAAAATTAAGTGATATTTGCGCTAATTCTCTAGTTGATAAGGGTTTTAAGAATTGGTTGAAAATCTCTTTCCTTCGGCTAATACTATCATGGCTTTGCCTTTGTTGCTACTATAGTCATGCATGTTCCTCATGAAAAACTTATGAATATTATCGTTAAGGATGCTCAAATATCTAAAAGAAACCCATGAAGGGGGACGTTCTTTGAAAGGAGAATCCATAATTAAACAAGTTTATATCGATGTTAATTTGGCAGATTCTATAGTTTGCGGGTGTCAAGCTCGATATAAGTTTCAAGGCTCAGTAATATCAAATATGTCATCCAAAATGAATATTAAATATGATGACACATAAATCAAGGTCAGAGTGCTTCGATCATGCTTGAAGTCACCTGATAAATTGCATGGAGAAACTACGTTGAAACCTCTCAAACATTTTGGATTCGTTAACAGTGAAGCTTGTATACTAAACATTGGAAGGAATAGATACTTCCTGACTTTATGATTTAATCTACCGAAAAATGATTTCCTCTTTCCATTCTGAGAGTAAGCACAGTTACATCATGATAATCAATTTTCTAATACTTATAAACTTAGACATAATGCAAACTCACATTTTAATGTACAATCTGAAGCAAAATAATTGATTAATATTTCTCATTGTAGGAGTTTATTACATGAATTTTCCATGAAAACAAAGAGGATTGCCAACAGTGTTCTAATGGCGATTGCAAGGCTGCTTGAACTGGACGAAAAGTATTTCACTGATCAAATGGGAGATGGCACTACAGTTGCTAGGTTTAATTACTACCCTGGTTGTTCCAAGTCTGACACGGTGATTGGTTTGAAAGCTCATTCTGATGGTTCAGCTTTAACACTCGTGTTGCTAGACAAAGATGTCGATGGATTGCAAGTACTTAAAGATGGTGAGTGGTTTTCCGTCGTCACTGTTCCACATGCTTTACTTGTCTACTTGGGAGATCAAATGGAGGTAATTAACTTAATTAGTTTTTTTTCTCTGTCTTTTATTCTCGTACAAATTTATAATGTTTTTAGAGCATTACTGACAACCATGCAATTCTCATATATTTACATATCTAACACAAACAATCATATTTAATGCATATACTGTTGAGATGTGGAGCTTGGTCTTCGCGAATAGGCGAATTGAAGCAAACTATAGAAGGTGTTCCCGCCCCTCTGTTTCTTGCGAATAGGCGTTCCCGTCTCTTCAATTCGTGAATTGAAGCATCCCGCCTTCCCACCTCTTCCTGCTAAGTTCTTTCACGGGCCTTCTACAGTGCTTTTAAATTGATGCATTAATAATAAAAAAAGGAGCAGGAAGTTAGTTGCTATAAAAATAAAAATAAAAATTCCTTTCTCTGCTAATCCTTCGGCTAGGTGCTCACACGACAACCGATCCTGATCTCTCGCTATCCCTCTCTCTCACGATCCCTCTCTCAATGTCTTCTGTTCAAAACCAATGCAAAGAAATCACAAAGGAAGAACGATTCGCCTCTTCGGGACCGACCAAGTGGAGAAGGAACGAGCAGAAGCAGGTGGTGCAAAGAATAAGCAAAGGATTCGGTCTCCATCTGATTTTGTTTTGTGTTGGTGGCTCACGAGTGGAGAAGGAAGATCAAAGTGAGTGAGAGAAAGAGAGCTCTTTCTTGTAAGTTGACGTGATCGACGACAGTGTAATTCCTCAAGCAATAAAGTCCTCTGCAACTTTGTGGACGTAGGGAAAAAAAATGACGAAGCACGTAAATCTGAGTGTCTGTTATTTCTATGCGAATTTTCTCGTTCTAAATTTTTGTTTTATTGTCGTCGTTTTCACAATAACTGGTATTAGAGCACTGATTTAGATCTGAGAAAGACGGTGTCAGAAGATGAAGTAAAGGTTTCATAGATCGAAAACTTCGATAGCACAAATTTTTATTACTGGATGATGCAGATAGAGGACTACCTCTATGGAAAAAAACTTTATCTTCCATTATTAGGGAAAAAACCGGTAAGGATGGATGAGGCTGAACGGAATTTGTTGGATCGACAAGCTCTGGGATTTATTCGATTAACTCTGTCGAGGTTCTTTGCATACAAAGTCGTCAATGAAAGAATTACTGCAGATCTCATGGCAGCCCTGTCAGGTATGTATGAGAAGCCGCCAATGAATAACAAGGTATATCTTATAAAAAATTATTCAATTTGATGATGACGGAAGGTATGTCTGTTGTACAACACCTAAATGATTTTAATACTATCACAAATCAATTATCATTAGTGGAAATTGAATTTGATGATGATATACGTGAACTGGTACTGTTGGCTTCATTTCCAAATAACTGGGATGCTATGAGGATGACTGTTAGCAATTCTGCAGACAATCTAAACTGAAATATGATGATATTTGTGAGTTGATTTTGTTGAGGAAGTGCGCAGGAAAGACTGGAAAATTCTCAGTTTCGGGTTCAACATTGAATGTTGATTCTCGAGGAAGAACACTGAATAAGAATTCAAGAAGAGGAATATCAAAATGAAAGCACAAAGACAGGAGCAAATTAAGACCTGGTAAACAAGTAACTTCATTGGAACTGTGGCAAAACTGACCACATAAAGAGGATCTGCATATCCAAAAAAAACAAAAAATGATAGTACAAATGTGGTAACTGAAGAAGCATTGGATGCACTATTGCTGACAGTTCATAGTTCTGTTGACGAGGAGATACTAGATTCAGGGGCTTATTTCCATATAACTCTCCATTAAGAATTGATGCAGAATTATATCGTGCGCGACTTTGGAAAGATATCCTGCGAGATGAAGAAGCTTTGAATGTGGTAGGAATTTGAGACATTGACATTGCACTTCATAACAAGAACAAATGGACTCTGCAAAAGATTAGACACATTCCTGGTTTGAAGAAAAATCTTATTTCTGTTAGGCAACTCGATGAGTGTGGATATTTAGTAGTGCTCTCAGATAGTATCCGGAAAGTTACAAAAGGAGCATTGGTATTGGCTTGGGATAAGAAAACATGTACGCTATATATAACTATTGGTTTAATTAACTGTGTTAATACTACCGTTGCAGAGAGCACAAATGTGAATTATGACATTGCAGGCTTGGCCACATGAGTCAGAGTGGTATGAAAGAACTTCAATCTAGAGGCAAGTTACCAGAACTAAAGTTAGTTGATCTCAACATGTATGAGACTTCTATTAAGGGGAAACAGAGGAAAGTCAGTTTCTTGAAAAGCGGTATGACCCCAAGGCAGGAAAGCTGAATCTAGTACAAACAGATGTGTGTAGACTTTCTCCAGTAAAATCTCTTGGAGGTTCTCATTACTACGTCACATTCATTGATGATCATAGCAGAAAGGTACGAGTTTATTTTTTAAAGCATAAATCTAATGTATTTAATGTGTTCAAGACTTGGAATACCATGGTTGAGACAGAGACAGACTTAAAGTTGAAATATTTGAGGTCTGATAATGGTGGTTTGAATAAGTATTGTGCAGCTTATGACATCAGAATGGGGAAGACGATTCCAGGGATACCACAACAAAATGGTGTTGCAAAGCGCATGAACAGAACCATTAATGAGCGGGCTAAAAGCATGTGATCGCATGCCGGACTACCAGCCACTTTCTGGGCAGAAGCATTCAAAATTGCAGTTTATTTGATCAACAGGGGGGCGCCTGTTCTGTTAAATTGTGAATTGTCTGAGGAGGTCTTGAGTGGAAAAAATGTCAACTTTTCTCACCTTAAAATTTTTGGTTGCCTTTCATATGCTCTCATTAATCCTAATGCTCATAATAAGCTTGAGACTAAGTCGAAGAAATGTTATTTCTTTGGCTATGAAGATGATGCATTTGAATATTGTTTCTGGGATGATCAGAGTCGGAAGATCATAAGAAGCACGAACATGATTTTCAGTGAGAAGACTATTTACAAGGACAATGTCAGTACATTTTCTGAAACAGCATTGCAGGAATCTAAGTTGGTAAGGTTTAATGATTTACCCGAGGTCACAGTGCAGGGCAGAGATGCAAGTGACGAGGAGAGTGGATCCGGAGCACCCATTCCTTTTATTTCGCAGTCAGTTTTAGAGTCGTCCACCCCTACAGCTGCAGTTCGCAGGTCAATAAGGACTAGACGTTGTCCACAGCGTTACTCTTCAACTTTGAATTACATTCTGCTGACAGATGGTGCACAGAGTTATGAAGAAACCTTGCCAGATGAAAATTCGAGCAATTGGTAGCTGTCCATGAATGAGGAGATGGATTCTCTGTTAGAAAATCAGACATGAGAGCTGACAGATCTTCCATCATTGAATAAGACATTACACAACAAGTGGGTGTAGTGGGTGAACATAGGACATAATGGCAGTAAGGGGTACAAGGCTAGACTTGTTGTAAAAGTCTTTCAGCAGAAGCATGATATTGATTATTATGAGATTTTCTCTTCTGTGGTGAAGCTCACAATCATCTGAATGGTACTGTCTATGGTGGATACTGAAGATCTATTTCTTAAGCAGTTAGATGTGAAGACATATTTTCTTCATGAAGACCTTGAAGAAGAAATCTACATGCATCAACCTAAAGGGTTCGTGGTATTAGGAAATGAAGATTTACTTTGCAGACTGAAGAAGAGTTTGTATTGCTGAAGCAAGCTCCTAAATAGTGGTACAAGAAATTTGATAATTTCATGCACAGTGTAGGGTACAGCAAATGTCAGACTGATCACTGTTGATATGTCTGGTACTACTGTATATGGATGATATGCTTATTGTAGGGGCTAGTATTGATGAGATCAAAAATCTAAAGGAGCATATGTTAGAATACTTTGCAATGAAGGATCTGTGAGCTGCAAAACAAATCCTTACCATGAGAATTGTCAAAGATAGAGTCAGAGGCATGTTGAGACTCTCTTAGGCTGAGTATGTGAAAAAGGTACTTAGCAGGTTCAAAATTGACAAGTTCAAACTAGTTGGCACACCCCTGGGCAGTCACTTCAGACTCAACAAGAATTAGTCGCCCAAGTCAGAGGAGGAACAAGACCACATGAGTAAGGTTCCTTACGCTTCAACTATTGGTTCACTCATGTATGTTATGGTTTACACTAGATCAAATATTGCCCATGTAGTGGGATTTGTTTGCAGATACATGAGTAATCCTTGAAATGAACATTGAGAAGCTATGAAGTAGATCTTTAGGTACCTAAGAGGCTCTTTAGAAACTTGTGTTTCTTAGGAAAGAATTTAGATGTACAAGACTATGTTGATGTTGATCTAACTGGAGACATTGATGCCAGAAGGAGTACTACAGGATATATTTATACTTTTGGTGACATTGCAGTATCATGGGGCTCTAATTTGCATTATACAGTTTCATTGTCTACTACATCAGCAGAGTATATAACAGTATCAGAGGCTGTAAATGAGATGATATGACTACATGGCTTCTTGGAATAATTTGGCAAGAAGAATCATAAGGGCATTATCTATATTGATAGTCAAAGCGTCATATTCCTTGCAAGGAATCCAGCATTTCAGTCCATGAACAAACATATTCAAATCAGATATCACTTCATACGGTGATTGTTAGATGACAGACAGTTGTTGCTTGAGAAAATTTGTGAAAGCAAGAACTCTGTGGATATGTTGACTAAGAGCGTTACATTTGAGAAACTGAAGTTTTGCTCGACTTCAGTTAGTCTTATAGCTTGAAGACAAAGGCTTTAAGTTGCAAATGTAGAAGATATCACGTTTGAAGGAAAAGGCGACTCCGCCAGTTATATCAGTATCGCAGTCTCCAAGTGAGAGAATTGTTGAGATATCTAGCCTGATCTTCGTGAATAAGTGTTCCTGCCCCTCTGTTTCTCGTGAATAGGCATTCCCACTTCTTCAATTTGCGAATTGAAGCATCTCGCCTTCCCACCTCTTCCTGCTAAGTTCCTTAATGGGCCTTCTACATTGCTTTTAAATTGATGCGTCAATAATATTAAAAAAAGGAGCAGGAAGTTAATTGCTATTCCAAAAAAAAAAAAAAAAAATCCTTCCTCTGCTAATCCTTCGACTGGGTGCTCACATGACAACCAATCCCTCTCTCTCTTGCGATCCCTCTCTCGTCATCTTCAGTTCAAAACCAACGCCAGGAAATCACAAAGGAATAACGGTCCTCCTCTTCGTGGCCAGACCAAGTGGAGAAGGAACGAGCAGAAGCAGGCGGCAGAAAGAACAAGCAAAGGATTCGGTCTCCATCTGATCTTGTTTTTTTGTTGGTGGCTCACGGGTGGAGAAGGAAGATCAAAGTGAGTGAGAGAGGGAGAGCTCTTTCTTGTAAGTCAATGTGATTTACGACAGTGTAATTTCTCAAGTAATAAAATCCTCTGCAACTCTGTGGACGTAGGCAAAAAAGAAAAAAAATTGCCGGACCACGTAAATCTGTGTGTCTGTTGTATCTGTGCGAATTTTCTTGTTCTAATTTTTCACTTTATTGCCGTCATTTTTCACAACATATACCACTCAAATCTTTAACACCGCGTCAACTATAACACCGTTTTTATATTTTTAAAAGTGTGGTGCACATTTTCATGGATAAATTTATGACACCAAGCTTTTATAAGTTTAAATATAAAACTTTGGGTGTTAGATATGTAAATACATAAGAACTGTGTGTCACGTATGTAAATTTCCCTAAATTTATAGAACAAGTTTACAGTATTTTGTCCTCTAACCTGTTAGAAGATTGTGCCTAATAGAAGATGACATGGATTATGTATTTGTGGTAACCTGACAGGAGTAGCATAAATATACTTTCAAATATGAAAGCATATACGTAACATGATATATTTCTTCTTTTTTTTTTCCAAGAATATTAAATATTTTGCAGTATTTATATAAATACGTCTTAATTCCTATGCATTTACGTGTCGAACACCTTAACTTCAATTTGTACATATATATACGCCACTTTACCTATGCACGGGAAGGTATATTTTACTTTTTAAAATTCAAAATAATGATAATTTTGATGTAATATAACGATTTGGGTTGTAAAAATGTAAGAAGGAATGTTTATGTGTTAGATATGTAAATACATCATATGAATTGGGTGGTATGTATGTAAATGCTAATGAAATCAGTGGTGTTTCAGATAATGTGCAATGGAAAATTGAAGAGCCTTGTGCATAGAGTGGTAGCAAGCTCTCAGGACAGAATTTCTGTGGTCATGTTCTATTCTCTTAATTTTGAAAAATACATAGAGCCTGCAGAAGAGCTGGTGGATGAAGGTGAGCCAAAATTGTACAAGAAGCTGCTGCTTAAGGACTACCTTAATCAATTATCCAAAAACTTTGCACAAGGAAAGAGAGCCATTCACTTTGCAAAAGATGTAAATTAACAAAATTTGTGTAATATTGAGGATGAAATAATAATTTTATCATCATTACATTTATATGAGATTAGGATCATATGATCATCTCAAAAATAAATTAATGTTGATAAACTGAGATGATTTGTACACGACAGCAGAATGTTTGAGGTTTGGATGTATGTCTCTGCTTTTCATCAGTGTATGCCTCTTCTAATTCTTATTATTAAGATGAAAAGTTGTGTTGATCGAATTTGAATTGATGATATCCTTCTGTTAAATATTTGATTGCATTTTATTGAAAAAATAATGGATCATTTACATACATACCACCTAATTCCTATGTATTTACATATCTAATGTTGTGGGAAATGTGATTTGGCTAGAAGAAATCACAAAGAACACAAGAACAAGGACACAAAACGATTTACGTGGTTCGGTCATTTGGAGATGTGGTGCGAAAAGCCATATAACTATGCTAATCTTAAAGTTTTTGGATGTATTGCATATGCTCATGTTAGACAGGATAAGCTGGAAGCAAGGGCTTTGAAGTGCATTTTCATCGGATATCCACCGTAACTAAATGTTACAAATTTTAGGTGTCTAGCAACGAAATGCATCATCGCAGGGATGTGAGATTCGATGAGTCCAAAATGGGGAATCTGCAAAGTTATGTTACCGGGAACAGTATCATTAAGGGGGATTCGTCAATTGAGGTGGAGCTGCAACAACAACAAACTTTGAATGATAAAAGGACAGTTGTGCTCGATCAAGATGACGTGACAGAAGACCAGCAAGTAACTGAACCAGAAAGAAAAATCTGATGACTACAGCTTGGTAAGGGATAAACAAAAAAGAACTATCAGACCGTCAGAGAGATACGGCCATGTAGATATGATCTCTTATGCTTTGAGTGTTGTTGAAGTGATAGAAGAAGCATAACCGAGCAACTACAAGGAAGCCCTGAAGAGCAAGGAAAGATATAAGTGGGAAGAAGCAATGGATGAGGAAATGACTTCTCTCATGAAGAATAAAACTTGGGAAGACCTTTAAAAGGAAGGCACGACAAGTATTGAGAGGATCAGGTACAAAGCCAGACTCGTTGCAAAGGGATTCACACAGGTTGAAGGATATGACTTCAACGAAATCTTCTCACCCATGGTGAAGCACTGCTCCATTAGAATAGTCTTACCACTAGCTGTTCAATTCAATTTGGAACTAGAGCAGCTAGATATTAAGACTGCGTTCTTGCATGGAGCTCGAAGAAACCATCTTCATGGATCAGCCAAATGGGTACAACAAACCTGAGACAAATGACAAAGTTTGCTTGCTGAAGAACACTTTGTATGGACTGACCCAATACAATGGTACAAACGATTTGATGAGTTCATGCTAAAGATCAGTTTTGTGAGAAACAACTACGATAGTTGTGTGTACATAAAGTGGCAAGACGGTGAAATCAATATGTACTTGCTCATTTATGTGGATGATATGTTAGTAGCCAGCAGAAGCAAGGAGGAAGTCCAGAAGGTCAAATGTATGCTCAATTTGGAATTTGACATGAAGGACCTAGGGCTTACTACAAAGATCCTAGGGATGTAGATTACCAGAGACGGGAAAAAGGACATCTTATTCTTGTCTCAAAAGTCATATATTTAGAAGGTTCTAGCAAGGTTTAACATGCACGGGGCCAAGCAGATTGCAACACCGATTGGTCAACACTTCAGATTGTCGAACTCTCAAACAACAGAGACTGAAGAAGAGAGAAGATACATGGAGGGTGTCCCCTACGCCAGTGGGGTTGGCAGCATCATGTATGGTATGGTTTGCAGCAGATCAGATCTGGCTTACGCCGTCAGTATTGTAAGCAGGTTCATGGCAAACTCTCGCAGGCTCATTGGGAAGCACTAAAATGGATCTTAAGATACATAAGAGGCACTACAGATCTAGGGCTACTCTTTAAAAGGCAGGAAGACAAAAAAGAAAAGGTAGTTGGTTACGTGGATTCTGATTATGTAGGAAGCATTGACACCAGGAAGTTACTAACCGGATTCATTTTCACTGTCTTCAATACTGCAGTCAGTTGGAAGTCTAACCTTTAATCCGTTGTGGCCCTCTCAACAACAGAGGTCGAATACATCGCTATGACTGAAGCAATCAAGGAAGCTATGTGGCTAAAGGGCATGACTGAGGAGCTTGGGATACATCAGAAGGTGATAACTGTGTTTTGCGACAACCAAAGCACCATTCACCTAATCAGAAATCAGGTCTTTCACGAAAGGTCCAAGCATATAGATTTAAAGCTTCATTTTGTGAGGGATGTCTTCACCAAGGGTTCAATTGTAGTAGAGAAGATACCTACTGAAGAAAATCCTGCCTATATGCTCACTAAGGTGCTACCGACAGCTAAGTTCGGACACTGTCTGGATTTAGTAAACTTTACCAAGGGCTGAGGGCCCCCACAGGGGCCAGGTGAAGGGAGTCTTTACTTCGAAGCTTCTCAATTGAGGGTCAAGGTGGAGAATTGTTATTTTGACCCCCCAATTAATGAACTAAGGCAAAATGACACTTTCGTAATTAAGCCAGTTGAGATGTGATACTGCTCAACTACCACATCTCACCTACCGCTCACCTACCTCCCACCTATCACTCTCTTGGTTTGTATAAATAGAGAAGGTGTGAGGCTTAGGAGAGCAAGAAAAGAGGGCTACCACAAAGGAGGAGAGAATAGCTAAAGAGCTAGAGAGGAGGAGAGCATCTTAGGCCTTATATCAAGGTGTCGCTTGAGAGGGAGGCTATAGAAGGAAGATGAGAGCTTGTATCTATGTATAAGCTATGTATGCTCCATTTCTTTTGCCTTAGTGAACTATTTGATTGATTCCCTCCTGTGGACGTAGATCCAGTTGGATCGAACCACGTAAACGATCTGTGTTTGCTTGTGTTCTTTGCGTTTCATTTCTATACCAAGAAGTATATATCTCACAACAATTGACGCCGTCTGTGGGAAGATTCGTACTTCTTGGCTAAAGGTGTTCGCGTGAAGGTGTTCGCGGCCAGCGACGAAGAAGAGGATCTCGACATTCACGAACAGAGGAGCAGGATCCGGGTTTTCGACGTTCGGGACCTCGGGCCCAGGCGGGGTTCGCGATCAGCTTCCGCTGCATGAGAGGTTGCAGAGCAGCTTCTTCTTTCCCTGCAGAAGAGATTCGCGAGCAGAGGAAGGTGTTCAGCCCTTGGAAGCAAGCAAGGTAGGAGGTCCGATTTCAGACTCAGGATAATTGAACTGCATCCATTTTGGGCTGCCCAGGTATTCAGCAGAAGCAAGAAGATGAGTTCGGCAAGGGCTCTGCGAAGGAGATTTCACAGAGGAGGTTGCGAGCTGCGGTTTGCGCGACACTGGATTCTTCTGTGACGCCTGGCGAGTTCTCGAAGGAGTCGCGAACCCAGCAGGAAGTTCGCCAATCGAGCGACGACAGGAGGAGTTCGTGAAGGAAGGAACATCAATGCAGTTAGCTCACACGCCAAGAAAGAAGGTTGTAGTGTGGTTCGTCGACTTTGTGAACAGAGGAGCTTGGTTGAGCACAGTTCACGATTCGCAGAGAAAGGTTTGCGGGGAGTTCGGCGAACTGAAGGCAAGAAGTTGGTTTTGTGCAACCGAGAAGGGAATCATCATTATGCAGTTTTGTAATTGGAAGTCATGGGGGAGAATTATTGTTAATGACTCCCAATTACTTGGGCTAAGACAATAACACATTAGTGTAAAATCCCACATACCGCTCACCTACCTCCCATCTACCGCTCACCTGCCTCACACCTATCACTCTCTCGGTTTGTATAAATAGAGAGGGTGTGAGGCTTGTAGTTAAGGTGGTGAGAAGAACCAAGAAAAGTGAGAACTAGGAAGAAGTAGAGAAGAAAGAGAGAGACTTCAATGATTGAGGAGATAGATCTTTGAGATCTTGGGTCGAGGTGATTCGAGAGAATAATCTGGAGATGAGAGCTTATTCATTAATGATGTAAAAGCCTTGTAATTATTCTTTAACAGTTACATTTTTTCAAAACAAACATATTATTTGAAACTTTGACCCTTTTTGTTTTTCTTGTGAAAAAAGGGGATAAAGTTTGGACTAATATATGTACAATTTGAGAGTGAGAACATTTACGTTTAATTCTATTTATTTTTTTTATCTCCATACAGAATTTCTAGTAAAATTCAAAATATCATATATTATAAAATATTATTCAAATTTATTTATTATTATTTATCGACTTGACTAATAATAGTGACTAGCTAATCATATAATTTATTAAATTCATAATATTAATTATTGTTAGCTGTGACCAAATTGAGAGAAATTTACACATGTACCACACAATTCTTATGTTCAACAACCAAAGTTGCGTAAAGACGGACAACCAATAAAATACATATAATAGTAAATAGTAGATGGAGATAATACAACATGTTATTATTTCCAACCCACCTTCTTGTTTTGATTTGGTTTTCTTTCCTTATTTTATTCTATTTTATAAATATTTTTGAGGGAAAATGTGATGCAGTTTGGACCAGCAGTTAATAAAAAGAATCGTGTGAGAATTATTCTGTTTAATATTACTTATTTATTTTCTTTTATCCTATATGTGTCGAGGCTGTTGTTGTTATTACAGCTCTAAATACTGGTATTAGATGTGCGTGAAATTTTATGGAGATATAAATGAATTCTTTGGAATTATGACACTTTTGTAATAGAAAAAAGATGTATCTTTGGTATCTTATTTCTTACATGAATAAAATATTTATTTCTCTTAAGAAAATACATATACATTGGAGTTTTACGCATCTGAACGCAATGATATGTTGATTGGCTGCTTCTGAGAGACGGCAATGTCAAGTAGCTCATATGTTTCAAGAACATTCTACTGCGCTCATCTTTTCTCATCAAAGGAGATCTTTTAGAATTAACTTTTATATGTTCTAATAGAAACTTTTAGTTTGTGTTGGACATTTTTATTTATTTTCTCTTTTATTTTTCTTTTTGAGCTCTAGTTCATTATTCTTATTGATTTTTTATAAATAAATATTTTCCCTTTGGGTTTCATTAAAAAAAAAAAAGTAAAATTTAAAATATGTTATATTAAAATCCATAAAAATTGAGTGGTATTTTTTGTAAAATAATCGAAATAATAAATAATACAATTTTTTCTTCTCCATGAAGGTGCAACGACTCTGTGTGATGCTGAGATTGAACTAGAACTGATAAGTCGAAGGACTGTACAACAAGATTCAGAACAGCAGCGGAGAAGAAGAAGCAGAAGAAGGATAGCCGGAGCTCTTCCTATCAACCAATTCGAATATGGCAGATACGGCGTTCGAAGGGAAGCTGGTCCAGGAGCTGGCTGCTAAGAGCAGCGGTGAGATACCAACCCAGTTTGTTCAGAAAAAGGAGAATCGTCCCATCGGTTCTGCACCGCCCGCCTCCGGCGTTCCAATCATCGACCTCAGCCGCCTATCCGAGCCGGGTGCAGGCGAGGAGCTACTCCGGCTAAAGTTAGCCCTCCAAACCTGGGGCTTGTTTCAGGTTTCATTTCTTATCCGATGCATAATAAGCCCTTATTATAGTTAACCCTCAAGTATAATTGATTCAGAAACCATATTTTTAATTTGTTATGATTCTGAAACTTTCTG
Organism: Papilionanthe hookeriana x Papilionanthe teres; assembly: GCA_022702705.1. Taxonomy (NCBI): domain Eukaryota; kingdom Viridiplantae; phylum Streptophyta; class Magnoliopsida; order Asparagales; family Orchidaceae; genus Papilionanthe; species Papilionanthe hookeriana x Papilionanthe teres. The sequence continues at coordinate 31,186,877 of CM040421.1, forward strand.
GTGGATCATGTGGTAATTGAGCTCAGCTAGCCAACAAAATCTATATTGGATCTTCCTTTTTAAGCTTGTCTCTAGGGAGAATATCATCGCCAGGTTCACCACCTGCATGGATGAATTTTTGAATTGTAAATCTGTCAAACACTGAGTCAGACCATCATATGTCTCCAATAAAATTTTCTTATCAACAGGCTTACGGTGCTAATGTTCTCCCTTTATTTGGTGTTGATAAATCAATGCTGCTTCAAGGAGAACAAAGTCATGAACATAAAAATAAGCGTGTCCCCTTATTTGAAATCATGTAGATATAAACTGCATCGAACTTCGTGCATCAACTTCCATTACACAATAAGGTCATCATGATTTGAATTATGCTTGTTGAATTTAATACCTAGGCCGTGTGAAATTAGCTACAATCTTGTGATGAAACAACGACTAAAGTGTGCATATCTTATGATCCTAGCTTGTTTCTAATTAGTGTTGTGATAAATGCATGATACTTAGCATCATCTTTGCCATGTTGATTAGAGGTGCTCTTGGGAAAAACCAAATTAATTCAGCTTGATTACTCCGTTAGAAATTCACTTGTTCCTCACAACAATTAAAACTTATTCTCATGCATAATTTTACTTATTAAAGTGTTCGTGAGGACTAGACATAGACTAATGAAATACCATATGCACGTTGTATGGGAAAGCCCAAAAATACATTATCATGAATCGATCCAAGTTTGCAACATATGAAGTAATCATGCTATAAACCAAATATGACATTAAGAATGTACAAATGTGAACTACTGATAATAACAAAATAGATTATCATGTTAGCTAAGTTTTAAGTTAATGAAGGACCCTCCTGGCTTTTGGAGCGCAACTTGAATTTTCTTCAATCATAATGAATAATTTATTGCTCTTCTATGAATCCATACAGAGCTTCAGACAAATCGGAGCAGTTCGTGCGAACAGGAGGACGCGAAGAGGAGTTCGACAGTCCAGCGAGTTCGCACGGGAAGATCGTTTGCGAGCAGAGCAGTTTGGCAGAGCATGCTTCTCGCGACGGTTCAACGGAGCAGCTGTTCGCGATTTGCGGAAGGTTTCGAGGTCTCGTTCGGAAGGTTTCGACGATAGTAGAGGTCCGTGAGTGATTCGTTGGCAAGAAGGCAAAGCGTGAGCAGGGCCGCGGTAGAGGAGAAAGGCAAAAAGGTTCGTGGTTCGGCGGACGGGTTGTCGCAGGAAGACAGCGATTAGATGCTTCCAAGAATCGCGGACAGGGATTACGAAGCAGGCAGAGGATTTCGCGTCAGCTTCGGTGGAACAACAAGTGAGGAATCAAAGAATCTTTGCAAGAATATTCCTTCGGGATTTGGAAGTGGTAGGCGGGAAAGGAAGGTGCCTAATCTGGGCAGCTAATTAAGGCAAGCACTTCATTAAGGAAGGCTTAATTAAGATGGTTGATCAAGGCTTAAATTAAGAAAGGGGTGCTGGAAGGAAGGCTTAATTAATTAAAACTTAATTAAGGGAAGCACTGCTGCAGAGGAGCGATTTCTGGAAAGCTATAGAGGTGCAATTCCTAAAAAGCTTAATTAAAGAAATACTTAATTAAGGGCTTATTTGAGAAGCTTAATTAAGGAAATTACCATTCCTTTTCTGTGTCTGAGCCACGGAGAAGTTTTTCTGGGAAGCTGAATTAAGGAAAACGGAGGCTTAATTAAAGGAAGACTTTCCTATTTTCCTATTTTGAATTTCTTGTTCTGGAAATTTAATGAAGGGAATTAAGGAAATTTAATTAAGAGATTATTCTGTTTAGAAAGACTCTGTTTTGAGCAAACTTAATTAAAAATAAATATTAATTTATGGCTTCAGTAATTTTGCAATCGAGCAGAGGAGTTTCGGAGCGTCGCAGGAAAAGTTTGAGCGGTTCAGTGAAGGAGATTCAGGCGAATCGCGATAGCAGAAGAGACATTCGACACATTTTATTCTGCCATGTAGCGAATCACGACATCTCACTGGAAATTCGACAAGGGTTTTCACGATTCGGTGCAGCAACGTTCAAGGAATTGCTCGGGCAATTCAGAGCAGGAACAGAGGAGTTCGAACAGGCGATCGGCGAACATGAGTGGTTTGTGAATTTCACAGATTGTTCGCAAGTTTGTGGCAAGAAGAGTTGTGAAAGGTGGAGTTCACGTGCAGTTACCGCGAACATGAGCCTTGTTTTGCGAACGTAAGAGTCTCGCCACCGAATTCGCCACTCGTCATGTGATGATTTGCGACATGCGTAGAGTTCGGCAGGATGAAGGAAGCGAGCAGGCGTGACTATTCACAAACAAGAGTTTCACAGAGGTATTCCGCGAACAGGTGCGAAGGGATTCAGAGCTCGCGAGATAGCAGTTTGCCGAGGTGCTGGTGCGAACAGGATAAGTGTTGTAATTTGCACAATTGATCAACCAATTTTGGTATAAGAAACTCCAAGATGCATTTCTCCTATGGGGTTGGATATTCGCCAAGTTGGAGATTTGTTAGGTATGACTCATATACTGGGTCATGTATTTCTTCTAAGGGGCTGGATATTTCCCAAGATGGAGATTTGTTAGGTATGGATCATATACCGGGTGATGCATTTCTCCTAAGCGCGTAGATATTCGTCAACGCGAGATTTGTTAGGTATGGCTCATATACCGAGTGACGCATTTCTCCCATGCACTGGATATTCGCTGCGAGATTTCGTTAAGATGACTCATATACCAAAAATTCGGAGCTTTCGAATAAAGAGAGGTCTCCTAAATGTAAAGAAGTTACTCTTGAATTTAGTGGCTGTGGAGAGTGAGGCGTTTTAAGAATTTATCTCGTGGCTTTATTTATAAATAGATGTGCAACCCTATGGTTATAGAACTGAACTTGTAACTCCTCTGAAATAGTGGATTCGTCGCTCTGCTCCCGAAAATGTAGGCATCTTTGCCAAACCTCGTTAAATCTCTGTGTTATTCTTTTGGATTTGTGTTTTGTTCGCACTAAATTGCACAACAATTTTCTTTCAATCTTAGAAAGTAACTTTATCAGATCATGCGATTCATCCTTGCCATGCTCGAGTGATTCATTCATTTTCATTGTTTAAAATATGTGAAATTAAAAGAAGATGAATCTGATTTTTACGATATTTTTTTCTTCAAATCTTACATTCATATTCCATCTCATGAAATGCATTGAGATAAATTATTTACCTCATCTTAGATATCATGCACATGTTCTTCATCTTGGTGCATGAGGAAAATATATATTTGAAACTTTTTCTTCAGTTAAGAATCTCAAGTTTAAGTCTTAGCAAGTTGCCATCAAAGATATATGGTTTTTCTCTCGTCCTTCATATTTAGGCATTGATATGACTTATTGTTTTATTTTATTTTTTATTTTTTTATTTTTGCCTTTGGCATCAAAAGTTTCTTGACTTGCCTTTATTCATCTTCACTTTCTTCTTCATGAGACACTTTTAAACATTTGTAGAGCTTAGTAGGCTCCGCTGCCATATGTCTTCTCATTAACTAGAGGAAAAATTATTTGTAGGATAAGAAGATCTTAAAATATTACTTTTTACCTTTTTCTTGGGTAGTCCTACCTTCTGTTACGTTTAACTTTAGCTCATAAATAACAAGGGAGGTCAAAAGTAAATTCAAAGTCTAGTTGGGATCTTTGACCTCCATTATTCTTTTTATAAATTTAGTAACATGTTCCCCAGACAAACTCTTTTGAGTCTTATTATTAACTCTTAATCGAGGATGTCTTCCGCATTAACAACTGAGTAGATCTTTAAATCACATCAAAATAATTTTATTAGACTTCCTGAGAAAAAATCATTGCATATCATAGCAATTTTATTAGAATTCGTGAGAAAAAATCATTGCATTTATAAGCATATTGATGTGGTATTCTTGAGCTTCATTTGCACTCTCATAAGCAACATGAAAGTATGTAGTGGTGTTGAAGAGTATGATGATAATGATGTGTATTGAATGTTTAAGCACAATGAATTGATGATTAGATGCACATAATACTAACATAAAAAAATTAAATTACAACAATCACCAGTCTAAGAGCAACAAATAAATACAAAGAAAAGAGAAGATCACACAAACTAAGTTTTTATTTGGTTTGATACCAATCATCAACAGCCATTCATCCATTCTCAAACAAGATCTCTATTAGGAAACATACTATACTTGCTTTGCCAATATTGCTGGAGAAGTCTTTTACAATCCTTGCACTACTCTGTTTGTTGAGAAGAACCGTTTCCTCTCATTCTTAACGGTGTGGAGAACTCACTCCTTGATTCTTTGCAAATGAGTCATTCTAAATGCTCATTATGATTTGATGAGTATAAGATTTCATAGATTGCAATATATATATATATAATCACTCTCAAGCTTTTTGGACAAAGAAAAGCTCAAAAATTTTTGGAAGATTCTATATTTTTCCTTTTTATTGGATCATAACCAAAACCCTCTTTATATGAAAAAGGAGTTGAGAATGAGGACAATTTTGGCTAATCGAAATCCCAAAAATCCAAAAATACGTCAAAATAGTTGTAATAAAACTAATCGGTTGTATAGTATTCATCGAAATACTCCATCTTTGTATAAAACTAGTTGCCTTATCTTAGGGATGAGTGGGAATGCATCAATCTACACACGGGCACATGAGGAATGAACTTAGGGATGAATGTTTATCATTGATGTTTAAATATATATAATTCATTTAAAATAACTTTGCAAAACTTACTTGATTAAAAATATGTCTAAATAAATTTTAGTTAAATTTAAAATATTTCTAGTAGATTTTACTATTTTTTCATGCCAAAGAGCCATTCAAACCCTAAAATAATCCTCTTAAGTTTGTCTCCAAGGAGTATCTGTGTCAAGCTTATTTACTATTTCGCCAATCTCTTAAAGTGGGTTGAGATGAGTGAAAAATAGTACTAAAGATCATAATTTATATTTTTTTTTAATTTCAAATTGAGCGTAGAGTTCTCTCTTTTTTATATAAAATTAAAAAATCATTTTATTTATTTCAAATGATAATATGAAAGTAATTAAAATATTAAAAAAAAAATTCTACAACAAACACCAAAATTTTGTAGCTAATGAAATTCATGCCACAAAAAGGAAAATCTATATGCATTAATCTTGATCAAATTTGAATCACTCACATACATCAATTATTAAATAATTTAGAAGAAAGGAAAAAAAAACACCTTTGAAAAATCTAAAACTTCACAAGCCTATAAGGAGAATCATTTCCCATAAATTGCTTTCAAAACTTGTAATATTCAAGAATTGAGAGAATCTAAATTTTATAAGACCATTAAATCCTTTTTTTTTTCATATCTTTGTTGTCCAATTTATAGCCTAATGAGGACATATTTTACACTAAGAAGACAGTTTGTTCTTAACTGGGTCGTCACCACAGGAATACTTTGCATTGTCATGCACTAGGAAACAAAGAAAGTAATAATTAAAGCAATATTGATACACATGATTTGCTTTTCTAATGAATAAAAAATTTCAGATTTGCATCAGTAACATTTAACTACTCCTAAAAGTTAGAGTACACCGGTAAAAATTTATTATGGTCGAATTACTATTAGACAGTTCAAACTCAGGAGGGTTACAGGTTCACTTTAGTGTTCAGATTCTTGACTAAAGTAAACACTCTGTTTAAAAAGGAAGTCATTGGAGGCAAATCTTTTTTCTAACTGGTTATTCTATGTTTTCTTTTGGGAAATTTGTTCGCATATCTGTCATAGAGGTCATTTCTCTCATTTATGCACTACATAGCTTTGTTATTCAATTCACACTAACAAATGAAATTTCTTCTTCACCTTTTTATGTTTTTGAATGATCAAGTTTTGAAAGTCACTTTATTGTATAAATATTATTCAAACTTTATTCGTTAATGTTTGGTATCAAAACTATCGCCATGCTTCTATCTTTCTTTACTTGAAGATCTTTGGTGTATTTTTCAACTATTAGCATACGAGAAGAATTTTTTTTTTCTTGAATCATAGATACTAAAAAATGTGTCCATAAAGCTCAATGAGTATATTTTAAATAAAAAATGCCTAGTTCTGCAGGTTGTAAGCAGTGAGATACCCACTGCTTTCCTTGATGAGGTACGAAGTGTGGCAAGAATGTTCTTTCATCTTTCTAAAGAAGAGAAACGAAAGTACAAGAACCTCACAGATGATGAGGAATTTAAGTTGGAAGGATATGGAAATGATATTGTGGCAACAAAAGATCAAATTCGTGATTGGAATGATCGTCTTTATTTGTTAGTGGAACCAGAAAGTGGGAGAAACCTTGAACTTTGGCCTGATAATCCAAGCTCTTTCCGGTATTAAACATTTCTATGTATTATATAATATTTGATACTTCACATTCTATTTACAAAACAAGTACATATTCTTGTATGACTTATGAATAGTGCCCTAAAAACTGCATATTCTTATTTAGTTGTATTTAAATGGCAATTGAATTTTATTTGAGCTCTTTCGATTTTTGTAATTAAAAAAAATACATTTTTAAAATAATAAACTTTGTTATTTCCATTTGGAATAAGTCTTTTAAACCTACAGATCATCTCAATTGCATTGATAATATTTTCACAAACAAAATAAGTGAAAATAAAATTATCATTTTCTAAGATACATTACTTACCCTCATAAACTACCAAATGTGTCTTTATTAATTTTCATATGGACTTGTGGGCTGATTTTATTTTACTCGTTGTTTTGGGGTAGTAGATATTTGATGTTTCAGTCTTTGGCATTTGCTATTTATTGAACAAAATTGTGTATATGATGATACCGGAATTAACTCAAACCATAATAGAAATGTAAATATTATTGTTGAAACTCAAAAGGGATTACAAACAATAACACTTGAAATAAGAAAACAACGACACAACACAAAGACATCCTAGGGTGAAGATGAAAGGGTGGTGGGTTGCAGCTGGAAAGTAGAGAAGGGCATTGGTCAAGGTACAGGATTTGCGGTTGGCTGTAAGGGTTGTGGCTGCAGGTGGTAGAGGGTGCGTCAGTGTAATCTGATTGGTAACATTTCTTCAGACGAGAGGTCTTTATCGGAGATTGAAAGGGAGTTTTGCGGAGCTACCATTGATCTTCTCTACAAGTGACCCAAAATAGGTTTAGGGAGTTGATTTCATACAGTCGTCGCTTGTTCAGACATACAGTGCCCCTTATCTCGGATATACGTTCGTTCGATCTGCTCACGTTCTGATTGAATGAAATGATGTTTGATGACTCGGTCTTTTGACTATGATGATGTTGTCCTTTAGTATCTTCTTTGTGCAGTCCATTGAACATCTTCTAGATTCTTGCAGTCAGATTTTCGATGTAAAGCTATAATTTCTAACTTAATCCTAGCGTACAAGCTTGGTATTGTTTCAGTGGTAGTCATAGGTTTTCAAGAATCTCATATTTGTATGACAAAGTTGAAAGAATAGAACTTTGGTATACATATGCTGAACACTACTGCATCTTTTCAAATGAGCAAAAAAGTTATGCAAATTATTTTTCTAGCTTTCTTGGTGTCCCTTCTTGATTGACTCCAGCTCTTTTTTGGCATGCAGGGTTGGTGGCTTTCGCTAGCAACCATTTAGGCTCTTGCATGGTTGAATTTATTATTGACGCGTTCTATCCTTTGTAGACTCAGTATTTGGGAATTCTTCTAGCCCATTGTTTAGTGTTGTTTAGATGGCTACTGGATTGGGATTAATTAGATGCTGATTTCTAGGGATTCTAACTAGTATATTTAGTACATTCTTAAGATACTAAATCCTGTTATAATATTCATACTTTTTTTATATATTAAAGAAAATTGATTTATTATTTATTTTGTCTTTATAACTCTCTTTATTCCACTATTTGTCTCTCTTCCTCTCTTAAACATTCTTTATTCTAACAAAATATCAGAGCTTTTTTTGGCTAAGCAATTGCAAATAGTGGCATGAGACCTCTAATAAGTTCAGACAAAGATGGGTCTCTTCTTCTACTGTACTAGGCCACCGCATGTTGAGTCTTCATGGAGTACGCATCTCTACGAATCACATCCTTCAAACTTAATGGGAAGATTTTTTCCCCCCAAGTGCCTATCTCAATTCAAATAGTGATTTAGGAAAAGGCCAACACTTAATAGCTTTGTGTTTTTAATAACTTTTTGTTTCTTTCATAGGAAGAAGCTACAGAGAATTGGAACTTCTATACCTCCCAAAGCTTTTCATGAATCTCATATGGACTCAATTATTTTGCTAACTCTTCTTCCATGTCAAATTATTCACAAATTTCTTATTATTCTAACAATGCTCAGGCCTATGCTTGACATTTTATAGCGAATGTGATGTGATGTGATGATCATCTTTAATCTTTGATGAAAACTCTAGTATCCAACCAAGTTTGATTGAAATTCTATAGAGTATGTAAAAAGCTATCAATAAACTAAAGAGAGGCTTTAGAAATGAAAGAAAGCCTCTCAAAAAAAGATGGAACACGGGAAGCCATTCAGAAGCTGAAGGATGCCATCATTATTTGACCTGAAATATTTTTTGTAAATCTCGATCTCATGATTCGATTGAGAGATGTCAAGCATGAATGGTTGCAAATGGCTGAACTTACCCTAGCTTATGAAAAAGTCTTCATGGATCATCCTTCAGTGATCAGTAAGTTTGGGAAAACAAGTTTAGCATGCAAATTGAAAAAAAAAAAAGAAAATCTATTTACAGGTTCATATAGTTATTTGTAGCTTGGTTTTGAAAGGCTGATACAAGGTGTGTCAAAAGAGTATGATAAATTTCTATGATAGAAAATTATAAATATCATCTTGTTGCAACGAAGGAGCTGAAAATAATAAACAATATATCACACAAAAAAAAAGTTTGAGAGCAGCAAACATGTTATGGAGGGCGAGTGATCTAACAATATTTAATAGGTAGGCCTAACCACTGATTTTGCCCCGATCGATGCTTTGAATTGGACAATTTTAGTGTCGATATATTTGTTATGATAAAACTATCCTTGTTGCAGAGTTTTTATGTTGTTTCAAGCTTATTTAGTTCTAATTTTATGATTTTTTTAGTGATTAGGTCGTTGATTAATCCTTTTGATTTGTTCTGAGATTAATGCACTGAGCTGAAATTGTGGTTGATCAAATACAAATTTTTACCTTAAAAAGTTGCCTATGTATATCTTCGGTTGTGATAGAGATGAGAATGCTAAATGGAATGTTGACAAAATTATAAAGGACAAATTAAGAAATAATTATATCAGAAGAATGATGGAGTGACATCTATTAAATATAAGTGAATTGTGAATTTTGGTGAGCTTGAAGTGTTATATGAAAGATAGAAAGTGCACTCATTATATGAACATTAAGTTAACTGGAATAGAGATTATTCAAAATTATTTGCAAAAGGTAAGTTTAAACCTCCATGCATAACTCAATAGAAACAGATGGAAAATGGTAGCTCATAAAGCCTACTCGTAATAGTTGGGATAAAGATAATAATGATGATGATGAGGATATCAACAATTGATTCATCACAATACTTGCACACAAAATCAGGTGTCCGAGTCTAAGATTGATTAAATTACATGGAGAACTAAGTCAAAACCTCTCAACCATTTTGGACTCCTTAATAGTGAAGCTTGTATAGTAAACATTGGAATGAATAGATACTTCCAGACTATATGATTTAAGCTAACGAAAAATGTTTTCATCTTTCCATTCTGAGAATTGATTAATATTTGTCATTGTAGGAGTTTATTACATGAATTTTCCATGAAAACAAAGTGGATTGCCAACAGTGTTCTAATGGCGATTGCAAGGCTGCTTGAACTGGACGAAAATTATTTCACTGATCAAATGGGAGATGGTACTGCATTTGCAAGGTTTAATTACTACCCTGGTTGTTCCAAGTCTGACGCAGTGATTGGTATGAAAGCTCATTCTGATGGTTCAGCTCTCACACTCGTGTTACTTGACAAAGATGTCGATGGATTGCAAGTACTTAAAGATGGTGAGTGGTTTTCCGTCCTCACTGTTCCACATGCTTTACTTGTCAACTTGGGAGATCAAATGGAGGTAATTAACTTAATTACTTTTTTTTCTGTCATTTATTCCTGTAACAGTTTATAATATTTTTGGAGCATTGCATATAACCATGCAGTTCTCATTATTTACATATCTAAACAATCATATTTACATGCCTATACAACTCAAATCTTTAACACCGCTTCAAAAATAACACCGTTTTCATCTTTTTAAAAGTGTAGTGCATCCTTTTCATACATAAATTTATGACACCAAGCTTTTATAAGTTTAAATACCAAACTTTGGGTGTTAGATATGTAAATACATAAGAATTGTGTGGCGTGTATTTAAATTTCCCTAAATTTATAGAACAAGTTTACATTATTTTGTCCTCTAACCTGTTAGAAGATTGTGCCTAATAAAAGATGACATGGATTATGTATTTGTGGTAAGCTGACAGGAGTAGCATAAATATACTTTCAAATATGAAAGCATATACGTAACATGATATATCTCTTCTTTTTTTCTATGAATATTATATATTATTCCAACACTTACATAAATACCACTCAATTCCTATGCATTTTCATATCGAACACCTTCAACTTCAATTTTTAAATATATGCCACTTTACCTACGCACGAGAAGGTATATTTCACTTTTAAAAGTCAAAATAACGGTAATTTTGATGTAATGTAAAGATTTGGGTCGTAAAAAAGTAAGAAGTAATGTTTAGGTGTTAGATATGTAAATACATCATATGAATTGGGTGGTATGTTTGTAAATGCTAATGAAATTAGTGGTGTTTCAGATAATGTGCAATGGAAAATTGAAGAGCCCTGTGCATAGAGTGGTGGCAAGCTCTCAGGACAGAATTTCTGTGGTCATGTTCTATTCTCTTAATTTTGAAAAATACATAGAGCCTGCAGAAGAGCTGGTGGATGAAGGGGAGCCAAGATTGTACAAGAAGGTGCTGCTTAAGGATTACGTTGATAACCTCTTCAAATACTTAGCGCAAGGTAAGCGTTCCATTGACTATGCAAAGATTTAAGCAAGATTTACATTCATACCACTCAATTCTTATGTATTTATATATGTAAAACCTGTACTTCAACTTTTACATGATGAAAGATTTGGATGGTATAAATGTAAAAATTAAAGTTCAGATGTTAGATGTGTGAATACGTTAGAATTGGGTGGTATGTTTGTGAATGGACCAAGATTTAAATAAGCAAAAATTTTATGATATGGAGGATGTCTTGAGCTAAATTTATCTTATATAAACTCCTCATGTTCTCTTTAACGAAGTCAATGAAATAAGAATTTCATCCCTTTCATGCACGTATTTATATTTATAAAATCTTATGTAAATATATAAGATTTATATGATATATTTGAAAATATTTTTCGGAAAATTTACATAGGTAGCACATAATTCTTTCTGATGTATTTATATATCTGAAGCTTGAATTTTCATATTTATATACACAGCACTATATTTATATACATGCACATTGGAGCTTTGATAAACATGAATTTTAATTTTAAGCAGTGATAATATTGCAGGCCACTTATAAAAATTTAGGTGTGAGATGAGTAAATACATAAAAGAATTATCAAATAAACATTTTATATATTAAAATGCAGAATTATAATTAAAACGATGAATTCCTTTCCTTAATAAATGAATAAAGGTAAGGGTGTGATAGAAACTATTATTAGGTGTGAGCTCTGAAAATGTCCATCGTTTTTATTGAGAGAGTTTTGAAAGATCAAATTTTTAGAAGGTGGATTATATTGTGGATAAGATGCTGCACAAAGATATACAGAGTTTTAGTCCTCATTTTGTGAGGATTTTTTTAATATGGGGTTCGAGGTTGTAAGCCCCTATGGTTAATGCCCCACCTGATAACGGAGAGCACTTTCGATTAAGGCTAGATACGTAGCATTGAATATTCAACATTTAATAATAGCAGACTTAGGATGTAAAGCTTAAAGCAAATGTTGGGGAAATGAAGACAAAATTCAATCAAGATCTCACGATTTAGTCATCCCGAATCATCGTAGTCTTTGATCTACTTAGTTAGAGTATATAGTCGTCCCAAACTAACAGAATGATTCTTGTCAACAATCATATGTTGCGTCGTCCAAGAGATCCTTGTAGATTTGGGGTGGATGTTTGTCTAAGAGGACAAATTTAAATCTACTTTAGCTAACATAATGTTTTTCTGTCAATCAATTGTATATTTATGATTCACAATTTAAATGGTAGAAAGTCATTACGGAACATACGAGTTGTGAGTGTGACTGTAATATTATAATGGCGTCATGTGGTGGTAAACACCTTATAGAGGGCTATGGTCATAATCACTATTTTGTTGTGAAATTTTGGTGGCGAAACCGCACAGACAAGAGACTCGGGCCACATCTAGCATGTAATTGTTTTTTTATTGTGAATTTAGAGATACGCTTAATATGACATTAGTTCTTTGTGAATTGGAGTCGTAAAAAATTTATCACCCTCGACAAACTATTGGGTAGGGTGAATGAAGTTTGCTTTAAGTTTTAAATGATTTGATTTAACTTGAATATTTTGTTCTATAGCTTTGAAAATCCTGGTTTTAAAAGATTAATCATTCTAGTTAAAATTTTTTATCAACATGGCCATCATCGGTATAATTGTTTGCTTGATTTGAACCGTGTTAACTATACATCTTGCTTGTAAAAGATCATATTTAGCATTGATAGACAATTATATATCAATCTTGTCAACTCAGTTTTGCTTATAAAGGATTAGAATCATATATATCAACTGAATTTATTTAAATAAATATTAAAACTTATTTTTGAAAATATACCCTCGATTGAAATCTTTTATGAACTCGGTCATCATTGGAGAAATTTTTATTTTTTAATCTTGTCAACTCTGTCCCCCTTACAAAGGATTGGGTATATATATATATATATATATATATATATATATATATATATATATATATAATTTGAACTCATTGAAATATACGTTTACATGTAATTTTGAAGATATATAACATACATGTGTATTTTCTATAAGTTGTATTCTTTTAGAAGAATTACATGCATGCCACTCAATTCCTATGAATTTACACATTTAACACTTTAACTTCAAGTTTTACATATATGACACTTTATTCATGCATGAAAAGGTACATTTCACCTTAAAAAGTCAAAATATTGTTACATTTTTTATGTAATATAAAGAATTTGGGTGATATAAATGTAAGAGGTAATGTTTACGTGTTAGATATGGAAATGCATAAGAATTGGGTGTTATGTGTGTCAATGCCCCTTTTTTATTATAATGGAAAACAAAGCTCAAATCATTCAAGTCTTTCCAATTCATATATCCAACCCTCGACCCACAAAATGAACATGTAAATTTATATATTTTCATATGCCACAACCAAATCATTGAGAATTCAATGAAAGAATTAATGATGATATAATTGATCATGATTAAATTTTGAATAAGGATGTCTTTGTCTAATTTTTCTTTGAAATAATTGACCACATAAACTCCTTATGTTCTCTTTTACTGGATTGATGTTATAAGAATTTCCTGTAGTAATGCAGAAGTGTTGGATCCCGATTTGTCCATCAATTGTACCATAAGTAATAGAGAGAGAGAGAGAGAGAGAGAGAGAGAGAGAGAGAGAGAGAGAGTAATTCATTGTGTCTATCATATCCATTCTCATGAAATCATCTCACTATGTATATGAGAGAGACTAGGATATAGTGATATTATATGTTTGTCTTTGCTCTAATAAGGAGAGGATGATTAAAATATTCTTCGCCAAATTGTTGATTTTTTATCCATGATGAGAAACCACAGGGACATCCGTAGGATGGATGGTGATATCGTAGGGTTGAGTCATCTTTGGATCAGATTTGCTTGAAGGTAGGGTATTTCCTTCGGTCGGCTTTGTTGTAATAGTTAGTTTGAATGTCTTTATGTCATTTCTGACATAATAACTCTGATTCAATCACTTTCGTGACTCAGTCCGCTTTATCATTGTTGCTCTGGTACGAACTGCTGCATTAGATCATAAAAACAGTCCTTTTGGTCTTCTAATGGTGGGCTTCTATTCGTGAGCTTCTCTTTATCGTTCTCTATTCCTTTTGAACCGTCATATGTCTTCGAAATCAATGCTAACACATTTTCAATGTGCAAGAATATTAGTATTCATCGATACGAGCTTATTGATATGATTATGATAATTTAATGTTATTTACTATTTCTTGTCTCAATATATTGTCTATTAAAGTAATAGAAAAGTCATACCCACTCTTCTTCCGTGGATGCTGATCTGTGTTTATTTATTTATTTACTTATTTAGACTATAACATTTTTTTTTCTCAGTTATTTTAGATAATACTTTTGCCCTTGTTTTCACTCTTTTTTTTTTCGTGTTTTTATATTTTAATTATTTTATGAAATTATCTCTACGGTACGGCATATATATATATATATATATATATATATATATATATATATATATATATATATATATAAGACGAGGAATTAAATATGAAAAAATAAACATCCGCTTCCTTTAGAATAAATTGAAAATCAAATTGAAAATCATTGAATTTATTTTCAAACAATATATTCTGTAAAAATTATTTAAAATATATAAAATTAATATTCTAGAGCCAATTTCTATATCTATTGCTGGAATTATATCGATCGCATGACAATCTATGTAAAAGGTGGCGATCATTAGCTGCAATTTATTTATTTTGTTTAGGGGCATTCACATTTACATGCAAAATTAAAGTTTTGGGGTTTAAATATGTAAAAAAAATAAGAATAAGCGGTTATGTATGTAAAATTTTCGACTTTTTTAATTAGCTTGTAATGTGCGTCTGCCAAACAATTTTTCAAAAAGTAATTATAATGAGTACATAAATGTTCCACACGGCACGCAACTCGCAACAAAATTGCAGCTGGTTCTGAAAGAGCAGAGGAAGGTGAGCCCAAAACATATTTATATTAAAGCTAAAATATGGGTGTTACATACGTAAATACATATGAATTAAGTGATATGTATGTAAATGTTCCTTACATTAAATAAATGTCACTTCAATTCCAGATTTCAATGATCAGTAGATGGTGAAGAATGATAGGGATGAAATTTGATGTGATGTGCTCATCTTCTGAAAATTGCTCACAATTTATTGCGAGAAATATTTACCTACGGAGTATGACGAACGAAGGTTATTCGGAGGGTATTGAAGGGTTACGTGAGTGTTATTCAGCAATAACCACAAAATCCTCAAATAACACCAAAAAATATGAAAGCAAAACCGTGAAAGTTATTGATAGGTTATTGGAGTTAATACCCCCAATAAACTCTCACTAACCTCCCAATAATAAGTTATTGGGAGGTTATTCCGGAAAGTACGCACGCAAAACTACATGCGTACTCCAAATATATATATATATATATATATATATATTCTCGATTGTATGATATAGATGTCATTCATTATGATTATGACTATGATTATGATTATGAAAATAGTTGGACATTTAAGCTCAAGAAAAAGGTCACAAAATTTTCTCACTAAGGTTGAAGTAAAAACAAGATGAAACCAACAATCAAGCTGCAAACACTCCAAACAAACATTCGAGAAGTACGATGACAACGATGAGGAAAGCACGACCGACCGAATAATTCACAGCAAATTACAGTAATTATGCATCTAAAACTTCAAGGGGGAAAATTTTTTGCATGACCTGTAACCGAGATGAGCTCAATCAGACAACAGAACTGAAACTGAACCAGTGATGGAGCCGTTGCATGATCCACGATTGTATCAGAAGATCTTGAAAAGGAGACCGCCGTGTGTGGCGAAGAAGGGCGCAAACACGAGAGATTCGACGGCCATCAGCTTAATCAGGATATTAAGAGAAGGGCCAGAAGTGTCCTTTAGAGGGTCACCGATGGTGTCTCCAATGACGGCTGCCTTGTGAGGGTCAGACCCCTTTGGACCCAGAGCCCTGGCATGCTCAGATGCGCCGGCCTACGAATGAGAAATCATCAGGTTAATTGAGTGGAGAGGGTAGAAGATTCGGCATAAGGGAAGCGAAAAAGTACCTCAATGTATTTCTTGGCATTGTCCCAAGCACCGCCTGTGTTGGATGCAGAGATGGCGATCTGTGGAACATGGGTTAATGGTGAGACAAGAGAGTAGTTAGTACAGAAAATATCACTTACTTTTGATGTGCACCCCCAATGACATTAATAAATAGCATGAAAATGCCACAATTGTTAAAGTAGAAATTTTGCAAATTTACCTGAACACCAGAGACGAGAGAACCGGCGAGAACTCCGGATAGGGTCTCGACACCAAAGAAAATCCCAACAATAAGGGGGGTAAGCATGACTAGAGCACCAGGGGGTATCATCTCCTTAATAGAGGCATCTGTTGAAATCTTGACGCAGGTTGCATAATCAGGCTTAGTTGTGCCCTCCATGAGACCGGGAATGCTGTTAAACTGCCGGCGAACTTCCTCAACCATCTTGAGAGCTGCGCTGCCGACACTCTTCATGGTCATGGCTGAGAACCAGTAAGGCAGCATAGCACCGACGATCAGCCCAATGAAGACTTTTGGCGTCAAAACATCAACTTTCGAAATAGCTGCCCTGCTTACGAAGGCGCCGAAAAGAGCAAGGGAAACCAAAGCAGCCGAACCAATGGCAAAACCCTGAAAATTGAACAAAGCAAAGTTGCCAAGTAAATTCCTAACCAAAAGTTAAAAAAAAAAAAATGAATAGATAAAGAAAACAAAAGCTGTTAGTAACATGGCACATCGGTACCGCAAGAGCAAGATTTAGATGCATACCTTTCCAATGGCAGCAGTTGTATTTCCTGCAGCATCGAGGGCGTCGGTCCTCTCACGAATTTTGTGGCTCATACCAGCCATTTCGGCAATGCCTCCGGCATTGTCGCTGATTGGGCCATAAGCATCAATAGCCAAACCCGTGGCTATCGTGCTCAGCATACCGAGAGCAGCAACTGCAATACCATACATGGCTGCAAGGCTAAAACTGACAAAAATGCTGATAGCAATGGCGAAAATTGGAATTATGACTGATTTGTATCCCAAAGCTAGTCCAAAAATAACATTCGTTGCTGCACCAGTTCGACAGGAATCGGCAACATCTTGTACAGGGCTGTAAGAATGGTGTAACAACGGAAACAAAATAGTTTAACACAGGCCATATTACGTCATAAAAAAAAGCTAAATAAACCAAAAATACTCAGCCTGTATGCATTGCTGGTGAAATATTCAGTAACGAATCCAATGACTAGGCCAGCCCACAGGCCGATTGCAACACAGAAGAACAATTCCCTGTTAAGCATCAAAGATATTACAGGTTATGTAATCATCTAGTTCAAACGTCAGAAAATAAAAGGGAAATTTATATTCGTAGCACACAATTTTAATTTATTTAAATGTCTCATGCCTAAACATTCATATTTACATGCATAGAACATTGGTGCTCTAAACCTAAGCATGAAATGATGTATTTCAGTTTTAAAAATGATAATAGTCCTGTTTGTTGTGTGATTATTAAAGATTTGAATGATATGTGTGTAAATAAGAAAGTTTAGGCATTAAAAAATGCATAAGAATTGTGTGCTGTGTGTAAATGCCCCAAAAATAAAATTGTCACATTCTTACCAATTTTTCACTTCCTTCTGTGCACCAAAATTAAAGATAGTGAACGATGGCGGAAGGGCCAACCAACTAACAATTGCGATGCCAATAGTCATAAGAGCGGTGGAGATTATTAGCTGCCTCTTAAGTGCAGGTTCAATCTCCTTAACAGCTTTTATCTCAAAGAAATCGGTTGCGAAAAGAGTTGTGATCAAGCAAACAATAATGCCCATAGAGCTAATCAGCAGTGGGTAGCACATCCCAGTTAAGTCATGATTAACTCCAAAGGAAGAAATGGAAGCAACGACAAGAGCAGCACAGGATGACTCGGCATATGAACCAAAAAGGTCTGAGCCCATTCCAGCAATGTCACCAACATTATCCCCCACATTGTCCGCGATAACCTGTATGACATGTCAATAAATCATAACAAATGTATTACTCACCCTACAAATTAACGGAATAGAAAGATTATGAAACTCACAGCAAAGGTTGTAAAAAAAATTGTCCTTCGCGAACAAATTGTGTTCAGCTTATGAAATAGTTAGTATTTGATTGGTTCATGGCGAGCTGAACATGAAAAATTCTTTTGAGCTAGATTTTAAAAATGGGTCGATTACAATCAAAATTTTGTTTATTGTGTTTGACTCAGTTTTGGCTTGAATTAAATAAATAGACAATATTATTATAACATTTTTATTTTGATTGTTTATGTTGTATTATGAAAATATTAAATTTTATTAATTATTTAATCATTCGAACTAATTTCAAAGTCAAACACGAACATGCTCCTCAAGAGCCATTTCAAACACAAGCTTAATTAGAATAAAAAATATTCAAATAAGCTGAACGTGAACAAGCACTAGGCCTGCTCAAGCTCAGCTCATTCACACGCCTACTCACAGCTGGATTCCTAGGATCATCTTCTGGAATGTTCCTCTCAACTTTACCAACGAGATCAGCGCCAACATCAGCAGCTTTCGTGTAGATGCCACCTCCCACTCTACCAAAAAGTGCCATTGAAGATCCACCAAGACCATAACCAGTAATTGCCTCAAAAAGACCCTCCCAGTCATCACCATAGTACAACTTGAACAGGTTAATTGCAATATATAGCACCAAAAGTCCATTTGCAGCTAGTAAGAAGCCCATGACTGCTCCAGATCTGAATGCAGTGATGAAAGCCTTCCCCACACCCTTCCTTGCTTCTAGAGTTGTCCTAGCATTCGCATAGGTGGCAATTTTCATCCCTAGAAAGCCGGAAACAACGGAAGTGATGGCACCCAACAAGAAGGCAACGGTGCTAAAAATAGCATTGAAGAGAGCTGGTTTGCAAGCTTTATCCTTGCTGTAGGTGCAATGTTGGTCCTTTGTGCTAAATCCTTCCACAGAGCCAAGGAAGAGAAATATCAAAATGGCGAAAATAACCATAAAGATCCCCACATACTGATACTCAGTAAACAGGAAGGAAGTAGCTCCTGTATCAGCACATCAATAGTTCAGTATTAGAAGTTTCTAAACCCCATTGGAAGAGAAAAAAATAATAATAATATATAAATTATAAAAATTTAAAAGGAAGCAGGTGAAATGCATGAATTAATCGTTTTCTTGTGTGTGAATAAATTTCCATGCCCTGGATCTCATCCTCCTAATATCTCGTCAATCTGGTATCCAAATATAATTAATAATTGATTATCACTCTCTGTCTTGAGGGTTAATAATTATTAAGTATAGCTCGAGACACAGATGAAAGTAAAAAAAAAAAACAAAATGAAATTTATAAAGTAGCTTATCAATAACAGAATTAATGAATCAGAGCAAAAATGATCAGAGCAAGTGGCATCATAACAAGCTAAATTACTCGATGTAAAAGATGTAAATGGGCAAGCTGTATCCAATACACAGATCTATATGATCAAAATATGATCATACTAGGCTTATCGAGCATTAATTGGCTTCCTAAGTTTCTCAGCCCGATCCACCCAATTGAGATCAATGAACTGCCAAATACAAACTGTTGAGAACTAGCCATCAAGATCAAGCTGCAGAACATGAACCACCGAGCGCAAACCACCTGGTCATTGTATACCTCCATGTGCCAATTCCAAAGTGGGTATGTTCGACACCACCATCCAGAGTCGCCTTACAACATCAAATTGGTCCTACTAGAGAATAGCCAACTCACTTCGAGTTAAGATTGGCCTTAGGGCGAACTCCCTGGAGGGGCCTGACAGACTGCAGAGATGTGACCCAATAAATGCACAGGTAAAAGAAGGTGATGTGCAATGTCATCAGAGATAATATTAATAATATGTCAATGTCAAGAGTAAGATAAATAAGAATAGAAATAGAATCCTAGAGATCTAAATATACTTATCATCCTTGTAGGTTATATAGAAAAGGTATTCTTATATAAGGGTAGAAATTTATTTAACAAATGATGATCATTTCAAATCCCAGAAGGGAGTAACACATCCCACTATGAGTAAACTCTATAATCACCTCTCTTCAACCCACTCTTTCCACTTACCCTAACTCTTTACTTGAGGTGTGAGTCAACAGACAAATAAGAATTCAAAAGGTTCCGAATAAAAAGACCAATTTTCCAAATAATTTAGACGATCGTAGAAAATGTTTAAAATAATCTTACAACCGCACATCGATAAGCATCAACTAAGAAACAGTTTGTCTGATTACCATATAATGCAAGATTTGAAGCATTAGCAGCTTATGAAAATATACAAATATTTTACAACAAAATATATTTCAATAAAAATTCGGATAAATTTCTTAACAAATGGATAGCTATCTCCACTAGAACGAGCAATTTCAAGTCAATGATACACAACTTGCTCTTTATTTATTTATTTTTTCCATAGGCCAGAATAGTACCACAAAAGATAAGAAGTGATGGTCACAGCATCAACCCTTCTTTCGCTAATTATACTCAGCGCAGCTGATGAATTGCACCATAAATAAAAAATAAAATTATGACAATCACAAACTTTTGTACCAATCAACAGAGAGCTAAGAGAAAAGGGAGAGCATGACTTGTTCAAACACACATATTATATAAAGAGTTAATGCAGAAAATATAAAATAGCAGTAAGGCAGCTTATTCGTCGGAATCTCAATTAAGAAGAAGCAATCTTGGCTGCTACTAAAAAAAAATCCAAATAAATTAAATCTCAAATACCTGCACAATATACTAAACAAATCTTGCAAATTCTCAAGACACACCAGAGTAACTAAGGGGCTCTCTGACAAAAGATGACATTTAATCCATATTCACTAAATCCTCAATGGTTTAAATCCGAAAAATTGTTTAGTATCGAATTTACTAAATCTTGTAAATCCAGTATAACTGTTTGGCAAGTAAGTAGAACAAACCCGTGGCTTTATTTTGTCTAAAATGACTCTATGGCAAGATTTAGACAACATCCAGGTTAATTCCTGCTCTATATCCATTGCCAGACAGCCCCAAGGGATGAAAAAAATATAAATAGGACACAAAAGCTCACAAGAGCCATTGCTATCCATGGAATCTCCCTTTTTAAATTGAGAAGCCATTATTAAACAGCATCAAGAAGAGTAGAGTTCAAAAATTAATGTTGACTGGAGCTATTTGGATTCTCAACAAATGGAAAAAAATAAAAAAATGGATGTAGTTTACTATTCGAGTGTTTGATTGCGTATACAATAACTATATTACTTTACATCAAGTTAGTTATCAGGACACAACTTCACAATACTGCTAAAATAAATTCCTCCAAACTTTCCGCCTTATTCTGCAGAGATGCGAATTGCCTCGCAGCAATTTTACCTGAAATCAAAATCTCTAACGGCCTATAAAATTTTATTTAGTCAGCATAATAGGAAAACTTTAAATTATTAACCAAAAAAGAGCATCATAAATAGCAATTGATGCACCCAAATCTCAAACTATCAGATCATACTATGTAACAATCAAATAAGTAAACCTAAAAAGCCATGCAAGAGACATAGATCTGAGTTAAAGCAAAAAAAAAAAAAAAAAACCTTCCGAAATAGCGCTCTGTATTTCGGCGCATTTGACAGCGACGTTGTGATCGTTCAGACCATCTTCCTCCTCGGCGAGGAGACGGTCGTCCAAGCCGTTCTTATTGCTCAACGAGGGAACCCCGTGCCGCTCAGCCGAAACTTTCACCTTAGAGACAAACGTCCACTGAAGAAGCGCAAAAGCGATCCCGATGACGGCCGCCACTGGAATTAGGATCTCCGTGAGGAGATCTGAAAGAATCGCCGCTCCCATTTATGGCTCCTCACTAATCTACAACAGATACCCTCGCCACCGCCGCCGGCAAACCCGCGCCGTGTTAAAACCGCCGGAGAGAAATAGAAAGCGAGTGGACTGAGTGAGGTCTGAGGGTTTCTAACGCATTCGCTTGTCTCCGTCAGCTTATATAGGCACAGCAACAGCGTCTCGAACAGCGCGAGAAGAATTGAAGATAAAATGTGGATGAAGATAACAATTTCTTTTATTAATGGTCTCAAAAATTATTTTTAGGGACATTTACATAAATACCTCCCATTTCTTATGTTTTTACATTTCTAATACCAAAATTTTCATTTTACATTTATACCAACCAAACTTTTTCCTCTCACAACAATAATATCTCCGATTTAATTTTGAAAAAATAAAGTACAGAGTTCTTTGCTATTACTCATCATCAGGGGTGTAAACGAGTCGTTTATATTTCGAGCCCAAAAGATGTGTCCGTGTTCTACTTGTTTCATTAACGAACTGAACACGTAGCTTATTCATGTAACAAATAATTGCTTTGACAATCCTAATCACGTAATCATAAGATCTTAAGGGTTGATGTAAGGTTTAAGAATTATAATTTATTAAAATATCATTTGAATTTAATTTAATAATTTTTATTTTATTTACTTAATTAATATTTTTAATTGATTATGAATCATTTAAATTTTTTAAAAATATTACTCATTAACACACACACACACACACACACACACACACACACACACACATATATATATATATATATATATATATATATATATATATATATATATATATATATATCCTAAATTATACTGTTCCTCAATTATATAATAGTCTTTCGAGCCAAAACGAGCCGAACACGAGCGAACAAATCTGTTCGTGTTCGGCTCGTTAAGGCATGTTAACTTAGCGAACGAGCAAAACAAGAGTTGTTCTCGAACGAGCCGTTTTGACAGTCTTACTCATCATACACCAAATATAAATCTTGTCAAAGGTATATCTTCTCCAAACCATATCATATAAAATTGCATTTAAATAAAGAATAATGGGAATTTATTGAATAAATTAATTATAATGAATTATAATAGATAATTTATAATAAGCCCATATTAGTTTTATATTGTACAAAGAAAGAATTATATTAATTTTTCAAGTGTTGGGACAAATTTATACAACCCAAATTAAGATTTTTTTTTTTTTTTTGAAAGATAAGAACTATTCAATAAAGATAAAATGAAATTAAGCCAACCAAATATATTAAAATTTATGTGATGAAAATATTTAAAATATTGACATTGATACTTCTCTAACAAATTTTAATCATCTTGCACAAAATCTCTACAGTAATCTTTTGAACAAGAAATATTCAAATGTTAATAAAAAGTCATCCAGAAATTTAATTTCAAAGAAACTTATAACAAACTGACTGCTCACGAAACGGACCCAATGAAATCAAAACTAGTCAAATCCGAGTCAAATAAAGTCCGGATCAAGTCATTAAACCACTTTTAGAAGCTTTTCAGACACATTGGAAGGTCAAATGGATGTCGACACTAGCAAGCTCATACTCGAATCGAGCATCTCAACAAGATGAATCCAACGAACTCAAAATTACTCAATTTCCGACATCGTTAAGGCCGTTAAATCCCCTTAAACGTCGTATGATCGAAGGGAGTACTATGAACCGTCCGATCAAAATGGTTGCATTAATTGCACCCAGAATCTTATAAATAGACCCCAACTCTCACAGAGAGTGAGGGAGGCCCAGAGAGCGTGTCCGAGCGCCTAGGCGCGAAGCTGCAGTGCCAAGACCGCTACCGACCACCGTCGACCACCGTCGACCACCGCCACCGTGGACCGCTGCCAATCATCATCAATCACCAATTAAACACCGTCAGTCGACAATGCAGTCTTAAATATATAATTACTCTCTCCCGTCTATGGGACAGGGGATTTCCGTAAACATCAATCAATAGTGGATTCTCGCAACTGGGTCGGGCTCCGTGGTTTTTCACTTTACGGGTTTTCCACGTAAAAACTTCTGGAGTCACTGTTTGTTTCTTTTTCATATGTGTACATGTTGGATTCTCGTACAACGCTAAGACGATAATTTGTTACTCTACCGCCGCGAATTTTCTAGCACACATCAGACAATTTAATTTTAAAAGTTCATATCTAATTGAAAATTTGGACAAATGATAAGAAAATAAAATCTTTAAACATAATGGTAGGATAATGATAGCCTATTTCCCTCTTGCTCTCTTATTATCTCTTTCTTTCACTACTTTTCATGAAATTTTGTAAGTCTTTATTAATATGACAAGTCATGCTAACATGTATATGTTAACCATTACTTAATAGAGCTACTAACTGATTTATGGTGTTCCATAGATTCTATCAATTGCATATTTTAGTGAAGTCCTCTTGCTATGCACATTTATGAACTTAGGAGGTAATCTTTGGGCTAGCTATAACTGATAAGAGTTTGATTGGATAGACATAGGTTGATCTCATAAGTATGACCAAATAGAACCAGCATTGATTGAATTTTGAGAAGTGCAAATTTTTAGTTTTTCTTAGGCAAAGGTTTGTAAGGGCATGACTCATGACATAGCAATTGGGGATTCAAAGATTGATGTGAATAAAATATTAATAAATGAATAATAATTTTGCATGTAAATCCGACAACAATTATATATATATATATTTTTTTAGAAAATGATTAAATATTATAATTTTTATATAAGAAATTGAGAGTTAACAAAATAAGTAGACAAAGTATCATATTTTATAATTAAATAACAAAAAAAAGGGAAGATGGAGTTGCAAAACAATGCCAACATTAAATAAAATATATTGACTTCTTTCATTACTTGTAAAATAGTCATCAATTCTGAATTGCGCTCTAGTATGAAAATGTCTACCGCGCTTGACAACATTATCTTACATTGTGCTGATAAATACATCATGGCTTAGCTCAATCAAAATAGCTATGTTTTTTTATAGTGAATTATACTAAAAATGTTTGAATAAAACAAGCCACATATTCATGAAGAAGTTGACCTAAAAATTACTTTTGAGGTTGCTTTATCTCTATATTTTGCTTTGTGTTAGCTAAATGCTGTTCTAAACAATTACTTTTTTATCAGAAATTACGGCCACAATAATTCTTAAGAAAATATTATATTTGTTGTGAAATTTGTGACTAATGTAAGTAATAATTTAACATCTTAGTGTTGCACGAAGATTCAACAGCACATACACAAATAAAAGAAAAGTTATGGAATAGGACACTAAGATTAATTTACGTGGAAAAACCCTAAAAGAGGAAAAAACAAGAGGTTGGGCCTGTCGAAGTAATCCACTATAAATACAAGGTAAGCCCTTCTCTCATGATAGAGATAATTTGGTTACAATCTTATACTGAAAACTAAACTACACTTGTCTTTATATAATTAAGAAAATACAAATGTTAGGAAATTCAACAATTGTCTTAGTCTAGCTAAAATGGTTGCATGAAATGGTTGTTGACGACCCATGGCCAGCATCAACAAGTGGTTGACGGCTACAAAGGTCGTCAGTCAATGCTGGCTCGCGGGTACGAGGTTGTTGGTTACTCATAAGATCTTCTCTCTATAACTAACTCTAGAATTTAACATGGGTTCTATTATAGCTTTTTGGTGGAGGTATTTTGGTCCCTAATCCCCTGATCAGATGGTTCATTCTGATTCATATTGATCTTAGTTGATTTTTTAAGGATTTGGGTTGTTAATGACCTCAGAATTTAGTCAACTTAACTATGTTGGATTCCTCTGGTCGAGACGCTCAATTTGACTATAAATTTGCTAAATTTGGATTTCACTTGATCATCTAAATTGACAATCACAAGAGCGGCTTGATTTGAGCATGATTGGGCTTGAGTTGAACCAATTTTAGAGTTTTTGCATTCATCATGTCGAGACGGTCAGTTTGTCTATTAACATTCTTGCCTAAATATACACGAACCAAACATTCTTGAATTAGAATTTGGAACATTTACGACTCAAAAATACATCAAGATTCATGTCTAAATATACAGTTTCTTATAATATAACAACGTTATTACTATTCGCAAAGAAGTTTCAAGCCAACGATTTTAAAAGCATAATGGGTCGAGTTTTCATCCGTTACAGTATAGGAAAACCATATACAATGTGTAATAGGTGTGTACAATATACATATACATTCATTTGCATATTTAGAACAATTACACAACCAATGTACAATTTGTACACAATTGTATAGAATGTTTAACATGTTTGCATGAACGAGGAATGTATGGTTCAAGCAAAAATTATGATAAGAAAATAGGGATAATAAACATAATGTTGAATGATAATCATAATAAGATAGCGCATTTCCGCCACTCATTTCATCTTACGTGTATTGAAAAGCATGTTTGTGTTTATTGGTCGATCCATCCGTTCAAGCCTTGGCGACCCCCCAAAATAATTAAGCTTGGAATCTTATATACATATAAATATATTTATTTATGTATACAAACAGATTTTATTGTTCCTCTTAATTAAATGATGATATGGCATCTTTTTGTGATTCTTTTGAGCATTGAGGGTGTGTTCGAGGGAAAAATATTGTGTTGGAACGTCTGCATGCCACTTCATCCACCGATTGGTGCATGCATACGCGCATACTACAGAGCGTTGCTCGGATACGCGCTGCTCTAACATACGCGAGGCCACTTCATCCACCAACGACAGTGTACGACGACGGATCGCGATAATTGAGCATGTTGGCGAACGTACGATGTCTTAGATGCAATATTTTCTCATGTTTGAGACAGTAATGTGGGGGAACCGCACCGTATGTTTGGCAAAATTATGTTTTGTTTACTTTCTCAAAATACTACAATGAGAAGTTATATTTAATTTGCAACCTCATATGGCTACGTACGATGGTTGCCAAAATAATGCGGTCTAACTTTTTAAAATTTTAAAATAAAAAATTGTAATAATAATGTTTTCTGTTGCAGCTGCCCCAAACAAATCATGATTGCAAAAAGAAAAAAAAGGGAAATTGACTGAGAGTATCTTGATTCAAATGTGATCATAAAATTAATCTGATTACTAATATTATTGTGAAATGATTGTAATACAATAATAAATTACAGTGATATTATACTAATGTTTTGTTTGCAGAATGCAATTAGTTAATAAAGATTTGATAAGCTCTTCTGATGAAAGTCAGACTGCTAGAATAAAGTTTTCATCGCATCTAACCAAGTTAACCATAAAACGCTAATTTCAGCGGTTTGAAAATGCAGAAGCTACCAAAACGTAGTTTACTCAAATGGGTCTGGGTGCATTTTCGTGAAAATTAGTGTCGATGCTACATATGTAAATACATAAAAGTTTAGTGGTATGAATGCAAATCTTTTATTTAATAAATTAAAAATAGGTGTAGATATTCTCACTCAAAAAATATCATTTTGCTCACATCTTCTCCTTCACAGGTCCCTACATCATTCCCTGCGGTCTGGATCATTAAAATGAGTGGTATAATATGGATAGCCTATGAGTGGCATAAATCGTGAATTAATTTCTCACCACATAAAATCAAATATTATGATAACCGTTGAAGATTTTTTTTTTTCTTTTTTTTTTTTTTTTTTTTTGTGGACAGAGCTTACAGGCTGTAGGTAGTGACTTGCTGTAGCATCAAATTCTATACTGTGAAGTAGGGTCGTAAACGAGTCCAATTTCAGTGAGTTTAGATTTAATTCGTGTTCAGCTTGTTCAAAATCAACTATTTTTCCTCGTGTTTGAGATTGCTTGTAAGTAGTTCAGCTTAATTTACATATTTTTATTTGTGTTCGGCTCGAAATTAACTTGTTCAAATTAATTAAAAAAATAGACTTAGTATGTTTGATTTGAACCTACACCATTTCTATGTAATAAAATGCACATAACTCCAAGAGCTATGATGACTTAAACCTAGATATAAATAGAATATAGATATAAATATAGTATATATATATATATATATATATATATATATATATATATATATATATATATATATATATATATATATATGATGCGTGCTAGAAAATTCACTGACGGTAGAAAGACTTGGATCAATCGTTACTCGTTGCTTGAGAATTCAGCATACACAGGTTAAAGAAAAAAAAACAGTCGTGACACCAAAGTTTTTTACGTGGAAACCCATAAATGGAAAAACAACAGGAGGCTGACTCAGTTGTAAAAATCTACTATTGATTGATGATTACATAAAGTCTATGTCTCACAAACGGGAAAAGGGATACTGGGTTTCCCGAGTTACAACGTCGATTAACAGCTTCCAGTCAGTGGTGGTCGACGGTGATTGGTGGTGATTACTGACTGTCAGCGACTGTCGGCGACGGTCGGCGGTGGTTGATGGATATAGTAGGGCCCGACGGTTGTGGGTGGTTTTTGACGGCGTTCGACAGTGGCCGACGACGATTGACAATGTCGACGATGATGGGCAGTGATCAAAGACGATCGGTAGTTGAAGGCGATCAGCGATGGTCGATGACGATCTGCAGTGGCCGACAGCTGCAGACGTCGATCGACGACTGGATGGTGTTGGATTTCAATTCCTTCTAGCTTGAAGTTGCCTCTCAAGGCCCTGAATCTCCCCTCGTGTGAGGGGTGAGGGTCTATTTATAGTGTTCTTAGTGCAATTAATACAAGAATATGAACCATTTTGATTGGACGATTAGGAAAGCTTCATTCGATAAAACAACATTTAATGAATATTTAAGTGCATTAACGATGTCATAATTGAGTGATCTTGAGCTTTTTGTATTCGTCTTGTCGAGACGCTCGATTCAATTATAAACTCGCCAGACTCGACATTCGTTTGACCTTTCAAATGTGTCAAAAAATCTTTCAAGAGTTCTTTAATGACTTGATCTGAGTTTGATTTGACTCGGATTGGATTAACTCTGATATCATTAGGTCATTCTCATCGATCCGATCAATTTAACTATAAGTTTGCTAAAATCGGAGCTTACGATGATTTTTTATCAAGATTTGAACATTACTTGCTCAAAATATCGTCTTGAGATCCATGTCAAATGATGAAAATTTATTGATGACGTATCAATATACATATAAATAATATATATAATTTCTCTATTAAGAAATAAAACGAGCCGAACACAATCAAACAATTTATTTTTCATGTTCCGCTAACTTATAATTTGAATTTTAAAAATTTATTCATATTCAGCTCGCTTACTGCACAGGAGATTTGAACATGAATTATTTACAAACAACAAGCTTTTTTGATAGATTTACCGTGAGGTGTAACGTTAGTTCAATTCCAGCAAACTATATAAAGATTTTGATTCTTTATTTATTATACAATGATCATAATAATTTATTTTAAAAAAAAAAGAGTTGCTTATACTTACTATCATAACATTTTATAATCTTTAAATTAAACTATATCGTTTGAAACACTCAATCTAATCCCACATGAAAAATATCAGTATTATAATTAAATAAAATGAAATACACATTTTCATGCATAAATAAAAAAATATATATAAAAGTTTAAATTTAGGTGATAGATATTTAAATACATATGAGTTGAGTGGTATGCATGCAAAACTTCATATATATATATATATATATATATATATATATATATATATATATATATATATACAATCTA
Source organism: Papilionanthe hookeriana x Papilionanthe teres (assembly GCA_022702705.1). Classification (NCBI taxonomy): domain Eukaryota; kingdom Viridiplantae; phylum Streptophyta; class Magnoliopsida; order Asparagales; family Orchidaceae; genus Papilionanthe; species Papilionanthe hookeriana x Papilionanthe teres. Next base: position 31,216,682 of record CM040421.1, read on the forward strand.
CACGTTTTGTAAAACATTAGCTAAGCTCTCGGTACACACCTCAGAGTTGATTCACCTATTTTTGATAGGGTCTCGCCAAGTGGTGCCAGGGTTCAGGTGGAGAGGGATTTTACTCTTCCATATATGGATCGTTTTTGGATTACAGATGGTCAGGATGGGTTTTGGCATGAGAGTCATGGCGAAGGACAGCTTCTTTTGCGCAAGCATTGTAAAATGTTCTGGCACATCAGGGACACTTGATATAGGCTGCATCCTCCCTCTAGGAAAAGGGCTTCTGGGTCTTCTGCTGCTGTTGAGATTTCCCAACGAAGAGTCGATACTACCCTGACTCAAGAGATTAGGGTAGCATCTGATACTGATAATAGTTTAAACTCACTGATAAGGCCGTAGGAGACTCCTCAACTAGGTTGATACAATTGTTACTCCAGCTGACTACAGTGTTCATCGAACATCGCCGAAAATGTGACCCTCCCTCCCGTACGCGCAGGACGTCCAGGGGCTATTTTAGCCGTCCGCTCTAACAGGTGACATCCAAACTTTCAGCAGAAAAGAAGAATCTCCAACCCAACGCCGAACCCACCTGCATTTAATCAACAAGGATTAGTCGATGCGAAGAGGAAGAAGAAGGTAAAGTTACCGATGAAGAATATCGGCGGGTTTATCATTCTCGATGGCAGAAGGTTCTGTAGATACACTTCCGATCGATGATATTTTGGTTACTCGAGGCAATGGAGTAGCTTTAAATAGCTTACTTTATGGATCACTAAGCACATGTAGCGAGAGTATTGCGTTCTTGTTCTGTGCTTTGTTTAGTGCACTTTTTCTCGTTCGATCTTTTGGATATCTTTGTTAAGCATTGTATCGTAAGGGTAGAGGCTCCATTTATCGGGCCCTCACCTCAAGCTTCGTAATCGCTTTTTGTTTCAATCAAATTGGCCCTAGGGCTTTCCTAATATATATATATATATATATATATATATATATATATATATATATATATATATATATATATATATATATATATATATATATATATACACGAATTTTAATTTTAGCAAACTTACTGTCGAACTGAATTTCTCGATATTACAAAACCAGTGACACCATGGTGCTCCATTTTGAGTCCAAATGAATCTAAATCAAACACCTAAAACCATAATTAAAAACGTCATTACATTAATTAGCGAATATGATGATCTACAAGTGTCTTATCCTTAGCATAACCGGAAATGAGTGTCTTGAGAAGAGAAATCTAATAATCCCAAGGTCAACTTTAAAGTTATTAAAACACTAAGATGCTAATGAAATAGTCTATGATCAATTGAGTCAAGACAAAGTCATTCAGTAGCATTTTGATAATTTTGACTAATTTTTTTAAGGATAATACGCCTCACATCTCTTTCTTTCATCTGGGTTGCAATATTTCGTAAGTGTCTGTATATTCTAACATATTGACTTGAAAAATTGCTAATGATAATTTCCATTTATAGTTGATATTGTGGCTCACTATATTTATTGTGAAAGGAATTGTAAAGGTTTCAAAGGTGGCAACACTCCAATTAATATTCTTTTGAGCAAAATTCACTTTGCAATCATACGAAAAGATGGATAAGGCAACTCCTATTATACATAGCATTTCCTTTTTGGATGAGGAAACTACCTTTGGCATGGTGTTTTGCCTATGAGTTGTTACGTTCATCCTAGTCTTTCTTACTCGTGCTCTGTCTCGATTATTTGGTTTTGTTTTTTCTTTGCCTTTATCTAATTTGGTTGTCCTCGGTTTTATTTATGATGCATTTTATGGATGTTGGGGCTGGACATGATCTCTAATGTAGCAGTTTTTGGATCTTCTTTTTAGTTTTTTGGATTTTTTGGTGAGCTATGATGATGTCTATATACTACACCAAGAACTCAAATCAGTTATGTTTTGGTTTTTGTTTTGGGTTGCTCTAACTGATCTGTTGGAACGACTTTTATTCAGTGTCTTTTCTCTCATCTTTTTTTGTTTTTTACTTTTAATCATTTCTGATAATATATCCTCATTGTTTGAGTTGTAGGCTTCAAGGATGAAAATATGTCTCTTTGTTATGTGAAAATAGCTTTGCATATTTGGTATTGGCAATGCTTCTATCTTTGTTCGTTCCTTCTTATTGATGCTCGTCTGGTGTTTTGTAGCACCTGGGTCCTCTGCTTTGGTGATTATTGAGATAAAGTTTTGATGTGTCATTAAAAAATCGTTATGATTAATTACATATCTTGATGTATTTTTATAAGAAATCTTCTAAATTCAAATTTATGATCATCCATGCTGCAATTTTATCAAAATTTATATTCAAATTGAGCATCTCTGAAAAACAAACACTGCGACTCTAAAATTAGTTTAATTCAGGTCCAATCAAGCTTAGATCAAAACATTGAAGCACAACTAAAGACTTTCGATCATCAATTGAATTGTCAAATGAAATCCAAGTTATACATATTTATGTTGAATCAAGCATTTCGATCAGAGGAATTCAAAGAGCCTATATTCGTTCAATTCTAATGGCATTAAGTCATCAAAATCCTTAAAGAGCTGCCCATGATCAAGAGAGATCAACATGAAACGTCCAATCACGTGTTTAGGAAAGTTATTTGTCAAAATACCAAAATGTACATATCTAAAAAACTATAAACAAACCCCTCTCTTCACTTTAGTGAGAGGGAGAAGGAGAAGGAGAAGTGAAATTTCATAACATCTTATGGAGAGAAGATCTTGTGAGTAATGTATTCACCAGTTATCATCAATGGACGGCTATCAACAATCACTGCTTGCAAACATCATAGCTAGACTATATTTACTGCTAAATTTCCTAACACTCATATTTATTGAGTTATATAAAGCAAGTGAAGCTTTCAGTATAAGATTTTAACCCCGTTCTCCTTGTTGCGAGATAATGACATACCCTTGTACTTACAAACATATAATGGATTACTTTGAATGCACCATACCTCATGATTTTTTTTTCTTTCGAAGTTTTTTTTTTACTTAAAAATTATATTATCTTCATTACCTATATTTTTTTATCTATATGTTGAATTTTGTATAATATTTAAATGATAAATCACTATTCTATTGCTATGAATTCTCTGACACGCAATAAATTTCATTAATCCTAAACGGAGCCCCTTTTTGATAACCAAGTGCAAGGATTATCTGAGCTCGGCTCTTGTCCCATTTTTTATATTTTTCCTTATAGGTTTGTCAAATTATCATCTTTATCAATAATATGCTATGTCTGGCCTAAATTTTTTTGAAGAAGAAAAAAACGAAAAACAAAAGAAAAAATCATCTCCAGGCCCCAACATTAGGTGGAATATCCACATTAAAGTCACATCTTCTTGAACATTTTTAGATTACACACACAGATAGATAGATAGACATATATATATATATATATATATATATATATATATATATATATATATATATATATATATATATATATATATATGTATATTAAAAGATTGATCGACAGTCGGATACCGCCAATCAACCCATATAAGTTGAACTGGCCGAGGAGCAGACTCCCCTATCAGTCTGATGTGCGATTCAAATCCTCCCGTCATGAGTGAAATTCGAATCACTAACCCAAGGGACTTATACTAAAGGCCGCAACCAATGAGCAAATACTTACGCCCGCACGCGCGCGCGCACACACACACTATGAGCGCACAATACATTAAAATATTTCACTTTACTTTCGACATTCAAGTACTATTTTTCTTATTCAAAATCCAATCGTAGTTGACGTATATTCAATTTGAATTCAAATGACTAGAATGGACATGTTAATTTCTATTCATTAAGCTAAAGATGATTTATATAAAGATACAATATAAAATTTAGGAATATATTTACATATCTAGTGCATTTATATATATATAACACCCAACATTTTAACATCACATCAAAAATACTATCATTACTAACTTCATAAAAGTAAAAAACAAAATAATTTTGTCATATTTATGTAAAATTTTCTAAAAAAAAAGAAAAGGGAATTATAAAAAAAAAACCAAAATTTGACAAAAAATTATGAAAACAAAGCAAAATGCATCCATTACCAAAGTCTGAGAAAATCAAAAAACTCAAATCGTAAAACCACAAAGAAGTCAGTAAAAACTTAAAAAGTATCTTTTAGAAATGTCTCTTTTCCTAATCTAAGCGAAGCCCCTCCCTCCTCTAAAACCTTAATCTAACAGCCACAATAATAATGACAAACAAACACCTCAACACATGAGAAAAGTCATGAGGAAGATGGGAGTTTTTACTTTTTCTTCTTAGGAGGTGGCTGATCTTCATCGTCATCTTCTTCGTCAGCATCCTCATCATCATCTTCATCATCCTCATCTCCATCCTCATCTTCATCGTCCTCATCCCCATCCTCGTCATCGCTTCCTTCAGCACCATTGGCCTCAAGTTCATCCTCATCTTCCTCGTTTCCTTCCTCCCCCGAGAAATCCTCCTCACCACCATCATCATCTTGATCGCCAGCTTCATCCTCATCCTCATCGTCTTCGTCATCGGAGTCTCCGTCATCTTTATTCTCCGGCACGGATTCATCTTTGGACTTTCTTAACGATGAAAGAGGAAATCTACTAGTAACAAAGCCAAAAAGAAAAAAAAACATTAGTGCCCAAGCTCATCTGATGAACTAAATACCACCATATTGAACAAAAGTTTGCATTCTAAGGTGATGAGCCCTCACCCTTTAATTATCTCAGATCCTTCATCAAATAAATTAGCTCCATTTTGTGAAGATCCAATCTGCATTAAGAACTGTACTCTAAGAAACCAGAGAAGGAAAGCGCTCAACAATAAATCAAAGAAAAGATAAACAAAAGTATGATACAGATTGATAGCTCATTCATCCCAAAATCATCAGTAAGCATAAATTCTAAGTAAGAAAATCATTAATTCTCAGCACACATTCTAAGCTGCAGCATGCAAGCAACTCAAAATTTACAGATAAAATAGATCAAATTGTGAGTCCCATTGGTCTTTTTTTTTGTGTTTGGGGTCATTTACATACATAGCACAAAATTCTCATGTATTTACATGTATCACACTCAAACTTTCATATTTACACACATAGCACTCAAATTTTTAATATCACATCAAAAATAGTAGTATTGCCACTTTTTAAAAGTGAAATACACCTTTCATGCATAGGTTCAAAGCACCAAAGTGTACAAATATATATATAAATATGAAGGGTTTGGTGTAAGATGTGTAAATACAAAAGAATTGTATGCTATGTAGGTAAATTTTTTGCGCGGACTAAACATCTATAAAAAGGAACAAGATAATAAAATTCAGTTTTATAACAATGTCCCCCACTCAAAAAACAACACCTAGATTGGCTCTCGAATTTGCGAATCATAAATGCAAAGAAATGAAACAACAGAGAAAGAACTCAAGAGTAACCTCAACGAAAAACAAAACTTGTAAAATAAGAAGATGCAGTTACATATAGTAAAGTTTATAATTAATAGTTCAAGAGCTTCAAAAGAAAAATAGTATATTTATGTAGAAGAATTATGGGGAGTCTAAGTATGCTTTAGTCAATTGCATCTAACTCCTTCAACAAAATTGTGAATCTCCACAAGCAAAAGCAAAGAGCTGCAGCTACTACATGCAGAATCCATGTTTATGGAGAAAATGATTATAGTTTCATCACGCACAAAGCCACGCATTAAGCATCCTTCTACGTCCACCACATAACAAAATCATGTTACAGTCAAATCAATAATCCACCAAATATATTTAAAAAAATATGGAAATTTAGATAGGTATCACACAAATCTTATGGATTTACATATCTAACATTTAAAGTTTGAAATTTACATTTACACGGCTTTCAAGCTATAAACTTTGTATAAAAAAGTGAATTTTTAAAAAAGTTAAGAAAGTGGTATTTTGATGTGATGTTAAAGAATTGAGTGTTATGAATGCAGATATTGAAGTTTAGGCCTTAGATATATAAAAACATAAGAATTGTCTGGTATGTATGTAAAAGCCCCAAAAAAAATAAAAGACTGGTTCTAACATCACATATCAATTTTTATGTATTTACATATCCAACACAAAGCTTCCATATTTAACTTTAACATCACATAAAAAAAATATATCATAATTATTAACTTTTTAAATGTAAAATACGCCTTTTCTTGACACCAAAATGTGTCATAAGTACAAATATCAAACTTACGGTGTTAGATATGTATATACGTAAGAATCGTGTAGTGTGTATGTAAATTATCCGATTATGTAAGGGCTAAACTTTGGTCACATTTTTATCTTTCTTCTTCCAATTCTCACAAATTTTCTAAATATCAGAATAAAATTTAATAAAAAGTGATTTACAAGCATTTCAATAATTAACATGATCAATTAACAAAAACCACTAAAATCTTTAATATTACCTCTATAACAACCAAAATGTTTAAACATTGCCGAAATATTACACAGAGTAAAACCACCTAAGAATATACTATACAGTCACGCTTCATTGGTATGGATCAAAAAGAAGAACAGAGTACAAAATGACCTTCCACAAGTCTCAACTTAGTATAACTTCACATACAATTAATTAAATGCAAATGCAATTCAGCACAAATGAAAATGCCAGTTATAACACTTTGGTGTTGTATACACATGCATAAAAAGGTGACCTTTACTTCTAAAAAGTTAGTAATAGTTAACGTTAAAGATTTGAGTGATATAAGAATTGTGCGGTATTATGCAAATGCCTATAGAAAATTTGAAAAATACACCTTCCTCGTTAAATTTCCGGCTAGTCCACAACACAGCTGGAGCACAGCAGCATTAATACTGAGGCCACATAAATGCCTACAAATTGCGCTAAATAGGTTTTTATGCAATTAAAGAAAACTTGTATTACTAATCAAATCATTAATTAGTTAAAACTAAAGCATCCATTGAGAAATTAATGAACTTGTCCCGTATAATAGAGATATATGTTCACACTTTATTAACATTAAAGTAAAAGTGAATTAAGTAATTTGGAATAACCTATTACTTAAAACAGACAAAAAACAGTTGAAATTCAATAAGTGATATAGAGTGAACATTGGCATCTCAAAACATAGTCATAAAAAGAAATTGTCAAAATTACGCATTTACCCAACATCTTGCAGCAAAGCCATCTTAACTAATCAAAAGCCGAATAAGGTGAAATAATTAAAGAAAAAGATTGATCTTGATTGGTGACATATGCCCAATATTATAGTGAAATAAAGACAAAAGTCTAGTCCTATATAGTAGGTATTGGAGAAAATAAGAAGCAGCTATAGTGGCTTGAAGCTTGTAGTACGCTATTAGCTGTTGTAAAAAGAAAAGAATAGAAATATTCTGTTAAATTTATTTACATTTTTAAACGTTTAAATAATAAAAAATGATTATAATGTGAGAGGAGCGGGCTATGAATTTGATACAGTTCTAAAAGTAAATTATTTATTTTAGCCCACGTCAACCAGTGTATGAAGAAAACTGGATTCATGATGAGGAAGAAATCAAAATTTGGAGGCCTTATAAATGAGAAATTAAAGTAACAGTTTGGAATAAATTAAGCCCAATTTCAATGCTTTTCCAAAAATACCACTCTTCCGTTCGCTTACTTGTACTTCTGAAGTTTTGGCTATGAACTTTGGCCTATGATAGGTGGATCCATTTTTGGCTCAAAGTAAAATAAAGAAATGAGTGCTTGCATACATAGCACTCCATTCCTATGTATTACATTTCTAACACCTGAACTTTATTTTTTATATTTAAAACACCCAAAGCTTTCATATCACGTTAAAAATACCATATCTTAACTTTTAAGAAACTTAGGTGTTAGATAAGTAAATACATTGGTATGCATGCAAACTCCCCTTTCTTGACTTTAGTTTGAGCCAAAAATCAATCCACTTTTCTTCGTATCTTAGTTATTTGAGCCAAGTTCATAGCAATCTTCATCTTGAATAGAACTAGAATCTAGCTAAACAAAAACTTGATTTGACTCGGCCTGAAATCAAAGCAAATAACTTTGAGCCAATCTTAAATCGGTGTCAAGTCCGCTTGAAATTCTATCATTCAAAGCCTAATTTCTACAAACCTTGAAAAAAAAAACACGCAAAGAAAAAAAATCATCATGCAACATTGTAAAGAAAAAGGTAGGTGAGGGAGAGCATTGAAGAAAGCACATGAGTTGAAGGTTCAATAACATCCTTAGCGGGTGTTTGGCTGCATATAAGATTTAGGTTAAATAGACATTAGAAAATACGGTAAATCCGGATTTATCAAATCCAAATATTGTAAAACCAGAATAGTGTTTGTTTCAATTCAAGGATAAATCCATTAAATTTGTTTACTGTGTTTGGCATAAATCCACTCCTGTGACTTTCTTCCAAAGCTAAAACTATCAAATCCGCCTAATAATTGGATTTAATAAATCTAAATTTACGTTAAAAATGTAATAAAAGGGAAGAAAAATTGGGTTTAGTGAAGTGCGGATTTAATTTCTCTGATTTTTTTGTTTGGCTAGATTTATGTTAAATATTGCGTAAATCCTGTTTAAACCAAGCATCCCCTTAGGATCTAAGAAACAAATACAATTTCTTTGATTTAGATCTAAGAAGGGAGACCAAAAACTTTAGTTTACAAACAAAAATATCAAAGAAAAAATGAGCTTTAAATCTAAATACAAACCCTAAAATCTAAAATTTGCTAAACCATGAATATGAAAAGTCAACACACATTCTTAAATTCTACAAAAATAAGAACGCACAAAAGTCAAAACTAATCATTAGGCTTTAGATAGTCATGTATAGGCGACAAAGATTTCAGAAAAGTAATAAAAATCCAAAACATAAGAATACAAATTGATATAAAACCCACAAAAAGAAATAAAATTTGCAAAGTATAGGACAAAAAGCAAAATAACCTGTTGCAATCCAAGGAAGAAAAACAGGAAAAGAAAAAAAATCACAAAAACAAATAACCTATGCAACAGGATTATGAACTTCTTATCTCACCAAACGAAACAAAATCACAACTTTAAACCAGAGGCATCAAATCCAAAACCTAAACATAAAAATGCATAAAATTATTAAAAAAATGAAGAAAAAAAGGAACATATAGAGTATTACCATACAGAGAAGCCAAAGGAGAGATTTTCCCGCACCCAAAATCGTTTCCATCAGCATAGTTTCCACCACAGACATCAGCACCAACTCAACAGTAGCAGGAGCAGCAGCCGTTCCTCTGCCCTCGCTTCTGCTCAGCAGTTCCATTTCTGGAAGAAGATAAAAACAAAAAAACACAAAGAAGAAGCCAAACAGAAGACGAGAGCAGAGAAGAAGAAACCCTAGATCATAAACCCCACACTAAATTCTCCTGGCCAATCACGACCCGACTTGACCAGGGTTTTACCAGCCGGCAACGTTAGGGTTTTGTAAGATCGGGATACTTTCCCATCACCGTGGCATTAATCGCAGCCATGAATGATGATTTGGATGGCTATGATTTTGTTAATTCAGTTGGCTCGATCGAAGCCTTCCAAGACTTCGATTGGACCGCTCCAAAAGTCAAGCTTTTGTTGGTTCAGATCAATCCGGCCGTTTGATTAACCAACAAAATATTTAGGTTTTTTTTTATTTTTTTTTGTAATAATTCAGACTTTTTAATTTAAAATGGTTAGTTTGGTCAACTCTGAGGTGAAGAGGTTGTTTTTTAATTTATATCATTGGGCCGATTTTTGAAACGCAAATCCATTAATTTTTTATCAAAAATTTTTTAGCTAATTTATTGATAAAGTTTAATCACACGTCTTGTAGTTAAAAAATAAACAATGAATGCAATAAATCAGACAACTTGGTGAAGAAAAAACACATTAAAATTATTGTATCAATTCTGAGAACAAATTGGGTTTTGTCAACCAATGACCAATCAGAAGGCCATCATGTTTATTTAGAGGTGTAAGTGAGCTAAGCCGGCTTGAACTACAGTTATCAACGAGCGCAAACTCAAGCTTTTTCATTAAACAATGTTTGAGTTCAAGCTCGTTTGCGAACGAACTAGGCTAGCTGGCTATTGTTCATTGTGATGCTTCATCAAACAAGTTGTCGGTGAAATTCTCCTCCTCTTGCCATAGATCACTTACATGCCTTCTTCAGTGAGTTTCAATGACAAAATTTCATATTCTTCTCAAATGAGTTGACCAGTTATGAAAAATGATGACAATAAAGCAAAAATGGGACGAGAAAATTGTACACAGAAAAACAAACACCAGAGCAACACACAGATTTACGTGGTTCGATAAATTTTTCTACGTCCACAGAGCTGCAGAGGATTTTATTTCTTCGAGGAATTACACCGTCGAGTGCCTCGACATTTACAAGAAAAACTCTATTTTCTTCTCTCCCTTCTTCTCTTTCTCTCTTAGAGGACTTGGCTTGGCCCTTGTTTTACTTGGCTTAGCTCTTCACATGGCTTGACTTCATCCAATAGTCAAAAGAGGCTATTTATAGAATCAAAGAGAGTGGTAGGTGAGCGGTAGGTGGGAAAGTAGGTAGGTGGTAGGTGCCCTCTTAATTAGGAAGCTAATTAACATGTGGTGGACTGGGCCTCCACATTACTCAATAATTATCTCACTCGGAGATTGGGACACTCACTGCACAACCTACAGGCTGCATCATCTGTTAGCTGTACCAAAATTTTCCTCAAACACGATAATCTCCACCTCTACAACTCGAAGTCTTTGTCTTCATGCTAGAAGACTAGCTGAAATCGATCACAACTTCAGCTTCTCAAGAGTAGCACCATCAGTTGACATATCACCGTCATCGTAGCTTTGTATCACCAAGCACTTTTCTTGGTTACTCTTGTATCTTCTTACGACTCCCACTGCATGAGCACTATCCTGCCCCTGCTGAAAGCCCTTTTCAACAAGTCCAACCTTGTACCTCTTACTGCCACCAAGCACAGTCTTCACCCGGTACACCCACTTGTTGTGCAATGTCTTCTTCTTTGGTGGAAGTTCTGATAGCTCCCAAGTTTGATTCCCTGGCAGGGAATTCGTCTCCTCCTTCTTGGTCAGCTCCTACGTTCTCCACCATTTGTCTGTATAAGCTCTGGTTTTCCTTCCTTCGGCGCTGTGCCACTTTTCAAGAAATTAACATTTTTCTACTTCTCCATAATGCACCTCTGATGCAAGTGTTCAAGTGTGCAATGCCGCAAAACTCTCGTACTCTCTGCAACTGTAGTAGCAACAGTATTGAGTAAACCGGTAGTTATATATAGTGTGTCAGTTTTCTTACCCTGAGCCAGTACAAATGCTACTTTGGTAACCTTCCAGGCGCTATATGAGAACACTAAGAATGATCACCCTCATTGAGCTGCCCAACAGAGATAAGGTTTTTCTTTAACTCAGAAACGTGTCTGACCTTTTGCAAAGTTCATTTGCTCTTTTTAGAGAGTGCAATATCAACGTCTCTCATTCTCACCACATCCAGAGCTTTTCCATCAGCCAGATGTACCTTCCCAAAGTCGTCTGCAACATAATTTTGCATCAACTTTCGGTGGGAAGATGTATGGAAGGAAGCCCTTGAATCCAGTATCCAGTCATCAACATAGCTGTGAACTTCCAGCAATAGTGCATCCTGCATTTCTTCAGTTACAACGTTAGTGCCGTCATTTTTCTTCTTCTTAGGATTCATGCAGTTTCTTTATATGTGGCTAACCTTGCCACAATTCTAGCAAGTTGTCTGCTGACAAGACTTTGATTTTGATCTTCCTCTATTTGAGTTTATGTTTTGTGATCTTGCTCTAGAATCAACAATCAGTGTTGAACTCCAACCCGTGGTCTCGCCAGAATCTTTCCTGCGCACCTCTTCAGCCAAAATCAAATCACGAATATCATCATATTTCAGTTTAGATTTACCTGCAGAACTGCTAACTTCCATCCTCATGGCTTATCAGTTATTTGGCAATAAAGCCAACAAAATCAACGCACGTATCTCATCATCAAAATCAATTTCAACAGACGACAATTAATTTGTGATAGTCTTAAAATTATTCAAGTGTTGAGCAACAGACACACAATCCGTCATCTTCAAGTTGAACAACTTTTTCATCAAGTGCACCTTGTTATTCGCCGATAGCTTTCATACATACCTGATAAAGCCACTGTTGACATCACTTTTGAGAAGGTCATTTCTAAATCATATTAAGGTAAGAAGTACACTGACAATGAATATTTAAATCTCAATGATAGTTAATAAAGCCCAATGACCATTGTAAAAACTTAATAAGACCTTTTAAACCTAAATTTTAATGATATTCTTAAATGATCTAATCAGCAATGACAATACTCTGAATTGATCAACTATTGACCCAATAGGTCAACCTTTGACCTAAAAAGTCAACTTTGATCAAAATGGTCAACTCCTGACCCAGTTACCAACCCTATGACCCAACATGTCAACCTTTGACCCAAATGGTAAACTTTGGTCAAAATGGTCAACTCCTAACTCAGTGACCAACTCTACTGACCCAACAGGTCAACTTTTGACCTAAATGGTCAACTTTGGTCAAATTGGTCAATTCCTAACCTAGTGACCAACTCTACTGACCCAACAGGTCAACCTTTGACCCAAATGGTCAACTTTGGTCAAAATGGTCAATTCCTGACCCAGTGACCAACCCTACTGATCCAACAGGTCAACCTTTGACCTAAAAAGTCAACTTTGATCAAACTGGTCAATTCCTGACCTAGTGACCAACACTATTGACTCAATAGGTCAACCTTTGACCTAAAAAGTCAACTTTAATCAAACTAGTCAATTCCTGACCCAATGACCAACCTTATTGACTCAACAGGTTAACATTTGACCTAAAAAGTCAACTTTGGTCCAAATGGTCAACTCCTGACCCAATGACTAACCCTATTAACTCAACAGGTCAACCTTTAACCTAAAAAGTTAACTTTGGTCAAAATAGTCAACTCCTGACCTAGTGACCAACCCTACTGACCTAATAAGTCAACTTTTGACCTAAATGGACAACTTTGGTCAAACTGGTCAATTCCTAATCCAGTGACCAACCTTACTGACCCAACAGGTCAACCTTTGACCCAAATGGACAACTTTGGTCAAACTGGTCAATTCCTGACCCAGTGACCAACCCTATTGAACCAACAAGTCAACCTTTGACCTAAAAAGTCAACTTTGGTCAAAATGGTCAATTCCTAACACAGTGACCAACCCTATTGACTCAACAGCTACCTTTGACCTAAAAAAGACAACTTCGTTCAAATTGATCAATTTTTTTTTAATCTAGTGATCAACCATTGACTACCAAGTTACTAAAATGATCAAATATTACTTATTTAACCACTTAAAGACATCACCATGACCATTAAGACAATTTTGGACAACCCTTAACATAAATATGTCAAAGTTTGGTCAAAGTGGCTAACCCCTGCCCTTTAACCACAAAATTAATTTCAAAGGCGAACATTGATATAATCAACTTGACATTAATCAAAGTGACCAAAATTTAATCCAAATGTCACCATATTGACATTTGGATTGACTTAAACCCCAAAATTGGTCAATACGACCAAATTAAACATTTAATAGCAAAACCCATAAATTTTGTAACCAAATCAACTATGAAAAGGTTGAATAGGTTACATTAGTCACTCTTGAACCAAAATGGGTCAACTTAAGTTAACTTGGGTCAACATGGGTCAACCTTAGTCAACATGTATCAAATTTGGTCAAAATACCCAATTGTTGACCAAAGATGATAAAATTAATAAAATAATAAATCCTAAAATTATTTTGATTAATTTATTGGCTAATAATATAATTTCCAACATTTTGATTAATTACATAATTAATTAAAAATGGAATTATAATTAAAAAGGTCATAAAATAAAATTTAGACACATGACATCACCCATGACAGAATAAATGGTTTTGAATTTTCAAACCCATTAATGACATCATGATAACCCCACTTGGGTTACATATAACTCATGAGACCCATTACATATGAGTAAACACATTAAATGACCCATGACACATCATTTAACCATGGTTAAAAACACCATCATAACACCATGAAGGAGGTGTCATTCCCATACCAATTCTTAATGAAGAAAGCCTTAGCTTAAGTTATCCCCACATCATGAGGTGACATCATATTTACCAAATTTTGCAAATAAAAAGAAGAGGGAATTATGTGTCATTCTCCCTTAAACATAAAGCATGACTCATCCTCCTCCTTAAGGTGAGTTGGCTGGTCATCCTAATGGTTCATCACACACCTCCTAGGCCACCCAATAGGAAGAGAACAAAGCTTGAGCCCCCTCTTCACCATGGTTAAAACCCATTATGACCAACTTATGACATGGATAAGGAATGAAGCTAAGGTGTCACCTTTCCCTTCAATCTATTGAATAATTAATAAAATACATGTATGGGATGTTAATCCACAGCCTTTGAGCCAATCTACACACCTCCCAAATCATCCAATCAAGCCAAGACAAAGCTTGAATCCAATCTTCACCATGGTTAAATCCTAATAATGGCTAAGCTTGGAAAACCTTAATCCATGATCCCCAAGCATTAAATGAAGAGTTGGCAACTTCCCCAGATGATCCACAGCCAGCCCAAGCATTCCCATAGCCATCCATGGCTATAAAAGAGACCAAACCCGAGCACATGGAGGAGGAGAGACCAAGGTAGGAAATCCCAAACCACTGCCCAAATCCTTAAACTCTCAACACCAAAAATGTTCCTTAGGACCTAAGCAATTGATCCCAAGTGAAATCAGGCTTTGAAATCCACCATAGTCCCCTAATTTGGTGAACCCGAGAAGCACCCAAATAAGCCAAAACCAGGACAGATTAGAAGTGTGAAACCAACCCCTATAAACCTTTAAATTAGCTATCATAAATCCATCTAGGGACTGAACGAAGGTAAGCCCAATCGAAATTAGGTCTTCCCAAAGCCTTTAGACCACTATTTGACCAAACCCCTCCAAGTCGAGCCACCTCAAAATCAAACTTATATACAGCTTCAACCACCATGAGATCTGCAGTAGTCTTTTCTTTGATGATGTTGTGGACAACCGATCTCGATAGGGTTAATCGTATAACCCCCAGAACCTATCGATCCAATAGATTCCATTCCGCCTCGTCCATCTTTTCCGGTCGCTTTCCTAGTAACGGAAGATGAAGTTTCTTCCCATAGAGGTAGTCATCTTTCTGCATCCTCCAGTAAGCAAAATTTGTGTCATTGAACTTCTCGATTCTCAATGTCATCACTTCGTCTCCGCCCATCTTAGATCCAAACTCAAAGCTCTGATACCAGTTGTTGAGAAAAAATGACGAAAATAAAGCAAAAAATGGAATGAGAAAATTGCACACAGAAAAACAAACACCAGAGCGACACAGATTACATGGTTCGGCAAATTTGCCTACGTTCACGAAGCTGAAGAGGATTTTATTTCTTCGAGGAATTACACCGTCGAGCTCCTCGACGTTTACAAGAAAAACTCTATTTTCTTCTCTCTCTTCCTCCCTTTCTCTCTTCCTCTCTTTCTCTCTTAGAGTACTTGGCTTGGCCCTTGCTTTACTTGGCTTAGCTCTTCACTTAGCTTAACTTCATCCAATAGCCAAAAGAGGCTATTTATAGAATCAATGAGAGTGTTAGGTGGGAGGTAAGTGAGCTATAGGTAGGATGTGATAGGTGAACGGTATGTGGGAAAGTGGGTGAGTGGTAGATAAGCACTCTTAATTAGGAAGCTAATTAACATGTGATGGATCGGGTCTCCATATTACCCAACGCTGACCCACAACTTAGCTTCATTACTGTGAGTCAAGCTCAAACTTGTCATTTAAACTTGGCTGAAGCTCGAGCTTACATTTTGCAACTGTATAGCTTGAAAATGTCATCATACTTGTCAGGCAAAAAGAACTACTGTTAGAATCGCACCTGCAGTCTTCTCTCATTGAATCGGCCGAAATTTTTCTCTGACAACATACTTTCCTCTAACTGCCGATTTTCTTCATATGACCAATTTTTCCTCCGGCAATCGACTTTTCTCTGAAGGCTGACTTTCTTTCCAACGGGCGACTTTTCATCTGATCGATCACCAAAGCCCGACAACTCCCCCTCCCCCTAACATAAAAACTTCAATGACCGATCCAACAGTCAACAAGATATTGAGCAATACACAACAACACATAACTAAAATAACTTGTGCTAATCTTTTTAAAAATAAGGGTAATATTATAATTTATTTTTGGTGCACCTATCACCTATATATAAGAGAGTCCTTTCATTTAAAGGGATTTTTTGAGGGGCTCCCCCTTTTGTAACCCAACAATTTAAATGAAATAAAATGAGTCTAAGAGTTTAAAAACACCTCATTCGCCTTGACAGAATAAGTCCTCTTCACATCCTCTCTCTCTCATTCGCATTTCCTTGCTCCATCCTTGAGCACAATTTATCAAACAGAGTTAAATTCAACAGTAGGACCAACCTAGCCAAACGAGTTCCTCGTTGAATCATAATGTCAATTTGACAAAAGACTGATGATCGAAAATGAGAACGAGCTCATCTCAGCAGAGAGAATCAAGGAATGCGACCTGGCGCAAACTGTTGGGTTTTTCAACATCTCTTACCCCTGAAACCCAACAGGGCGTACATAATTAATAATAATAACAATAATAATATTATTAATAATAAACAATTACAAAATACAAGCCCGGGCCCATGACTACAAAATAATAATAATAAAAATAAAGTTTATGGGAAAAAAAAAAAAAAGCTAAGTTAACCTCCTCGGTAGCCCTGAAGCAGATCCAACGTAATTACCCCAACCACATTTTCAACTTGATGGAGATAAAGAATTTTGTACAAAAACCTTGCAGAGGCAAGTATACATGTATTTGCCTTGTCAGTGGATTTAAGTCCGAAGTATGAAATCTAATATAAACAAAAACAATAGCTTTATTATGAATCTACAAACATTGATCTCTATCACACTAAAAACTGCCACCATCCCATAAAGAAAAAAGAAAACAGAAAAAAAAAAGGTTATATATATACATATATAGATACTAGCAAAATATGAACTTGAAAATATATCTTCCACTCAATATGAAGAAAAAACTTGTCCTTCTTTAGATGATTCCGAATGCATGGTGGAAGCCAAGTTTATAGGGTTCCTACATTGAAATATAATCGAGCAGTAGCCACAAAACTTTCACTAGGCATATATTACAACAACTACTACCAACCCCCTTTTCTACAATGCCCTACTTATTCTTCAAGGAGTGGACTACAACTATCATTTATCTGACCAAGCTACCTACGTCACACAGATCCAACCATTTGTACACCAAATCCTTCTTCCACTTCAAAATTCATATGACACCTAAAACCAATCTACGGCGTAGCTGATGCTTGCAGTAGACTTTCAGGTTTCATCATTCCCTGTTTGATCTGAATTCATTTTGAATAAATGGGTTCTTGCTAATGTATGATGCTTCTCCGTCCTGATAACAAACCATTTGATGATGGTTAATTTACACTGTACAAGATCTCTATTGAATTCAGCCATTGACGAGTCCTCTAGCTTCTATGTCATGGCAGGGGCAGAAGAAAGAGAGCCGTCTCTTAGCTGTTGCAGCGAGGACTGCAAAGTTCTTTGAAGCGCCTCAGCAACCAGCCTCAATCTTCCCTGGCTAATATCTCCCACAGAACTCCCATTGGCATAATCCACAGCCCTCACTAACCTCTGCTTGCATTTCTCCCAGTCATCCCCACGAGACCAGCAAGCTCTGCCTCCATGGCTCCCATCCATTCTAAGGAAAGATATATGGGAATTCTCACCAAATGAATATTTTAGCCTCACTGAGACACAATATGGCAGCCAAGCAGCTCCGCCAGCCGCATTGACGTGGGGTATATGAGCGGGGTCAAGGACAAAAGTGAGAGCAAAGTCGACGAAATTGTGGGCACGGTCATGATGGATGTTACTTTTTGACACGGATGAGCCCTCCGAGTTCTCATTAAAAGAAGATCCCAAGTGATTCTCCAAGCATAACTCGATCCGTGCTCTCTGTGTGGAAGCTACGTCTCCGCTATGTGCCTGAGATAAACCTTTCTTCCAAACAATCAGTTTCAGAAATTCACGCAGGACTGAAATTGGGAGGGTGAGGAGGGTGATGAAAGATGCAACCCTCGAGGCATCGTAAGGCTCTGACGCAACGCGCCGGCTGAAGTAGTCGCATATCTCATTAGTCTCAGATGATGAAAGCTCCTCCTGTGCGCTGGTTTGGGTTTGCTGTTGTTGTTGATGGTGGAAACGTTTCACGCTCAAAACTTGCAAAAGAAGCTGGACCCTGTGGACACTTACAGCAAATACATACCCGCTGCACGAAGAAAATACGGTAATTGTAAGAGCGAAGCATCTCAGTTTAATTGGTAAAGTATAGCATTTTAGACAAACAAAACGAGTATTCCGAGATTAAAAGAAGAGTACGACAATAGATCAAATTTTTGAAATCTGGCAGAACCATCGCTTACACAAGATTTCTTGTGCACAACTGAAGTAAAGCTACAACGTTAAGTTGCCAAGAAAACCGCATCTAGAGTGAAAAGTAATTGCTGGGATTATAAAAAAGACATCATTCATCAGGCAATTATTTTGGTACAAGAGGAGAATAGACCGGAGTTAATTTGGCTCATTTGGGTTCAGCTGTTGCCTCAGACCAGCTCAGCAAGTGCAAATAGGCACACTGGTGGCTCTGTGTTAATGCATATCAAAAAAGGCAAAATTAAGCCCAAAATGGGCTTGAACTGGTTAGGCTGACCCATAATCAGATCTGGAAATGAACCCATGGATGAAACTTTCACACTTATCCGGGTGAATTTCCTAGTCAGGCTGATGGTGTGTAAAAGACAAAAGTTGATCGAATAAAGGGGCCGGATAGAGCCCAATATTATGACAAATTTCCTGTCAAAATTGAATCAATACAATGCTAGACAATATTTCGAGTTTCATTATTAAGTTTATGTAATATCTATGGCAGTGTAGGGAAAATTTATCACCTTAGCATCGCATGAACTTTTACACACACATTGATAAGTTGAGAGCAACATCGGAAAGTTTTTAAAAGCACGTTTCAAAAGCAAAGTGAAGCGATGCGCGTGATGCCCACTTCGCTAACCTAAAGTGCTCTTCAAAGCGTTGAAGTTAATTTGTAGGGATTATTATTATTATTTTTTTTTTTTTGGGTGCAATGTTCAAGTTTTTTATTATTACAGCAAACAATTAAAAATTCTTTGAAATTTTAATATACATGTTTACCCTCAATATTTACCTTCAAGTTATGTATTGTATCACATTTTTTTATTATTTTATATCAACCATTAAGGCATACTTTATATATTATAATTAGTAATGAATATATCTATATCTATATATATGTATATATATATATATGTATATATATATATATATGTATATATATATATATATGTATGTATGTATGTATAATCTAGTAGTGTTTTGGTTAATAAAACCACTGCTTCGCTTTGCGCTTTGTATTTCGAAGGAAAAATAAAGTCCTATGTTTCGCATTGTGCTTTGCACTTTTATAACACTACATAGAAGATATGACTTTTTTTTAAAACATCAGGACAAAGAAAAAACAGTTTATAACCAAGTTGAAATAATTTCGCTACTGTACGTTTAGTGTAACAAAGGGTGTTATTTCCAAGCTTCAATATAATAAATATAAATGAGTCAAAAAAATATATCCCCTATGATGATGATAAAAGAGTTTTGACATATTAGAGTAATAATCAAATGATGATATCCAAAGCTTTTTTTATAAAAGAGACCGAGGAATGATAAGACAAGTGTTGGACATCAATGGTTGACAAAAATTTATGGGGCAAAGGTGATTGTAGGCATCGATGCTAGGTGTTCGCCGACGTTTGGACAATATACTAGTACAACGCTAAATTATTAAGTCTAAGAATACTCTCTACCAAAAGTCCTCCATTAAAAATTAGTAAAATACTTAGATATTTCTGGATGGATCAGTCGAGTCCTTTTAAAAAAAAAATCAGTCCATCACATGGCTCAAAAGAACCCTTTAATAATTAAATTTTCTCGGGGTGTCTAAAAGCAACAATGAATTTAGAATTGAGTGACCATGGGATAGCCAAGCAACTCAATTTCACATGGGTATGTGAAATTTGGAGGACATTGGACACCCTTAATGGCCTCAAGAAAATCTTCACGATGCATCAACTCAGTTGATTTAGCTCAATTTGAACTCAAATCTAAACATTATTGGTATCATTGGGTTTGCCTAATTGAATCGTATTATATCAACTATAAGTTTTTTGAAGAGATCAAATGAATCCCGAAAGCAATTCCCAACTTTTCAAGTCCAAATACTCAAGTGCTTTGAGATCTTAAAATTCATGTCAAAATGCATGCTTAATCAAATAAAACATTTGAGTGGTGTATGAATTAGGATTATCCTCCATTTTTAATTACATATAATAATTATTTTGCTAGGATTCTCAGTTAAAAGTTTGTTTAAAAATGAACTGATTTCTATAAATGGGGATAGGAATGTTGTATCTTAATTATCTTAAGCTGGAACAATCCTATTATTCTTACTTTTAGCCTCGCTCTCTCCCATGGATTTATCATTTTCTTTCTTTTTAGCCTTCTATTTTCTCTTCCAATCTGAGAACCTTCCTTACTCATCTCTCTAAGCATTCTCATGCTCTTCTCATATCTTAAGGTTAAAATTCAATAAAAGAAACTAGTAACTCAAAGGAAAACACAAAACAGCAAGATAAAAATAAGAAAGTAGAGTATAAATCATCAAGAAGGTCATCAATTTGACAACAAGGTAAAATGCAACCCACCCCATCCATTTCACACGTTACCCATTCCGCCTCCTTCTAACCCTTCCCCACTATTCCACACAAACCATAACCTCCAACACATCATAGAAGGTTCAAACCACTCCCTTCCACCAAATGTTTAAAAAAAAAACTAAAAAGAAATATAAAATCAGAATCCAACACTAAAACATAAACCTAATTTCAAATCTTAGCCAAAACAACCCCATCCCCTAAGACCCAGAAAATTAGTTGCAAAAACAATGGCACACATTTAAAATTAGATGATCCCACCTAAGAGAAAGATGATGGTAGCAAAATTTGTGTCGTTAGTCTTGCATATAGATCAAGTGGTGCAGCGTTCAATCGTGTTCACCTCCTTTAGCAATTATTATATCTTAAGGCAATTTACTAAAGTTTGCATAGAAATTCTAACAAAAACTTACGAAGAACATCCTCAAATAGATCATAATAAAAAATTAGCTCAATTAACAAGATCATTCTTTTTTAAACCTAAACATTCCGGTAATGAAACCCTCCTTGTCATGATGGAGGACTTCTGCAAATTTTTGAACCCCAACACAATTAATAAGAAAAGCAAACTCAATATTGGCACTTTTTTAATAGCGCCTATACAACATCAATCCTCTCATTGGCCTTCGTCATTAAGTTCTTCTAATAGAATAACTTTCTATGACATGGTACTAGCAATGATGTGTAATCAGCTCAACAACTCTTCGTCCTTAACTTCCATGAACAAACTAAATTGACATCACAAGTCAATATCCTCAAAGAAATGAGGGGCAAATACTTTTCAATGTCTTCATCGTCTTGCAGTGAACATTAGAGCAAGAATCCTCTCCAATTATCCTCAATATTGGCGCTCAATCAAGAAAATCATTATTTTTTCAACATAAACATTTGGGTGACAAAAACCTCCTTGTCATAGTGAAGGACTCTGCAAATTCTGGACTTCAATACAATTAACAAGGAAATCATTCTTTCCCCCAAACTCCACAAAAATCATAACCCCCAACTCAAAATAAAAGGTTCAAATCACTCCTATCCACCAAATGTAAGAAAAATTTTAAAAAGAAATACATAATCATAATCCAACACTAAAATATAAACTTAATTTCAAATCTTAGCCCAAATCCCCGACACTCCGAAAATTGGTTGTGAAAACAATAGCATGCATAAAAATTGATGATCCCGCATACGAGATAGATGATGGAAACAAAATGTGTGGTTGGCATTGCATATAGATAAAGTGGTGCAAGGTTTAATAGTGTGCAATCTCCTTGAGCAATTATTATTTCTCAAGGCAATTTACTAAAGTTTGCATAGAAATTCTGATAGAAACTTACAAAGAACATCATTAAATGGATCATAATATAAAAGAGCTCAATAAACCAGATCATTACTTTTTCAAACTAAACATTCCGGTGACAAAACCCTCCTTGCCATTATGGAGTTCTACAAATTCTGAAACTTGATACAATTAACAAGAAAATCAATGTCAATATTGGCGATTTCTTAATACCACCTCAACAACTTCAACCCTTTCATTGGCTTTCCTTAAGTTCTTCTAATAGAATAACTTTCTATGATGAAGTACTATCAATGGTGTATAATCAGCTCAACAACTCTTCATACTTACCTTTAAAAAAACTAACCTGATATAGGAAGCCAATGTCCTCAATGAAATGGTGAGCAAATACTTGTCAATATCTGCATCATCATGCAGTGAACCTTAAAATAAAAAAACCTCTCAAATCCAACGTGATAAAAGAGAAATCAATGTGACACTCAATATAGGCCTCAAACCTCTTAACAAACCACATAACAGTTTCGTCCGTGAGGGCTGAGGGGCTAGCTTTTCATGAGCATTGTAGAGGCTCATCCAAGCTGCTGAATTCCAAAACTTGCTTTTTGACTTGCATCACACATTGGAAGTAGAATCTTTGGTAGGCACGCTCTATTTCGACGATGGAGTGGGGTGAAACAAACTAAAACTAGGACTAAAATTTTTCCATGATTTCTTAGACATTTCATAATTGGTCGATTGTTTGGCCCTTGGCCAAATTGACTGTCAAATCTGGTTGGTAGGTCGGGTTTGGGTCTGATCTGAAATTGACCCAACTCAAAACTGCTTGACCCTAATCCTTCCCAAATATCAAATAAGCCAAAAAGTACAACCCAAACCCGACCCACCTTCAACCCACTGACACAACCGACTAGTATAACCCGTTTAACATAAGAAATAACAGTTATTCAAGTCAATAGGGTCTGTTTCGAGTCAATCTCAGATCGATTTTGGGTTGATGTCTCAATTTTGATTCAATTTCGGGTTAGCGTGTCAATTTTGGTTGGTTGGCCAACCCGAAACCGACCTGAAATATTAAACGGGGTAGGATTCCAAACAAGAACTAAACCTGAAAAATTATTTGGGTCAACCCAAACCCATATTTTTCCAAATAAGTTCGGGTCGAGTTGACATGTGGGATCAATTATTGACACCTCTATTCAAACTTGATGTCAAGCCAACTAATGGGAATATAAAGTCCAAATGGTTTCATGTTATGGATGACTCTATAGAGGTAATACTTTTGTGTGTCAAAACTAGAATAATTTAGGGATCGTTTGGGATCAATTTTGTTTTATGTTTGTTTTTGTTTTCTTTTGTTTTCAAAAAAATATTTATTTTGTGTGTTTTTTATTTTTTTTATTTTTATTTTTTGTTTCTAAAAATAAATTAAAATATTTTTGAAAACGCTCAAAACAACATTTATGTGTCTTAAGTGTTTTCAAAAACAACCACAACTTAATCAAACATGCCACATGTTTTTTTTAAATGAAAACATAAATAAAACAAAATAAAAATAAAAAATAGAACAAAAACATAAAAGTTATCCCAAACGACACCTCAGAAATTACACGAGATTTTTTTATGAGAAAAAATATATCGAGCAAGTTAACCAAATAGTTTGTATATGATATGATCTTTCAAGTCATTCTAGGGTGGTCTTGTAGTAGTTGATTAAGCGTCATAGGACAAAAATGGGCATGAGTTGTGAGACGAAGCAGCAGGTCATGCAACAAAATAGATTACAATTTAAGCAAGACGGAACTGAATGGAAAGAGGTTAGTAAGGGATTATGAACCTATGGCATCAACACTCGACAGCAAGACAATACATTGTTAGCTATGCTAGTGGAAGAAAGAATTCCACTGATAGACAAGCAAACATGTTCCTTGTTCCTTTGTCCCCTTTGAAAATTACTCTGAGTTGCGAGCTAAAGCATATGCTGGAAGATGACACTGTCCAAGATATTTGATACAACATAATGTACTAGTAGGATGATCACAATTTGATAGCAAATTTGAGCCCGTTTAATCTCCTATAAATGGGAGCTTACAACAAAGACAACTTCCTGAACAGCTGACAAGCTAGAAACTGCAAGGGAATGATATATTCGGAAGAGGCGAATCGAAGGAAGTTTGAGCAAAGGCAACTAATCATTAGAGGAGGTCACTTACATAAGAAACCAAGCAAATTCTCCTACGCTTAAAGTAAGGAGACCTCAACTCCCTAAATTTATAGTCTCTCCAGATCCACAGTTGAAGACTTCTACTTGGCTGAAACTCTCTTTAATATCTTCTTAAACACATGTTATATGAAGATATTGCCTTAAGTTCAAATATTGATTAGTGCTTATTTGTGTTAGTTGCTATCAATAAATCGCTCTACATTTGTTAGTCAAATAACACCAAGAAAAGCATAAACAATTCATTGCAAGTTCTTCAAAACTTGAGATATCATATGGAACAACTAAATTAAAAGTGTTGAAACATGCAAACAAGAAAAGATGATGAAATTTTCCTCTGTTAGGGGGGAAATGGTCATTAGGAACAGTGTACACAAGTCAAGCTTAGCTTAAGACAACATTAACTTGAGATTTAAGTACGACTAAATAATTAAGTTTAAGTTCGAGCTCAAGTTTAATTTTATGAGTTCAAGCAAAGATCATGAGCCGGGTCATTTATTAAGGGGGAAAAACAAGATGATTATGATTCAAGCAACGCTTACAATAGAATGGTAAAAAAAAAGTAAAGTTAATGATAAAAGAATACTAGACATAATGAAGAAACATATAAACTTTTAAAAATTTTAATAAGATCGTATACAGACCACTAAATTTTAATATATTTTACGTATATTTTACATTAATAATTTTTAAATGACAGGTCACAAGCTGATGAGTCAAGTGGAGGGTGGCCCGGCTTAGCTAGTTTAACTCATCAAGCTGAACTCGTGAATCATGTATCAAGTAGAGTCTGTTCCAACTCATAAGTCGGCTTGACTAAGTTTCAACCCTTATTCCAAGCAAATAAATTGAAAAGAGGCAAATACCAAGAGCAACCATTACAAGCAAATGGAGTTAAAAAAAGGAAAATGTCAAAGAGCAACCGTTTCCTTTAACATCAATACAATTTTTTGGCGTACACGATTCCAAGAAAAATTATTCAATTATTTCAAACCACAAAAAAATACGATGGATTGCAGGAGAAGTGATAATTGATTTTCTAGTCCCTTCAGTGACAACCAAACTAACCCTTACTTTCTAGTCCCTTCGGGTAAGGTAATAATAATTTAAGCACATTCCTAATCATGAGATAAGCATGTAGAAGTTTCTAGTTTCTAGGGGACTTTATTAAATGGCAAAAAATTTCAAATACATGCACGGTGGATGCCAGATCAAACCATCAACACTATTTTTAAATCGCATTCATTCAATAAATTCATTGAGATGGATGGATTTCAGTTTGAGGTCGTTCAGATAGGAGCTTAAAAATTAACTTCTGGGTTCTCCCAAGTGGAGAAGAATCCTTATCCTTACTCAACGAGTAATTCGTTCCACACGATCAAGCATGCAACTGTACCCCTACTGAAGGATATCAAGTAATTGAGGGAGAATTTGTAACATGTATCAGGCATGGAAACAAATAAGATGTTATTTACAAATAAAAAATAAATAAATAAGTTGAGTGCAGCATTAAAATTAGCATCTATTATAAATTGTACAAACCACCTGTCCTAAGCTGTATGATGTAAGAAAGTATAGCATAAGTATTAAATAAGAATGAATAAACATTTACAATGAAACAAAGTGGGAGCAGCAACAGGTAAATGCCAGTTTAAATGCTTCTACTAGAAAAAAATTAAACATGATCTAAAATAAGAATGCATGCAGAAATCAATCTAAAAATCTGCAACTCACCCAACAAAGAAGCGCAAGGCTGGTTGCTCTTGATCCAAGTTTAGTAATGCCCCTTCATTTTCTTTTAGAATTGAACCCAATATCTCTTTGAGAAGATTAGGCAACTGTGCAAATAACCACAAGACGCCAAGATACTTAAGAATGCCACGTAAAACCTTTTTAAGAGCTGCTAGGGGAACCCATCCACCTCCATAACCTCCATCATCTCCAAGACCAATAAAAGCAGTATTCAGTTCCCCTCTAACATGCACAGGGACGCCGGTACCTTGAGCTATCCTCATCGGTACCCCAGATATACCTGAAGGCATCCCAGATGTTGGTAGCACGTTATTGCTAACGCGGCTCAAGTTGCCGGACATCTGGTTACCAATAAGAGCTACAGGTCTTGGCATTCCAACACCAGTAACAGGACTAGAACGATTTCCATTAGCTACTGTAGGCTGAGCTGTAGAATTTTGTGTAGTATTGCTTGAGCTCAAATGCCCACCAGAATGTGCACCAGTAGGAAAATTAGGCTCCAAAGCATTCAAACCTTGTGCAACATGTTCCATGATGAAAGGCCTAAACTGTGGGCAAGGCAATGAACCCCCCGATGCAGGCCCTCCCTTTGGTGGTGTTGCTGGCTGCAACCAAACCTGGTCTCCAGCAAAGCAACGCATATCAACAGCAAACCTCTTGCGATATATAATACGAATCCAATACGGGCCTCGCAAGACCACAGAGACATCAATGGGTAGCAGTGAACTGGGAACAATTCCTGAAACACATCTTCCAGCAGCAGACAGAGTTGCTGCATTGTGAATATTGTGACTGTTAAGAGGGGCTGAAACAGAAGTCCCTGTTGAGGCTGCAGGAGATACAGGCATAACAACATTAGACATAGATGAATGAGGGAGAAATCCCAGTGATGGGACATAACTTCCTGGTTTAGAAAGGGGAGAGGGACCGGTAGATACAGGACCAGACATCCTAGCAGGAGGTATCGCAGCAGCTAGAGCCAGCAAGGGTCCGGCAGTTAACCTGATGCAATCCAAGAATGACGCAACATCACCTCCATTGATGAAGTCCTCCAGGAACTGCATGAAACAAAACCAATTAGCCGGTCTAAATTGTAATAACATTATATTCGTATGCCTTATATAGAACGCTACACAATAAATTCCAAACAATATACCATTGGTATTCTAAACTAAAATGGAGCCATAGCATTGATTCAGGGTAAGAAACTGAGACACAAAAGGAGAAGTAAATGGAAAATACTGCTTGTTCAAGTAAAAAGCAGCACACCAAACCTTAATTAATGTGCAATTAATGTATTTCCTCTTTTCATTCGCTGATTTATTTTATTTGCTCTTTCCACATTGGAGTGCATATTAGTGATGATGGACAAGTAAGGTTGTATTTTATTTTCTATCTTTAGATAAGGTCACAAGGCTGTAATACTTCAATCTTGATTCATTTTCGTTTAATTCTAATAAATGGTTGGGGAGGCTGTTGTGGAATGCATTATTTTATTTTATTTTTTCATTAGTTGGTTTTTTTTTTATAGCATATATCAATAATGCTTGTTCAAGTAAAAAGCAGCACACCAAACCTTAATTAATGTGCAATTAATGTATTTCCTTTTTTTCATTATCTGATTTATTTTATTTGCTCTTTCCACATTGGAGTGCATGTTAGTGATGATGGACGAGTAAGGTTGTATTTTATTTTCTATCTTTAGATTAGGTCACATGGATGTAATACTTCAATCTTGATTCATTTTCGTTTAATTCTAATAAAATGTTGGGTAGGCTGCTGTGGAATGCATTATTTTATTTTATTTTTACATTAGTTTTTTTTTTAATTATTATTATATAGTCAATAATGATGGTAGGAAAGGGTTGTAGTGGCTAGTAAACGTTGTATTTTTTTTCCAAATTGTAAATTGGACTATATGGTTGAAATGATTTTAGCTTGATTCGATTAGGATACTTTTCAAAAATTATTGGAGAGGTTTTTGCAGACTACTTCTTCACTGATTCAATTAGGATAATTTTCAAAAATTATTGGTGAGGTTATTGTAGACTACATTATTTCTTCATTTATGCTGCTCAGTAGAGAGAGATTGGCAGTTTTATAAGTTATTTTGCTCATTGCTTGTAATTGGACGCTAATGTGGGATAGCTAGGTTGGATTAGGTCTTTCTTTAAGTAGATTATCTGGGTTTTGGTTTGAGTGTTGGAGTGGAGTCTAGAATTATTCATTCAATAAGTGGAAGTTTTAATTTCTTTTTTCTTTTTTTAATCTAAGGAAAGAGTGTATGTAACTTACAGTCTCTATTGCGTAAGGAAGCATCCATTTTGATATTGAAATGTGTAGTTTGATTTTGGCGACTAATGGACGTCCTTGGATCCTAAGGCAATCAAGTGAATCATCAGACGATTGTCTTAAAGTTGAAATTTAAAACTGAATAAAGTGTGAATGGAAAATATGAAAATTGCTTTTAATTTAATTTAAAGTTAAATTGAGATTGATCTTTTGCGATGCATGTTTACTAAAATAGTTTATAAGGAGTTCATAAATACTGAATTGAGGAATGTAATTCAAAACATTTTGTTTAAATAATATTTCAAGTTTCAATTTTTGACTATAAATTGTATGTATTATTCCGATGAATGCCACTACCTAATTATTAGAAAATTCATCAAATTGTGCCTTTCTTTTACTATGATAAACTTGTTCCATTTTCTATTTCATCAAAATAAATTTAGTATTGTCTGTTTAGTGACTTCAGTAATTTTAGTTTATTTATCAAAAAAGTGACGAGTAAAAAACTCTAACGTGGAAATTAATTTAATTTGACTATTAATTGTATAAAATATTACACTCAATAAGACAATGAAGAAAATGGATTCATGCAGCCAGCCCCACTTAGTGAGATAAATGCTTGTTGTTGTTGCTGTTGTCTATTAATTGTATGTGTGTGTGTGTGTGTGTGTGTGTGTGTGTGTGTGTGTGTGTGTGTTGGCTAAATTACATGTTTTATCATTCAATTATCGGTCTTCAATTCTAGCATCACATGTTTTCATTTAAGAAGTTTATTGGATTAATTCATAATGAATTATGTATGAAACCGCAATTTTAATTTGAATGGAAGCATGCTACACATCAGTTACATTATGAAAATCTAATCCTAATACATCCTGCATCATATTGGTATCAGAGATTTAAAATGTATCAAAATGTTACTCAGAAGTGGTTCAACTATCCAAGCAATTTAATAGAGTGTGAAAGAGATGAAATTATAACCAAATTGTAAACACATTCTTTAATCTCATTTCATCAATCGTCCCACTAGCTAGTCTTCCAAAACTATGACATTCTTTCCTATTAAGGGCCGTAACCTACCATGGATACAACAAATTGCAAATTTCTATAAATTAGCCCATTTTCTCACAGCCACTAAATAACATCATCATTAATCAAAAAGCTATAGAAACTGGAGGTGGCCCTTCAGTAGTCCCAACTCCTTCCCATAGCCAGTCATCATCAGTCAATATCCTACAACCTACTGCTTCAAACACCAATTCAAAACCATCAGTAAGGGGGAAATAACCAGATTGCTGCTTCAGCTGCCAATGCCCAACCTAAGGATACACCATTGGAAGAGGTTATTTACATGACACGTGGAAGTTTTTTAAAAAAAGCTGCCCCCATCGGCTCCCCTTCGACCCCTAGCCAGAAGCAGCCTTCTTACTGATATCATTAAATTATCACTTCTTTCTATACCTACTAATCTGAATAACTATAAGCAACCTAAAACGGATTGCATGTGCACATCCATCAACCGCCTGCAACAGCAAAGTTTACTGTAATCCCTTTAAAACCCTTATGACATAGTTTGTTTTTTAGCCTTCTATAACAATGCCTTAACAAAAAAAAATTTAAAAAATCAAATTTTAAAGCCCACTTAATTATTTTGCAAGTTAAATTCTCAAATTAATGATTTAGAAGCATTCATTCTGAACATTCCACAATCCTCTGGGAAGATAATTATTTAAAAATAATCACCAATCCACAAAAACTAGAAGACTACAAATTGATGGCATTGGATTACGTTCTGACTCTTGAGACATAAGGAGCGTCAACATAAGATCATCAATAGACAAAGATTTTGAATGCACCATATGCACAATTTAGCACGCCATATAGCAGTACTAAAAGATACATCAATTTCTTTATCATAATTTAGCATGATATAGTTCATAGGAATAATCTTGGTAAAAACCCAAAAACTCGGTGCTGATAAAAATAATGATATTAATGTCAATAAACCATCTCATTATGCTGTTTGGTTGTGAATGATGCTTTCAAGGAGTGAATTAATTGACCATTTTAGCAAGTATTAAAAAACCTTCAAAGCCATATGAATAACAAATAACAATGTGAACAGACTCCAGTAAAAATGACAACTAGGAAAAACAATCAATTACATGCTGATAGAAGCTAGAAGCATATATATACATATACAAATAATTAGCAGGAACATTATTAAAATTAACATGCAGAAAATGAATAGACATGCACATGTGAGAACAAAAGAAACTTATTCTTGCAGAATTTCAAAGGCTGAAACAAAAAAAATAGAAAGGACAATTGCCTTCCGATAGACACAGAAAAAATTAAAAACCAGCAGCAAGAAAATTTCCTCCTCGATCCAACAAACACAAGACAATAAAAGGGAGACAAACCTTTGTATGTGGCCATAGATGGTCTGGAGAAACATGCATTGTGCAGCCCTCCTTGCCAGACTCCCATTCAGCAACAAAGTGTGCCATTACAGGCATTGAGCCATAGCTAAACCATAAACTCATAAGACCAACCGCCTCAATCTTGAAAGTTCTTCTCATCTGTTCGGTTAACTTGTCAACAGGCTCATTAACAGCTTTTTGTACTTGCAACTTATTGTCGGAGCATGTATTGGAATCATCTAATTTACCATCTGCTCTGGCCCCAATTAGCCTCCTCATACCAAGAGCAAATAGCCGTGCATTTGAAAGCCTTCTTAAATCCGAAACAAGCCTTGCAATGCTATCAGCTTCAACTGTTTTATAACAAAGAACCACCCCTTCAGGATCATAATGGATGTGAGAATCAACATCAGATGCATTAGCAATACGAAAACCAGGGTACCATGGTGTACCAGTACTTCCCTTATAAAGTTCCCATAATTCCTGAAAATGTTGGTCCTTTATTTTAACATCCCAATGCATGCTACCAGGTTTGCCTAAACGTAAACAAATATGATGCCATGAGCCATCTCGAGCAAATGGCAATCGGAACCACAAGTTTGAAGATGAAGCTCGTAGACCAACTTCTTCAACATAGGGAATATCAAGAGCTTCCATTTGGCTTGTTAGTCTAGCATGCTTAATACACAGTGAACAATGTCTAACAACATGAAGGAGGACAGACACAAATATGTTTGAAGGAGCGTTTCCATGAGTAGCCTCAGCAAGAAGACTCCCATACATGTGCACACCAGATCTGCGTGATGGGAAAGCTGACGGTTCGGGTGAATCAGTGGATTCTGAGGTTCTCATTCTCTTCCGTGGACGATCATCCTGCTCTAGCTCTTTGAATGATGGTATCATGGTTAAAATGTCAGAAAGGGACCTTTTATGAGCAGTTCTCTCCTGTTTAAAAATAACCCTTAGCCCTAAGGCCTGTGAAGTTCCAGATTCTAAATTTTGACCTGTGGCACCCAACAAGTCATGAAGGAAATGATAGTAAATCAATAACAATAAAAATACACCAAAATAATGCACTTACAAGAGGGGGCAGCAATCAATGAGCTTGAATCAGTACTTCTCAAATATCCAGCTAAATGGTTATAAGATGAACCTTTGGAACCATTTATTTTGCTAATAGGTAGTGTGGCCGGAGAAACAGTTGACTGGGGTGGAGACATCAGCTGGCTTCCTCGATTCACAACTAATGCAGAAACTGAAGAACTGGTTATCAATTTGGCTTGATCCTCATCCAAAGAAGTAAACTGACCAAGGTCGCCAGAATAAAGAGGCTTGACAGTGCTTAAATCCTGTTCAGATTTTGAAGATGAAAGTTTTTGAAAAGGGGGGTTTCTTGTTGAGCTTGAGGAGAACATAGCTGAACTGCTACTGTTAAGTTGACCCTTTGCATTACTGGATAGATAAAACGAGCTATTCAAACCGGCAGAAACTTTGTTGAAGGTGCTTATTTGAGAATTTTGGATTCCACCATCCACCTTCGGGGAACCAACAACACCAACAATTGTTCCTTGACTATTAGTAGAAAGAGAGCTCAAGTGTGAAAAGGATGGAACGTTAAATGAAGAGGAAAAGCTTTGACCCGCAACATGGTTTCCTGAAGCATCTTTGTCAGATTCAAACACTTCATCAACAATAGATGAAAAACTTGGTTGAGAACAGTTAGGAAATTGCAACGCATGCTCCAACCCCAACACTGGAAGGACATTTTTGGAAAGTTGATTCAAAGTTGCCAAGTTTGGCAGGGTGCTTATCTTCTGCCAGTTTAGAAGGCTCAAATTCAAATCATCATCAACCATCTGCATCTGACCAATGTCAATTTTATTAAAGCGAACAACAAGATTAATGTTACCGACTGACAGTGACTTCCCACCAGTTTCTGGTTGAGTCTCCAGCAGATTAAAAAGTGGTCTGAAATCCTTATCAAGCTGCATCAACAAAAAATAGGAGTTTCCAGATTGTGGAAACCCCATCAATAATAAATCTGAACCGTGTAAAATAGATTTTGGAATCTTCAGAGTAGGCAGGCAGCTTTCATAAACCTGCAAAAAGTTACTTCAAAAGGTTTACAAAGTTTCTTTTTCGTCAAAAAAAGGGAACGCATAATCTGCTAGGCATGGAATTAATTAAAAACACTGAACAATTTTAAAAGCATTTACAAAATCAATAACCAAAGAAATTAAAGGCCACAAAAAAAAAATTACGATGCAACTGGGAAGGCCAAACCGACTTAAATAGATAATAATAACATAATAAGAATTACCCTAGCCTATAGTAGAGGTTAGAGGTTGGTACTCAATAAAATAATAACACTTAACATTTAAAATATAAATTCCATTGTAAGTAGAAATGCGCATGAATGATGTAGAAAATGCACATACAAGATGACAACTTTTTTAAAGCATATTTCGTTAATGAACATATATTTTAAAAAAAATAAAATGCAAAAAAATAGAACCAAACAAAGGCAAAAACCCAGATGTTCACCAATAGTCATGCACCCAAGGCTCAAGCAACTTCGATTTGATAGGGCCAAAAATTGCTTTGTTAGTCGATTTTTGATGCAAAATTAACAGTCTTGAGTCTTGACATGAATTTTCTCTTACTCCATAAGAGTGCGTGTTGGATAAAAGGACCAATGGCTCCAAATTAGGCCCCAAGTCAAAGCAAAGGCCCAACTTAAGATACAAACAGAGCCCGCAATTCCACAATCTCTTGAACATTTATATCAAAGTATACCAACAATGTGAATCGGTATAGCTAACCATGAGAAACAAAGAAACATTATCACCACCCCTCCCAATCTCCTTTTTAAGTATAAATCAGTTTATCTCTACATGATGCAGGAAGTTATTTGTGGAGCGCAAATAACAAAAAACATACCCTCAAAGACACCATTGTTGAAAAGTCCCCAATGATCAGGAGAGGTGTCGGCCGCTTAAGAGCGCGCTGCGTCTCTTTTTATTTATTTAATTTAATGGATATATGTATATTAGTTTTGAAAATAAGATTTTTAAATTTTAAAATATTAGAATGAGAAAGAACGGATCTCATTTAGCAGTTTGGATGAACGAGCGTAATATCGCGAGTAACACATTTATTCCGAAGAATAGACACCCTACTTGACAATACCGCTCGATCAAATAAACCACAAAATTCATGACATCCGTTCGATCTCGCGAACCTTTATGCGGACCGAAATAATTCCCTTATTTAATACGAAAGAATTAAATAGGCGTTTATATTATCTCGGTGCTTTAAAATTCCTATAGATGCAGCTCTCATAGTTAATTACCCCTCAAACAACCGAAGTCAACTGAGAGAACTCTCGATTTAGATCGCGTGGTTTATCTTCACGAATTCAAAGGTAGGATTTTCAACGAAATTTGGTAGTAGGAATCCAATGAGTGAGAAAGGCGCAGGAGGAACAGCTATTTCCGAGTCGAAATGAAGAAGGGTGAGGATGTCGCGGATCTCAGGATAACCTCGAGGACGTCCCGACTATCCTATGGTTGAGCTGAATTTTGGAAAGAGATTTAATTTAATTTCAATCCTCGCAAATTAATTATAGGAATTACGTTCGCATAACGTCCCGATTATCGAAACTACCCGAAAGATAGGAGAGCTTACGTCGTATCGGACGACAACCCGAAACCTCAGTCGAGTTAGGGCGCATATCGCACGAGAGAGGTCGTGCAAAGCGCCTAAAAGAACAGAGTGAGGCGTATGTCGCACTGTGCGGACTACCATCGAAGTCCCAGGCCTATTGTTTAAACTAAAGAATGGTTTTCATTGATGTCGACACGAGTGTTCATTGAAGAAGATGGCCGTGTCGCCCACCGTGCTCCAAACTCCACGTCGTAGCAGGAATCGCAGTTTAGATTTAAAGTCTTAAGTTATAATGAGCATGCAAGTCGTTTATTATTATATATATTTTTATTGCAAGTGAGTGTGTGCAGATCACGTGACGAGTGAAGAATGTAATGAAGACAGTAAACGGGAGACGTCTTATAAAGAACTAAACGAAGAAGCACGCTAAATGCGTATAAACATCGTTGAGCGGGAGAAAAGATACGAAATATAAGACATCGCTAAGCAAGATACGTATCGAAAGAAATGTAATTGACTAGCAGGAGTATAGTCGAAAAGAAAATATGCTAAGTTATGTATAACAAGAAGGAAAGAAAGATCATCACGGGAATACCAGTATGCTTTGCTTATCCACTACGTACATGATATCCGTTTATTCGTTATTTTATATTATTTTTTTTATTTCCCGCAATAGATTTGTCAAGATCTAAAAGAAGCGGGAGTAGAGTAGTAAGTGAAAACAACCTAGCTAAACGAGGTCTCATGGTACAGTACACACGAAAGAAAGTACGAAAACTCAACGATGAAAACGAAGGAAAACACCGAGAAAGCGAGGAAAATCACGAAAAGAAAAGTCGGGAAGAAAGAAAAGAAACGTCCGTGAAAACTCCGAGAAAAGCCACAAACGAAAACAAACAAAACCGTAGAAACTGCGAAAAACACCGCGAGAAGCCACAGATGACCCGCTAAACTCATGGCGAACCATAAGAAAGTCATGGCCTCTGGAAAGAAAGACCAGTAAGCACGGTGGTGTTTCGGACTCGGAGCCGTGCTAATATCCGGACTTGAGTCGTCGACTACTAGACCGACTTTCTGCATAAGGCAATCCTAATCCGACTCGAATAGCCAACCATGGACCTTTATAAATTTTCACGCATTTCATTTTTGGTTTGCATGCAAGTAAAAAGCCGTAGGTAAGTAGGTTGTGTAGTAGTTGAGGTAATTTTGTATTTTTCGAACATATGTATTTTTTTGTTTTAAAACATTTCAGTCCACAGGTTGACTACCATAATAAGACTAAGTCTACGAATATTAGACTGTCGGTAGTAGAAACCCCAAGGACGATCGAACGGTTCCGTGGTTCTCGCTCTACTCTCTACGTAGTCTCCGAGTCGAGGCGGCCCATTCTATGATTCTCGTAATTTTTCTCGTTTTGTAGTCTCATCAACGTCCCCACCGCACTTACGGCCTTGCTGATGGCCCATATATAACCCAAGGAGGTTATATATGCACACCTACACGTCCCCCGTGAGTGTGTGCTAGGCCGAAGAACAAGCGCGAAAACTAGAGACGAGAGGTCGAGGAAAGGAGGACGGAAAGCGGCTCACTTAACACGATTTCGAAAGAAGTGAGTCGATTTCCAATAATCAGAAAACACGTAAGTCACCCTGGACTCCCGACCGACCTCACATGTCCTGAGAAAAGGACTAAAGGCACATCGACGCTCTCGGAGAGGGTGAGGACTAGACCCCTAGGAAGGCACTCCCTTTTCCCAAATAACTTGTAAAATCATGAAAAACATAAAAAGAAAGCCACTGCTCGGGTTCTAGACTCCAGGCCACATTGATTTTCAATTCCTGGAACACAAACTTCCCTAGACGTTCTCTTACGGGCTCGGGACTCAAGCTATAAGCAATAGGAGAATCGATAATCTTTTAATACATAAGAAAGAGAATGGATGCCCATGAGCCACCAAACTAAGCATCAATTTCACCAAATAAATCCTCCAAGAAGTATTCCGGATATCGTGCTCAATTTATTTCCCACAAGTAAGCTAGAAGCTCTTCCAAATTCATTAAATCAATTCCATAGACAAGTGAAGCAAAGAGCAAAGCCACCATCACAACAATCACCCCAATAAGCGCTCTCGCCGTGGCTAAAAACGAGAACAAGGGCTAAGCTACAATAAAGGGGCAAGCAGAAGTAAAGCCCCGACAATCCAAATCATCACAATGAGGCTACGGCTAAGCT
This sequence comes from Papilionanthe hookeriana x Papilionanthe teres, assembly GCA_022702705.1. NCBI lineage: Eukaryota > Viridiplantae > Streptophyta > Magnoliopsida > Asparagales > Orchidaceae > Papilionanthe > Papilionanthe hookeriana x Papilionanthe teres. Next base: position 31,253,586 of record CM040421.1, read on the forward strand.
CCAACAAACCACCCATACTAATTCAAGCTCACCACAAACGCATAGGGATGAATCCATAGGGCAACCAAGCAATTCAGCCCACCTACAACTTAAAAGAAGCACAAACCGAGCCCAGTAAAGACCCAAACCCGAGCCGTTCAAAGGCTGCACCGGGGGAAGTTGCAGGAACAACAGGAACCAAAACCGAGCCCCCCTCTTAGTGCAATGGGAGCAGCCACCAAAGGCAGTAAAAACAGAAACAAAACCGAGCCCCTTCTTAGTGCAATGGGGCTAGCTGCAAGAGCAGCAAAACAGAAAACGAGCCCCCAAACCAAGAGCAATGGGAGCTAGCTGCAAGAGCAGCAAACAGAAAAACGAGCCCCCAAACCAAGAGCAAAGGGAGCAGCTGCAAGAGCAGCAAACGGAAAACCGAGCCCCAAACCAAGTGCAAAGGGGCTAGCTGCAAGAGCAGCAAAACAGAAAACGAGCCCCCAAACCAAGAGCAATGGGAGCGTACTCGCAAGAGCGAAGAACGAAAAACGAGCCCCTCATGTGCAATGAGGCTAGCCGCTAAGCAGCCTAAACACAAGAAACCGAGCAAAGATCGAGGCTTGAACATGACCTCAAAACCGAGAGAAAAACAAGGCTCAAAATACCCTGAATCGAGAGAACAACATGGGTCAAAACCGGAAAACAAAGCCAACAAAAACGAGCTCCCAAAGCTCTTTTAACATGAAATAAAATTTACTTTCAATCGGGCTCACTACGAGCCAAAGTAGGACTTAGAATATAGCTAAACATGAAGCTTAAACAAGCATTTCCATTCATCCAACATATCAAAGTGTAGAGCATAGGTGTACTTCGAAAAAGTAAGCATAAAGCTCTATTAGATCAACTCAAACTTTCCTTAGCATGCTCCTAACAAAGAAGAATCAAAAGAAGCAAAAGACAAGCTCCACATACATATGAAAGAAACAAAATGGCTCTTCTATGTTTCAAACGATATAAAAGAGAAAGAGGAGCCAATGCAATGTCCCATTTCCACCTTTTCAAGCAAATAACCAAACCTATATTTCGAATAGGCTCACATTTTTACTCTTAGCATGCTTCAAGCAATAAAACACCCCCAAACCTCAATTTAAGAACATACTAGCATGCAACTAGGAAGGGGCCGAACCAATCAGCAAGAATCACGGCCTCCCTGGGCTAGACTGAGAGAAGGAGAGGAGAATGAGAAGTTACCAAGTAGCTTAAGACACCCCAAAGAACAAGAAGCCCAGCCAGCCGCCTCTCCACCTTCACCAAAAGAATCGGCCGGCCTCTAGGAAAGCCCAAAACGGGGCTCTAAATAGGCGAGGGAGGGAGGAGAGGGCCGAGACTTACCACGAACCCAACAAGATCGAGGAAGTGACCGGGGATGGGGGGAAGTGCCGCGAGAAGATCGAGCGAGGAGGCGGAGACGCGCGCGGGAGATCACGCGAGGTGACTCTCGCGCGTGGATAACACTCGAGGAGGCATGGAGAGAACCACGCGGGGCTCGAGGGAGCAACGGTCATCGTGGAAAGGCGCACGCGAGCGCGGGAGAAGCAGGGGACGGAAGCTCGATCGAACGAGCCAGGGAGGAAGCCAAGGGATCGAACGGGTAGATATTAGGGCTGAGGGTTTAGTTTAGGTTTAAAATATAATATATATATATATATATATTATTAATTTTATTAAAATAAGCCTAAAATCACAATTTTCGCCCCGGCGAGCGATCGTCGCAAATTAAATATCAATTTTAGGTGGAAACGACGTTCCGGACGCAACGGCGAAGTCCGTTTCGTCATCCGAGGTCGCTTGGAGAACCTCGTCGACGGTCGCGTCGAAAGCGCGTCAAATCTGGCATCTTCTGACATTCTGACTCGACGTTGATCGTCGCGGCGTTCTGGCTTCAATCTCGATCCGTCACGGAGTAACTCGAAGCGTCGAGGCCGTAGCTCGAGGAATTTGTGCTCGGTGGTGCAGAGAATGTGCACAAGGCTGTCCTAAGGTCCGGTGGTCCTATAGGAATTCAATTTAGAATCCTAACGCTAATTCCAACCTACCTGCTGTGAGCTAGAGGTCAGGAACTCCGTCCGGGACTCTAAAAGAGTGTCGAAGTGGTTTCGAGCATTCTAAAGCGAGGCGGGCCCAGTGCTAGGAATCTAAGATCGTCGGGGAAGTTCCTAAAGCTAGAACCCTAAATCTTAGGAGGAAAACTAAACCTCGACAAAAACGAGGTCAACAAGAGGTAATAAAGCATAGAGATACACAAAGCCAAAACTAGAAATATAAAATTATCAAATAGGATAAAAATTTTAGGTAATCAGTTATCTACCATAAAATCTCCCTATTGATAGTATTGTTAATCCTCGCAAAAGCTAAAAAATTAGTAGGAGCCCACAATAAACTGTCTATTTAAGCGTAATATTTATATGCTATAGCAAGCTTATCCATCTAAGAGAAACAAAAAGCCATACCTGCACAAAAATTAATGCTGGAATAGTTTTATTCTAAATTTGTTAAAAGTATGCCATCTTGGAAACCACTACAAGAGCACAGTGAAATAACACTCATCGCACAAATGGATTGTTGGCCTAGGGACAAGCACTAATACATGACATAGTCGTTTGATCAGAGAAGGTAGATAATGTTAGATAACCCCATTATTTAGGTATTCATGATCGTTCACCAAATCAAATGGCCAGCATAAATATCAAACAAAACAGCTAAATCTACTTATAATAAATAAAAGAATGATTTCTTAATTTGCTTAGTCTTCTTTGCTTAGATCCCCTAAAACTGACTAGTCTTATTTGCTCTGATCCCCTAAACTACAATGTGTTCCGATATTTATAATTGTAATTGCTGCAGGCGAAATAATAAAATATTAGCTAACAAAGTAACCAAACAGTACATTGGTTAGGTATTCAAGATCTTTCACCAAATCGAACAAGCAACATAAACATCAAGCATTATAGCTGAGTCAACTTATACTAAATGATAGAATGATTGCTTAATTTCCATAGTCTTCTTTACTCACATCCACTAAAAGAGCCACGAGTAACCGTTTTATAATTATGAGCCGAACTCTAGTGAACAAAGTGATAAAACATTAGCTAATAAAGCACCCAAACAGTAAGTTGGGATATCAAATTAATAAAGGTCACGGTTAAGTTCAAAAAGTAAATCGAATATGTTCAAGAAACCCTAGAAATCGAAAGGTAGAATGAGTAATTCATAAGTTTCTCAGTTTGTGAAGTGCATGATTAACCCATAAATGATCATTTTATATTCATGCCAATTTTTTGTTATTACCAATGTGCAATATAACCAAGCAAATGAATGGATATGCTAAGGTCAATAGTTTGACAAATAAATGATCTAGGATTTATACTATAACAACAACAACAAGCCTTTGACCCACTAAGTGGGGTTGGCTACTTTCTCTAGGATTTATAATCTCTATTAAAATGTTTTCCAGGTGAATTGGACAAAATATAAAATTCACAAATTAGACTAACTATTTCTTCATCAAGTCTAGCCCATTTGGCTTTGGTTCAATGCTTGCTTCCATTTGAACAATCAACCCTCATGATAGTTGAGCCATCATTCCAACCAGTAAGTGCAACTCAAACACAAGCTTCAACTCCAAATTCACTTCTCAAACATTTACTTGAATGTCTTTGAATATATCACACCCACTAGAGTCCCGGATATAACAACTATCACTTCCTTCAGCCTCCAATCACTATATTTCTTCAAATCCCACTTCTCTATATTCCTCAGATCCTGTCACTGCCACTGTAATCAGAACCTACACTTTACAAGTTCAAATTCTTCAGTCGACTCATTGCGGCCATTATCACATGTTTTAAGGCTGCTCAAAATCAGTAATGTGATGTTGCACCTGCACTTATTGGTGCAAATAAAATGATAGTAGTGGTTGGTATTTAGCCTAAAAAATGACCCAAACGCCATAAAGACAACTTCAATCTGACTCATGAAAACTTTAAGCTAAACTCTTCTCAATGAAGCCCAAGCAAAACTCCATCTACGAAAGGAAGTAATTGGTTATCGTTGAGTTAGCGCCAACAAGGCAGTAAATGGAAAAACGATCTGCTTTGAGCAAGATAACATGAGAAAAAACAAATATTTCCTATTAGATTTAGTTTGTTTAACAAAAAAATGAGGATAACCCTCATTGGATGTGTTATGTGATGTTCAGGTTTCAATCCCAAGCTCACTTCTATGCCAACCAATTTAAGCTAATATCTTGTATTGCACATAGAAGGCAGGTCACGAGTGGTGGCTGAGTTTCTCCTACTGCATCTGGAGGTCCCAGCTTCGTCCCACAGAAATAATATCTGCGTAATGTAAAGGAAAAGCTTCATAGAACAACTCTCCCCAGACCACGTAAGGGGTGTCTGCTTCTCTTATATTGGGCTTTAAATGATTGAATACTCGAGGAAAATAATATCCTTAAAAAGCTAGGCTGGTCAGTCTTCTTATAATCTACTTGTCATCTAACTCGAGCACAACAGAATTGCATCACCAACTTGAGGTCTTGCTAAATCTCACACACATACACTATCATTGGAGAAATGCCATTGTTAACAACTGCAACAATGAACATCAAAGTTTTTATTTTTTACCATCTTCATTAATATCACAAACAAATTTAAAAAACAAAAAAAAGGACATAAGGACAAAAGAAATGAACTTAAATGGGCATTGTCTATATATCATAACGTCTCTATGTGACAATTTTTTTTTCTTTGTAAATACTTTCTTCTGTTGCGGATATCAAGGGATAAATTTCTACTTCAGAAAATTCTGAAGATTAGTCATCTTAATAACTAATTTATTAATTTGTCACGCTCGAGCAAAAACAACTACTGGCAATAATATGAAAGTAATCCATAGGCATTCCTCAAATTATTAACTAGGGTTCTTCCTACCAAGTGAACTATGTGAAGCACAAGAACTTCTATTTAAAGGGACAACAAAAAGGCATACAGCCCCAGCAAGCCCTCCAATTTTCTGAAGACTTCGCTAATTTGGATGCATCACATTTAACAAAAAAATCAAAAGATCATCCAGGTCAACATGAATTCAATTAATCATAAAAAAGTGGTAAACTTCTGTATAATAGGCATGAAGTTAGGCTAAAAACCATGCCTGTGATTGGGGTATCAATAAAAACATATAGAAAAAAAATTGATGATTACCTTTAATCCTAAAGACCTTCCGGTAGAAGCAAATAAATGTAAAAGACTTTTGTTTCTCAAGCATATAAAAACTTCAGTTGCAGTCATGCTTCCCACGTTTAAAGCTTCCTCGCATTCTAACAAAGCGGAGGTTGCAAGGATGTTTTTAGAGCATTGAAGAAGGAAGCGGCCATTCCTGTAATTCATACTATTCAAGTTTAAATGATATCAAAGTCATAAATCAAAGGTAGACTTATCAAGGACTTCAATAAATAATTTATTGGATATAAGCATAGCACAAGAAAGGATCTTTATATTCTTCAATTTCAAACATTCCTACCAACAAAACCATTATTGCTGAGTGAGAATAAAACCTGATGTTTATTCGAAGTTTTATATATGATGAACCATATGCTCGTACTTGCAAAACTTCATCCCAATAAAATTCATTGGCAAATGGTCCACCATCTTTCTGTAAGAAAGCCAATAAGAAGACTGTTTTAAACAAATAGCATTCAATTCGGACATATGAAACATAAAAAAGCAAATGTTTTGCACCTCAAAATCAAACAACACAAAAAATAAATCAACATCACAAACAATATAAGAAACTAAAAATTTGATAACCAATGCAAGGGTATTCCATTATTGCAATATTTAGTTAGAAGCGCAGAACAGAATTTTCTTCCACTACCTTCCTGCGTACATAAATTCAAATATATGGGCACAAAAATCAAATTTATTTGCATCTTATAAACAAGCTACAATTTATTTCGTCTGCTTTCTAACAAAAGAAAGCTACCACAAAGCAGGACCTGTTTGGAAAGAAAACTTCCAAGCTGCTTTCCCAAATCATGTCCTTAAATTGCCTCTTAAGACTGCATAAAGCAGCTTCCGGACAGCAGTTTCCAATCCTTATTAAAAAAAAAGGGAAGAAAACAACCAAAGATGCCTGAAATCCATCTATAAGCACATGGTGCTCATCTAATTATTCACCTTCACCTTTAAAAAAGAAAAACACCCAAAGAATTTTCCCTAGGCAGCACAACAGACACAAATTACCCTAACAAAGAGATGTATGCAAGTGATCCATAGCAGTGCCATCGCCAAAAGCAAAGTAATAGCAAACAAAGTAGAATGGTGGAATTGGAAGAGGTGATGGCAATTTTTGTAAACATAATTCTGTATTTCTAGTTAAGTAAAATGTTTCCACTTTTGCAGGATAATTAGCAAAATCATTAACAGACCTTCGTTGAGTACGGATCTAAGTCATCACCTTCAGGCTTAAGAATAACATCAGCTGGAGCTTGACATATGTGAACATTTTTTATCAATTCTCTGTGGATATCAAGAAGACGAGTATGTCTGTTACAAGTAATGGCTCTGAGAAGAAGTTTCTCCACATCGATGCAGCTTAATTGTAGTGAGAGTTCTGCTTCCTTGTCCGTAACTGGATCGAATACAAATGTACTGTGCAAACACTTTATCTGTAGATCTTGTGCAGGCTCAATTTTGATAAAAGGAGGTGAGCCAGAATCAGAAACTGTGGCGTTCCTCACCCAATCCAACCAGTAAATGATTTTCAAAACAGGGATCTTTTGTGTAACTGAATCTAATTCAGCATCCTGCCCTATTTGTGCAGCACTGGTGTTCACACCTTGTCCAGTAATACCATCAGAAATAAGCTCAAAACGTATAGCATCTTTCCACCTGCCTTGGCGTAGTATTTTAACTTGCCTTAGCACTGTGTCCATGACAAGGGAAACACACAGTTCATGCAGGATTGTGTATAGCACCGTGAAGGGGTTCTCGGCTGCAGCCATCCTACGCTCCAAATCTTCCCCAAGTGCATAACGTCGACTTTCTTCAAGTTTAATAGGCTCATCTTTTTCACCCACAAGCAGCTCCAAATGCAATATTCTCCACAAAGAGAGATGCCCACGGTAACCCAATGTAAGAAAAACCTTAAATTCTCCATCAACAATAAGAACAGCAATACCATTAGAAACTCTAACCTCAGAAATTTCCTTGGGAATAGATACATCAAGAAGCTTGGAACGTAAGACCATTTCCAGTTTCTTCAAAGCAGGTTTTTGCAAATCCTCCGAAAGGGAAGACTGAAAGCCCAAATCTTCTATGCATTTTGGGAGACGATTGTACCCTCCTGTAAGAAGGACCTCTATGGCGGATGGAACATCAAATATTGGAGCTCTTGCTTGTTGCAGACCCTCATGTGTGTAGAATAATGAATCGGCTGTTTGGGTGAAGCATGTGTCATGGCTAGAAAGAGTTGCTGAGAGTTGTTGACAGTATTGAATCAAAGGAACCTAAAAATTCAGAAGTCAAATAATGCTTAGAATAGCAGTCGAACTGAAAGTCTTCTAATGACCCTGAGAACACTATAGTGACTAGGTAGAAATTCTAAAGCTACAAGTTCATGAGAATGAGATTTAGTATCTAGAGTCATCAATTCCATATCATAGGCAATAAACCATAGTTTAATTATATCCTAATGGTCACCCTAGCAAGTTAAATTTAAAGCGAGAACTAAAACTTGCCCATCACGGAATGCAATAGTAAATTAGTAAAGAAAAAAATACGCACGACTCATCTAAATAGAAGAAATTATAAAGTAACATTTAAAAAGTGGCATAAATTAAATTTAAAGTTGAAAATTAATAGTAATAACAGTTATTTATTATTTACTAAATTAGAAAAAAAAAAAAAAACTTGACAATTTAGAATAGATGCATGTCGTTACAAATACTATATAACATCATGTGAATATATAACAAGATCTCATAAAAATTAGTCTAGTAGATCACCCTCTATACATCTAACTCATAAAATGGATCGAGAAAACATAGAGAAACCAAAAAAAATATAAAGTAAAAGGTAGGGAAATTAAAAAAAAAACATGATAAAATTTATTGATAGCCAATTAGAAGAACCACCTGAGAAAATAATGGGGGGAGAGATAAACTAGAGAGTAGAGATACAACAACAACAACAAAGCCTTAAAAAAATCATTCTCTCTTAAGGAATAAAGAATGAGATTGCAAAGAGAAAAAATATACTTCAAAGTAAAAAGGAGCCCGAAAAAAGAGGTGTGAAAAAGGAATTAGAAAATGTTACATTGCTCGTACACAAGAAAACTCAAAATCTCCCCATCAAATTTATATCTCAATAAGTGGGATGTCAGAATGTACAACATCTTTCAAGGAACGTCTAGTTAATAGAGTTAAAATAAAAGGACAATAATGTGCAGATTAGGGCAGCAATGGACCCAAAGCAATTGTTAGCACATCATCATTGTTATTTGTTGGACACATGCTCAGGATATAGAAAGTCTCTTAGCAAATCCAGAGACAAAGTTGCATGCATCAACCGCTCCTTGGACCCGTAATAGCAAGAGCTTGATAAACTAACTACAAACTTTCATTGTGAAAGAGCATGGCCCACGTACGAATGAAATAGTGGTGTGTGGAATTTGAATTAGGGATGGCCATCACTATGCATGGTTTATGAATGTTTTCCTTCTCTTAATCTTTGCATTTGCTTTGACTTTTGCTCCTACTTTTCTATAGCTCAAGCTCCTCTCAATATATTCCCTCAAGTTAAATGCTGTATCTTCCCATCAAAAATTTCATTCTTATAGCTAGACAAAATAATAAGAATAAGATGCTAGGATAAAAGCTAGATAAAAATAATATACATCATATTTCCATAATAAAAATATATATATACTAACTTTTATATAACTAAAATGATGAGATTCAAGGAAGACTACATTCTTTAGGCTAGAAAAATTAACATAAATTTAATTGATCACATAAAAATGTCATTAGGTTGCACCCTTCTACAGTTTAAAATTTATTTTGCTAAGATGAATAAGGTGAAGAAAACAATCTCTTCAAGATGGAAAAGTTTTGAAACATTTTGTTTTCCCCGTGAATGCATATTATTGGAATTATTCAAATGGTTTTGCCGATCCTCATTTTTTGAGTTCATTTCCTTAACAAATGCTATCTCGTGCCTTACATGTATGAATAAAGAATAGCAATAGAATGTTTATCATTTTACCATGCATTTGTTGAAAAAAGGAGACATTGCAAGGAAATGGGAGATTCTACCGCATTGCTTGGAATGACAAAGTTTTAACTAGGACTGCCTCAGCACTTGCAGCTGGGTGGAAATATTATATTTATTTTGAAAATGAGATGAATGTTTTTTCTTATATCAAAGCTGCTCAATCTCCTACGAAGAGATCCACTTCTACTCAAAAACTTGGTCCAAAACTTCATTAAAAAGGATTGGCATCCAATTCCCTCCAAGGGAGTTCAAGGAGTCCTTAAGGTACTTTTAGTGTGCACAAATATGTCGCTTGTTTACAAATAATGAGTTTAAGAATTAATCTCGAAATCTTGTTACCCAAAGCAAATATTAAGATTTCAAAAGGCTTCATGTAAATCCATAGGTAACTTATCAGGTGAACTGTCACTTTATTGAAGAAAGACTGCTTGAAATAACTAACATAATAAAGAATAGCTGATACTCTTGAGGATGAATGCTTAAATTAACAAACTAAACTAAAAGAGTAGTACCGTGGTAAACTAAGATTTCCTCAAAAGTTCTTTCTAATGACTTCTTTAGTCTGGGCTTTCCAACTAAGTCCGACTGTGCCTTTGTTATCATCTCAATTTAATACTATTTTCTACTTTAAATAGTGAGCAGTTTCACTTTTTTACCACTAAAACTAGCGATGGAGTGGTTTGCAAGTGTTGTTAACAGTTGGAGAAAGGAGGCTAGGAAACTCTAGCACTTTCAAAATGAACATACAGAGAGAACGCAAGTAGAGAGACCGTGCGGGGGAATTAGAAATAATAATTCATTCAATCCCGACTTTAAAATCAAAGTACAAATAATCCCTATTTTAGGAAAGTTATGAATTATCTAGGATGTCATTTAAAGACAAAATAAACAAGAAAATAAAAACTACCCTAAAAAGCAGCAACTGACTCCTCAAATCTAGAAATGTCAAGGAATAAAAGAAAAGGATTAGATATTAGCAGGGGATTTAAATAAATGACTTGAAATGTTCCATTGCTTAGCAAGCCAATGTTTTCTATAAAATTTGGTTGCAAATTTAGGGGTGCTTTGGGAGAGCTTATTCGCAGCGGTGGCGTTTTAAAAAACGCCACTAGTCGTTTGGAAAAAAACGTTTAGGAGCGTTTCTAAATAAGTCGTTCTCAATTTTACATTAGACGTAAATCGCGGGTAAGAAACCGTGATCCGCGTTCGATTCGAGCGAAAGACAACTCTCGCCCTCGTCTTCTCCTCTGCCTCTTCTCGCACGGATCTCTCGCGATCCCTTTTGTCCCGCGATGAAAATCACGATGGCGGGTCGCTCGTTACAGAGACACCGAAACTCCCATCTTTCTCAGGAACGGCGCTTCAGGTGGTGGTGAGGCTCGGCTGCTCCTCCTTCAGCCGGATGAACTTCGCGCCCTACCTCCTTCTCTCCTCCCTGCGGGCATCTTTCTTCAAGCGAGAGAAGAAGACTAGCGGTCTGATCTTCTTCTTCCCTTCTTCCTCCAACAACTATTCGCTTGATCTGTTCAGCTTCCGAATTGAGCTCCCACTCGAAGGAGGCCACGAGGTATGGATCGAACAGGGGAGATAAGCTTCTTTTTTAGCCAGGTTTCTTGTTTCCCAAGAGATTCAGAGGTTTTAGAACTCGGCTGGGGTCGGTGTGACGACGGGGAGTTCTATTCTCTTTTCCGGCGAACTTTTCGTGTATCTCCGGCGATGGGGTGTAGAAGCACGGTGGGGTTTGGACAGTCTGTAAATTCTGGCGTCCTCGTGATCATCTGCGAGGATCCAGTTGATGATCTCCGGTGAGGAGTTTGGTTCGGTTTGAAGAACGAATCAATTTGCTAGGTTCTCTATCGCTCCGTATGGATGTAAGCATGGATTTATATCTATTATCGTTTCAAATTGTCGATCAATATATCGTTACCGAATTCTTGCGTTTGCAAGTCTCTCTTTACCGGCAGAAATAATTTCATTTATCCACAAACAGCTGCAGTTCAGAACAGAGGCAGAATTGTCCTTTATCCACAAGTAGTTGCAATTCAGTTGTTTTTCAAACGCTCAAATCAAACAGACAGACAGATTATCCGGATCAGCTGCTGATCAGCAGATTATCCTGATAATCTGCTTATCATGATAATCTGAATAATCTGCAGCTGCGCCAAATAGACCCTTAATGTCAGGCTCCATTTGAATGCTTCCCTTTAGAAAATCTTCAATTCGATCCTCCATGCATGACAAACATCCTCATTGGTTTGAATTAAAGTTGAAACTTGATAAAGCATCCAACAACGCTTGAAAATTTGCAGACCTGGCAATCTTCTACAACCATATAATTCAACTTGTGATTGCATAGAATAATCGGGAATTTCTAGGGAAATAGAGATATTACAGGACAATTATAAATTTTTAGAAATGAAGAACGCCCTTTCAGTTCTTGTGGCTCTTGCCAACAATAACTTCCTCTAATTTAAATTTTGCTCCCTCATCTTTCTTGTATTCCTTTTCTAGCCTAAGTTACCAAAAATGTCAAGGGAACTCCTAAGACAGTTTCACTGCTCATCCTTCATACTCTCTCTTTTCTTCAGCCTTTATTCTCTCTCATTTTTTCCTTGTTGGAGTTACTAGTGGTGCTGCTAAAGTTGATGATGAGGTAATTGTAACAGTAGTGTTGGTAGAGTTGAAATTGTGGGTTGATCAAGCAAAATCCCATACTCACGCTTCAATTTAATTGAGTAATGCTCTAGAAACTCTTCTATAGAGCTGTCATTCCAAAATGAAAATTTTCCTTCCAAGGAATTGCTTGCTTTTGAATCATATCACATCCCTATCGACATATAAAAATTCCCCATACAAAAAAGGTGAACATCCAATGGGACCACATCACATATCATCAGCATACAAACCAATAAATGTCACCATCAATCCACACTAAAGGATAAGGCCTTGGATGTCTGGAGGAGTCCATCCCTAACATCTGAACTAAATGAAACGAAACCAGATTCACGTTGCTTTATAAATCAATGGTTTTGAACTTTGATGTTGGCCTTAAAGAGCTTATTCATCAGCAAGTTCTAGTCGGTAGCCATCAATGCTAACATTGTATTTTCTTGCTTTTGCCTTTTATCTCCTTCGTATTGCTCTTCTTTCAACCACTATTTCAAAAGAACTCCAAACGTTCAAATTTAGCTATTTTCTCTCTTCTATAAGGATGGTTTTGGAACTAGCCTCCACCATGGTGTAAAATGGAAAATGTCTTGAGCTCCTGCAAAAATCTTTAAGCAGTCCTAAAACAAATTTCAAGAAATTTTCTTTATTGCAATGTAATGCTAACTGAGAAGCCGTGTCAACAGAACTCAGTGGTATACTCCTGCATTTATTACTGTTTTTTACTCAATTGTTGCAACTGCAGCAACTTTGCTTGACCGATGGGATAAAGTAGAGCTTTCAATGGCCATTTAAATCGTGTCTCAAGTAATTAAATATAGTTCATAGTTTAAAAACTGTGTTCCACCACATAAGTGCATCGGACATCAATTAAAATCATTTGAATGATATTTTCTACCCAAATTATAGTTTTGCAAGAAAAAATAAGATCTCAAAGATAAGATCAAATTTTTTACTTTTTTTAAAAGAATTATGGAAAGAGGTAAATGCACAATATCTCATTGGATTCGATAATATATTGTTATGAGAGTGCTAAACATGAAAGCTTGGGACATCAAGCGGAATGGAAAGTGCGAGTTTTGGTGGAACAATTGAACTAATTCTAATAAGACTTTATTTTTTCATAAAAAAATTCAAGTCAATATTGAATATACATCCCTTTTTATTGGTGATTGAGTCGTTTACGAAATATATTCATAACAAAGTGCCTTGGTGTATGCTTGTGGAAGATTATATAATTCTAATTGATAAGTTTTCAATTTTAGTGCACAAAAAATATCAAATGAGAATTATTTAGAAGACAAAAGCCAACGAATTAGTTGAAAAAATATTGACTATATGATATAATTGTATAATTTTAACAATTATAATTCAATACTATTAGAAAGTAAGGTGATACCCATATGTTATAAGTTTAAGTATCTTAAGTAGATTATACAGAATAATGGAGATATAAAATAAAATATAAATCCTAAAATTAAAGCTTAAGAGTTCAAGGGAAAAAGTGACTTAGAGAACTACGTGTGATGAGATATCATCATGGATTAAAAGTAAATTTTATATAACTACAATTAGCGCCATTTGTATGGATCTCAAAGTTAGGTCGTAAATAAATCATTGAATATTCAGTGTGACAGTAATGAAAAAGTCTAAAAAAATTGTGTAGCATAACCATGAAAGACAAACTAAATATATACATATATATATCAGAGAGAAGATAGGAGTAAAATTTATTGAACTTAAATAGAACTAAAAAAAATAAACTTGAGCAATATTTTTAGAATCATATCGAACATTAAAACAATACATATAAAGGTTCATAATTCAAAGGATTAATTGGGATCAAATCGAAATGAGATATAGATATCATTAAATTAACTAAAATTATTTAAATGATGTTATATTTCCAATAATAATGATAAATAAGTGATAATATGTAGATACTACATGAAATGTAGCAAATATAATGAAGTAAGTTCATAAATTATCGCATTAAAACACCATCTCGCCACTGAAATTTCTACTTGAATAAGTTCAACCACTCAAATTTAAGGTTGAGCGGTTCTATCGCAATTTGTAAGGATTAATCGTGATACCCTACAAATATAGATATTAAATCAGTTTGAACAGGTTTGAAACCCAATTCATGGTCCGTCAAGTTCAACGGGGCGATTCAATTCAATATTCACAATTATGAACTTAGTCAGTTTAGACATGTACAGCATAAGATAAGAAATGTGCCCGCCATAAAGTAGTTAAAATTAGTGTAGCAAATTTGGCAGGGAAAGGGGTGGACCAAAATTTCAATGGATAGAATTTATTCAAAATTACTTTAAAGGAATTATCTGAACACTTAACATGCATTGACCAAGAAAAGATAGAATGTGAGGACTCATAAACCCTGACCATATGGTTTGCATAAGACTTGATGATGATGATGATGATGACTAAAAAGCCACTTTCTTTCATTTGGGGGGATCTAAATTTTCAATAGTATTTGTTTCCCTAAAAACTAAATCATGTGCAGATATTAAAACTAATCATTGGTTGAAGTCGACCAACCTCGGGCATCCTTAAAGCATACCAGATGAACTACATGAAAAAAGCAATAAAATTTAGCCCACCTAATGCCAGATTGATCGAAATAACTCATATCCAATCAATAAGGGCCATGAGCTGACCGTTGGACAATTAACCAGTATTATTCGGGAAAAGGAATAGGCGGCAAAAATCAGTAAGGAGTAAGGACACTAAGTTCACTTCTCCAACAGAACGAGCTTAACCCCCATCCATGATAACAATACTACCATGCAACCCTGTTTAGAAATACTCACACAAGTTCGGCGAATCAAAGAACGAGCTAGTGCCAGATGGTGAGCGAAAACGAAACCCTATAAACTAAGGGGGGGGGGTGAAGAAACCCTAGCGCTGACCTGTAGGCACCACTTCGAGAGGACGTGGAGGCGAAGCATGCGTTGGCGAGTCTTAACAATGAACTTGAGGAGGTCAATCTTCTTCTCGGAATCGGATCGCTCCTGGGGCGACTTGTAAGTATCTACGAGCTCCTTCAAAGAGAGATATGACTCCTCTGCCGCTCGCCGGACGAGGGTAGAGAACTCCACCGTCTGTTGCCCTAGTTCCGCCGCCATCCCGCCGTCGCCTTCAGGGGCGCGCTTCCAAATCTCACCGGATGAGGAGATCAAGGTCTCTCTCTCGCTCTCGCTCTCGCTCTCCGCATACTGCTCTGGACTCGTAGGAGCGCGAGAATGTGTGCGGCACAAACGGGCAACAGGTGAGAACCTGAAATACGGGTCAACCCCTTCCTAAGCCGTAATTTGATTGAGTTCTACTGGACAGCGATTCTCAAGATAAAATTTTGGATTTTAAATATAATATTTTGACTATTTAAATTTAGAATTTAAATTTCAACCACTCAAATATTTATTTTCGTTTTAAATAGTAGTAAATAATCCATTATATTTAAAATTTTTGATGATTATTAAATAATTTATATGTATATTTTATGTTAGGATGGCCAATACATTATACTTCAAGTTTTGGATGATTGATATATGAAATAATAATTAGGGAGATTTGAAGTAAATATTTAATAAATGATAACAGGTAAGGTTGTTTGTGTTGTGACATGATAAATATTTAATTCTATATGACTCGTGATGTATGTAATTGATTGAATATCTCGCTGTATATTTATTTAGATAAACATGAAAGAATTTAATCATATTTTGCTTGTAGATCACATATATGGAATAGAGTGTTGGAAATATATGAATACTTTAGAGTACGGCCTTGAGTCTTTATATTTCTCGAAAAAAGTGCATTTACATTTTACTATCTTTGTATTTATAGGAAATTATTTTTGTTTTGTGAAATGTATGTAATGTTCATTGTGTTTTGAGCTGTCAGAGTCTAGTTATCATTTATTTTGAGAGTGGTTGTGGAGACGGTCGGGCCATCACTTGTCAATTTTATACATCTATTCTTTAGATTAGTGAGACAGTTGTCATGGAGAGATGTCCCTCATTTTCCCTAGGCCTACTTGTCTTGATTCAATCGGTTTGATTGTTATCTTAGAGTCTACTTTTGGCCAACTCATTCTATCTGTTTGATTTGGCCCTTTTACATGTATCTCGCTCGGGACTGTTTGATTTGGTTTTATGTATTTGAACGAATATATTTTAATTTCCTTGTTCTCTCATACATTAGTAGGTTGTAAGTTGCAATAAGACTGGAAGAATTAAACTTCACAATGGTTAGGTCCTTATTTGATGAACTCTTAGTGATTGATGGTCCATTGATTTTTGCGTCTATGACTATTTAAAAATAAGTGCTACTGCCTTTTAAATTTTACTTGCACCTCTATCATTATGCGCTCTGGTCGTCTTTCTAAGAGATTTCTTGCGACAACAAGTTTCCCAAGTCCCTAGCTCCAACACAAGTAAGTTTAAGCTTCATGAATTATTTGTTGAGGATAAAAACAAAAGGTGCCTTAAGGGTAGTCGTAAGAAGAAGAGGAGAGGTTGGCCTTCAAGTCATGTTGGCTCCTATGGAGCGGTTACAGCGGCGCTCTGTTTACCACTTTGGATATCCCTTGGATGGCCTTTGTCATTCATTCATTTGATATAATACCACTCGCACCTCCTGTCACATCCCCTAATTTGCGAAAGGCCATGCTTTCGTGCTACCAGATAATATGTTGTCCTTGTGACAACTTCATCCTCAAGAGTCCGTAGTGTTTGAAATGATAAGAGAAATTGTGTGTTTTTTGTTTGATCAATAGCCCTGTGTTAGTTGTCACTTGCAATGTAGGCAAAACTTCTTTAGAGCAAGTGTATTATTCGGCAAACCCAAAAATGTAATTAAACAAGTGCAACACGTCTCCTTAGAAGCACTTTAGACCTCAGAACAGACAAACACAGCCAAAATCTCTTATTATTTGTAGGCTGTGTAGGTATTTTTTTGTGGATATTGGTTCAATGTGCTTCCACCTGATCTTGTTTTGGCTGACATACTTGACTCATCCTTATAAGGTTTATCGCACGCAGGCTCTCCACGTTCATTCTCTTGTCTGTCGTATTTATCTTATATATGCCTTTTCAGGTTCGTCTCTTCTCCAAATCATTCATATGATATGAAATAGAGACTTATTTAGAAATGAAATATGAGGCGATGGACAAATTGGCAACTCATTTAAAAATAAAAATAAATGTGAATGAAAATGGCCAGATCATAAGAGAATCAATTCGATGTACAAAAGCATCCATATGCTCTCTAAGCATGCATTTCTTTTCAGTTGATGATGGTGACTTTGGCCATTAACATCCAAATTAGTTGGCCGATAAGGAGGGGATGGTTATCTGTCGTGAGACGTGCAAGCAGAGTGTTTTAGCCTAAGCTCTGCAGGTTATTGGTGATTCCACGTGTGGCTAAAGTCTCAGAGGAGGTATTGTTATTTCACTCGCTGATGGACGGTGATAACTCGTGTGGCTTCCTCATGGACTTCTTGATGGACACATTTGCACAAAAATCTTGTTGTAATGAAAATACCAAGAGGGGGGAAAATTACAAGATTTAATTGCAAAGAGATTCAAGGCATAAGAGGATTATAAGGTTCAAATGTGTATATAAACATTCGTGCTCCATGATGCCATGCATGGCGCCACGACTCCAATTCTTAAATCATATTTTTTTTTTCTACCAGACACCAATGGTTACCATAAATACATTTGATGAGGTTTCACGATGCCTAATGTGGCACCGGGGCACCAAGCCCTCGATCATCAGAGTGTCAACAAACATCTTCACTATTTTAAGAAGGCTCCGCAACACCATATCCTTCAGAGCCGCAATGTCGTAATGGCGATAAAGCATCCTCATAACTCCTCTTATCATATGCAGAGTCCAAAGAGTCGATACGGGGCTCTAGTGCCATAGAATTTTATATGATTTTATGTGTTAGCATGTGATAGCCATGGGCATGGGCCCCAAGAGATTTCAGTTGGTCATGTTGACCTCAAAATATACTAAACATGGCGCTAACGCATATCTAAGACATTAAGGTATTATTCTACTATTGTGAATTTACTAGGATTAGCTTAGGCGTTAAGATATTACTTGTAGAAAAAGGAGGGAGTGATGTGAGAGTTTTCTAGGATCAGCTTGATGGGCTTGAATAAAAGACGTACACATTATCATAAAATATATTGTACTAGCAATACATAATACTTTAACCAAGCATTTATTTTTTGAATAAAATGGTTATATGAATGCCATATGTGGATGCATATTGACATTGTTTACTGTAATTTCCTTTAAAGACATATATTTGGATAGCTCGTTTACCACAAATTAGTTAGAAGTGACATATCCCAAATCGAGTTATGTGGCAGATTGGCAGCACCAAATCGACATTGATTAACCCATTCAAATGAACTTTTTAGATGGTAATTAAGTGTGATAAAAATGCAAGTTCAATACATTTTGCTTTGAATAAAATTTGTAGGGTAATAGAATAAAGTAGGGGCTTTTATCTAGGCACCCCAATTCTCATGTATTCACATTTGCGACCCCTAAACTTCAATTTTTACATGCAGTCCATCCCGCTGGATGTAACTAGATGTAAAAATTGAAGTCTACGTGCTTGAAATGTGAATACATGAGAATCGGGTGGCACATAAGTATATTTCCCAGTAAAGTGTTATAATCCTTTTAAAATGATCATGATATGTTTGATCATCTGAGTAATCATGATGTTTATGCAGAACATACTTGTCAAAGTCACGAAGAGCATCAATGTTCACTTATATTGACTTCAGATGTTCCTCTGAGGTCGACGCCCGATGCTTTAAAGAGTTTGATAATTGACGTTTCAAAGAGATTGGATGCAACTGCACCACAACAATTGAGTATCGACATCTGCCGGTGCTCAACATATATAAGTTCAACTAATTATACATGCCCAACAATATAGACACCCAATTATGGGCCATTAACATCAACGATGTTAGTCAGGTCGACTGTAGGTCCATTGACATAACAGTAGCCATTTATGAATTACATTTAAATGTTCTCAAGAACATCAGCTTGAATTATTATTTTTATGAGCTATCATCGTCCGCATCATATGATACAACTATTTCTTCTTTGAATGTCATCAACTAATGTACCATCAATTACAAATAAGAACAATACAAACACTTACTAGATAAGCACCTCATATTGATGCTATTATGTAACATCATAAGAGAACTCAATAAATTGCAACTAATATATTGTAAAAAATTATTATTTTGTTAATTATAGTTTGTAAATTTTTTTATAGCTCTCATACAATACAATGATTTAGTCATTTTTAATAAGCAAATAAAAGCAATATTTTAAATGCGTAATTACTAAGTTTAAATGCTAATATATAAATAAATTTATTTTATTTTAATAATAACTTAAAAAAATTAATTAATTCAGCATTTTTGCATCAATTTAATCAATATTTACTATTTCTATATTAAAATTTATTAATCACCAATAAATTGTTTTATTAAAATTTTATATTAATCTTTTGTAATCAAGATTATTAAATATTCCATTTCTTTTTTTAAAATTTAAACTCTAATTATTTAAATTATTATATAACCATTAAAGTTTTTATCAAACTAAAAAAAATAATATAAAGATTTTTACTATAAATAAAATTAAATTTATAATTGAAAAAATTAATTAATCATTAGAATAAAAAAATTATATCATTGAAAATGCATGTTAAAAAAGCATTTTTTTTAAAATCACAATTTTATTTTTTGTTAAAAATAAAGTAGAATTCTTAGCTCCAACTTAAATTTAATTTAATTAAGCTTTAACCGTTTATTTAAGGTCCTAATCAACGTGGATTACCAAATTTAACTGTAAATCAAACCAACTTAGACTGAAGTATAAGGGTGGTGATTCCGTCATACAGAGTACCCTTATTTTTCTCCTTATTTACTGATCCCGCCATCGTTCTAAGCCCCAATTCGTTCATAAATACCAGTCCGGAGGCAAGCTAGGTTTGCAAAATCGAAGAGCTGGCAAATCTATATTCTTCCCCCGCTCTCTTCATCCTCTTCGTTCGGAACTTCTGCTTGCGAAATGTCCCCCGCATCCGAACCGAGGGCTAAAGCGCCGGTGATACCGACGACGAGCAGCTTCCAGCAGTCGATAGCTACGTCGGATCGTTTCTATACGCCGGCGTTCTCTTCGTCGGAAACGCCTTCCTCCTCATTTTCATCCTTCTCCGCCCCAACGTCAACCTTCTTCCCCCGCCCCACCTCCCCCACTCGCGTAAGCATCGTTGGATCCTTCCCACACGTCCCCTCCGTTCGATTCGCTATTGACCGACCCACTTCACCTGGTCGCTCCATCTCCGCCATTACTAGCCATGATCGGATCGTTCGCCCTTCTCTGTCTTCCTCGGTTGGCCGCAAGACCTGCACGTGCTCGCCGACGAATCATCCGGGATCCTTCCGCTGCAGCCTCCACAGGGGTCTCAATCATCAACAAGGGGCGGCATCCGTATCGTCGCAATCCAATCGACTCAACGCCCGTCGTTCTGCGATGACAAACTCGCTTGTCCGGATCGGGACAGTTGAGGGCGACTTAGTCAAAAGGGCCCTCTCCGCGCTAATCCGCCCTTCCTCGCATCATCAGAGGAGGAGGGCAGACCTCCAGCCCCGGCCAAGTCGGCTATCTAAGATGTCGAATGCTGACGATCTTATGATCGTTGTAGGAAGGAGCTGAAGATCTTGATGCAGGTCTGTTGATATCCACGAAAACGCATAACACGTTACCTCACCACTCTTCACTGCCGACGTCAGTGCCTTCTATTCTGTTTCCATAACGATTTCCTTAATTGTAATGTGAAATCCAGAGGTGATAAGCAGCAGCGATGGCTGAACTGGTCAAATCCGTCATATATTGTACATAGTGCTCTGTAGATATTGATGGCTGTGAATCCAGATTTTCAGAGAACGCGAACTTGGATACATTGGACGCCAACTAATTTAATCGGTAAGGTTGGTAGAAATTGTTTCTAAGGCAAGATGATTGAATTCCCATAGATATCAAAATCGCGCTTCGTCCGCACTCGAACTTTCTCATAAAAAAAGAAAAGAAAAGAAACGCGCACGATAGTAGGAATGATTAATTGACATTAATTCATTGATTACAGATTGATACTGCACTTTTCGTGAAGGTCGTGCATGAATTTTCGTTACATGATTTGGGTCGTTCTCTTCATCGCAGAATCCCTGCAACATCTCCCGTCGACGTCGCCGCCGTCGATTCGTGCGAGTTAACGGTGAGATGGAGGTAAATAATAAAATAATAATAATAAAAACCAGCACAGTTAAACGTAGTTACTTAATCTGTACCTAATATTTGCTAATAATCGTTGTTATTATTATTTATTCAGCATTAATTTTTGGGAAATTTACATACACAGCACCTAATTTTTATGCATTTATTTATCTCTCACCCAAAATCTTATTTTTACGAACCAAACACTCAATTTATCTTTTTCATCTATGGACAAGGTGCTGGTTTTAGAAAAATTAGATTTTTGATAGTGAGATTGATAATACATAAGAATTGGGTGCTGCTTATGTAAAAGTCGGTTAATTTTTTTATAAATTGCGAGGGTTTGAGCTTTAAGTTACTTATTGAATAGGTGCAGATGGAATCGAACAAGTGCGCACATTAACACAATAATTCATATTATTTTTAAAATTTTGATTAGAATTCTTTAAAATATAGATATTGAAACAAGGTTTAAGATCTTTCTTATGTGGTCTAAAAGTGTAATTAAATTCGCTCAAGTCCTCAAACACTTTTGTTGGCACTCCCTCAAAGGCATATTATATTAGTTTCTTGGGATAATTACATAGAGACCCCCCTAAATATTTATATTTTCAAATTAATCATCCAGGTTGAAAAATATGGATCGAGGTTTTACCATGAATTTTTATATGTGAGTGAGAATTTGAAAAATAGATGAAAGAGAGTGATTGACTTATAAATAAAAAGTTTTGAGTGATCTATATGTAATTGACCCTAGTTTTTTTCTAGAGAAAATTTTAATAAAGTTAATGTTAAACATACACCCATCACATTTGATGCATGTAGAAAACTCGCAGTAGTAAAGTAATGAATTATCGTCTTAGCGTTGCACGAAAATCTAACACACCTCAAATAGAAGTAAGCAATCAAAGGTGACGTTTGAAAGGAAAAAACCATGGGGTCTTGCCCATTTGAAATATTATAATATGAGTTGGTGATTATATGTACAATCCCTTGTCCCACAAGCAGAAAGAGGTTGCACAGTTTCATGGGTTACAATATCTGTGCATAGGAGGAATTGCTGCTCTCTAGTAGGGAGCTGGCGGCGACAGCGGCCCAAGGCGGCGAGGATCGGAGGCCGCAGTGATGGCGACTATTTGAAGAGGCTGCGGTGAATGCGACCCCAAGCTGAGGCGGTTCAAAGCGAAAATGGCCAGAGGTAGCGGTGAATGTGACCTGAGGCAACAACGGTCGGAAATGACGGTGGCCGGAGGCACCCGCGGCTAGAAGTGACGACGATCGGAAGAAGCGGCGACAACTAGAGTCAGTGACGGCTAGGTGTGGCGGTCATCGTACGCGGCGACGGCCTAAGGTGGCAGTGACTCGAGTTGGTTGGAGACGACGGTGGCTAGAAGCGGTGATAATAAGATTCAGTTGGATACAACAATGATCGGAGGTGGCGAGGACCGAAATCAGTCAAATATAGTGGCGAACGAAAGCAACGACGACCAGAAGCAGTAGTGGCGGCAGCGAGTGGAGTTGGTCAGATCTACAGTGCAGGAGGTAGGGCTGCAGATCCATATTCTGCAGGCTTTGGACTTGCTCTTTCCCCCAGGTTCTGGTCCTCCTTCATGAGGGATTTGGGGTTCTCTTAGAGTCCAAATTGCAAATAGTTAAGGAACCTAAACCACTTTTGATTGGACGACTTTCATAGATCCTCTTGATCAAACAGTGCTTGATGAATATTTGAGTTCTCTAATGATGTAAGAATTGAGTGTTCTTTAGTCTGTTTGATTCTTTTTGTGGAGACATCCGATTTGACTATAAGTTTGCTATATTGGACCTCCGTTTGACTTTCCAATTATATCTACAAAGCTTCTAAAAGTGGTTTTTTGACTCGATTTGGGCTTGATTCAGCTCAAATTGGACTAATTCTAGTATTTTTGGGACCGTCTCGTCGAGCCGATTAGTCTGACCATAAGTTTGCTGAAATGAGAGCTCTGGTGATTTTTAATCAAAATTTGAAGGTTTCTTACTAAAAAATGTCACGAGATTATGTCATGCTTGAGATTCATGCTAGATGTTAAAAATTTGTTGATGAAGTATCAGTTTTCCTCTTATTTTTGTGCGAGACCAACTTTGTTACTTGAAAATACATAATTCCTTCAAATTGATATTTTTTGTGAGGAGAAATTTATCGTCAAAATACACAATTCCCATGGATTTGTATGTTATCGAACTTATGCTATAAGAATCATATCATGTGTATATATATAAATAACGCGGGTTTTGAATTTAAATAATTATATACATATATATATACATATATACATATATATATATATATATATATATATATATATATATATATATATATATATATATATATATATATATATATATTTATATATATCTATCTATCTATCTATCTATCTATCTATATAACGCATGTGAGAGGTGAGAGGGGAGTGTGGGAGGTTTGATCCACCCTCCATAGATAGTGTTTTTTTGCTTCAGGCGTGTCATGATGGATCAGTGGTTTCATTAGGCAGACAGGTCAGCGGGATGGGATTGGGTTGGCTTTGCGTTATGCTGGATGGATCTACGGGTCGGACTCGGCCGTGGTTGACCTGCGCCGGGTCCCAGATTAGCTGCCGGATCTTGGACCATATTGGATGGTTGTGATCGATCCCGTGGTTCTAGCAATGGATCTGACAATCCAAGCCAGGTGGTAGAGTTTAAAAAATTTGCCTTGAGATTCGTGTTGTGCCTTGTGATTTATGTTAGATGTTAAAAATTTATTGATGACATATCAGTTGTCCCTTTATTTTTAGACGAGACCATAGACTTACAGAGAACCCTGCCAACCAATAGACCACGGTTTGCAGCACACAACCACACACATGTATAAATATATATATCTACCGATCTTCTGCTGTAAGAATCATATCATGCGTATATGTATAAATAACACAAAATTTAAATTTAAATAAGTATATATAGTGCGTAAATATATGTATAAAACAAAGCGTGACATAGTGGACTCTCTGTTATTCTATATGTGCGTGTGAGATGGGAGTGAGGGAGGTTTGAATCCCCCACCACAAATATTTTGTTTTGTTTTTGTTGCTTTAGGTCGTGCCGAGCCCGGGTCCGATTGGCAGTTTCAATAGGCATGCAGGTCAGCTGGTCGGGATTGGGTCGGCGTTGCCTTATGCAGGATGGATCTACAGGTCGAATCAGGCCATGGTTGACTTGCATGGTGTCCCAACTCCCAACTTGGCCGATAGATGTTGGATCCGTGGGATCAGATCAGACGGCTATATCCAAAAGTCCATATTATATCCTTGCATAAGGAGCAGGATCCAATGGTTAGGATTAGTCCGAAAATAATCTAGATTTGGTTCAAATTAGGATTGAATTAGGGTTTCATTAGTCTATAAATAAGACGTTTTGTGGATGGGAAATTCATAACAAAGAGAGAGATAGAGGGAGAAGGGGGAGGAGAAGGAAAAAGAGGGAGAAAAATTCTATGCAGTGGGATGAAATTAACCCAATTCAGGTGGGATGAAACTCAAGGGAGGGTGTCAAAGAAGCCCAAGTGAAAAAAAAAAGCCTAAAAGGAGGAAGAAAGTGTAGAACAGATTAGAACCCAATTCAGGTGGGATGACACTCAAGAGAGGGAGACAAAGAAGCCCAAGTGAAAAAAAATTAGCCCAAAAGGAGGAAGAAAGTGTAGAACAGAGTAGGAAGAAGGTACAAAATGGCTGAGGAAGAAGGTGAATAAGGGAGTAAAAGGAGAGAAGTTTTCACCATCCCCGCCTAACAGCTCATCTTGGATTTTTTTCTGATCTTCTTCCGTAGAAAATCAGAGAAAGGTCGTCCCAAAAGTTATCCCCAACTTTGCCCAACAAGACTTTTAGGACCTTCTTTCGCACTGCTGAGATGATGACATTCGAGGGACCTCTCTTTGCCGAAATTGAGGGGAAGTGTCACAACATTGAGAACACTGTCGAAGCTGACGGAGGGAGACTTGATTATGTTTCGAAAGAAATACTATTTCCTGAATGACATGATGGTAAAGTTGTCAACCCCAACCAATCGAGCTTACTCTTTCCCTTCATGATACATTGTTATTCACAAGGCAATATTGCGAGCTTGTCTGCGACGCTCGAGTTCATTGTCATTCTGAAGGCGGTTGGAGTTTGCATCGCACAATTTTCTTGCTAGGTGGTGTGATCATAATCAAGTTGTCGTCTTTTTCGGAAGACGCGGGTTAAAGTTTACGCCCGTGATTTTGGCTCGGTTGTGCGGAATTGTTTGTGACGCACACGAGTGACTCAGGAGCATCCCCTACCGGGTAGTGACTGCGAGGTACCTCCTCAAAAGTCAACTCAAGGGGCCTCTTATTGGACTTGTTCAATGCCACCGTCGAAGACCGGTCAGGATGGAAGAAAGATTTACTTGGAACTGAGATTCTTGCTTATAAGCTCATAGATATGATGCGCCTAAAAGTGCATCTCCTTTAGGTCCTGAAATGCCAATATTTGCAGTATCCCTTTCTCAGTGTTATGGAGGGAGATGAGCAACGACTGTAACTTCCCTTATCCCTCGCGAGTCCCCCAATTTGTTGTACATATGTTTTCTGAGATTTATAGATTTCTAAGATCTTTTGATATATGTATCTTTCAAGGCTTATAGCTTTAAGATGTTTTTGATATATTTATGTCTTTTGAGGTTTGTAGCATTCATTTTCTCGGGTTTATTATTACACCATAGTCATCTCTTGTCGGTATAAGACATAAGGAAAAGGCTTCAAGAGTCTAAAAAAGGTTATTGGATGCTGAGTACAGAGGTTGTTAGTAGTTGTCACCAGGAATTATCGTTGGATCTTCGATACAACATTATTTATTACCATGTACTTGAGATACGTGGTTACATCGTATTCAATGTATGCTTTTACTTCGTATTGAGAATGCATTGCTACATCATATTTAGGGTTCGTTGCTACATCGTTTTCAGAGTGCACCATTACACAATATTCAAGGTGCGTTAATACACCGTATTCATAGTATACCATTACACAATTTTCAAGATACTTCATTACACTGCATTCAGAGTATTTCATAACACATGTTTGAGGTACTTTGTTACTCAGTAGAGCATGTGGATGGTAGCGAGAAGGGGGTGGTTGACTGATCGTGGTTGACGGTGATTGATGGCTATGAAGATCAGAAGTATAGTCGGGCCTTAAATCCAGAGCAATACTGAAATTAGGCTTCTTCTCTTATTCTCCTCTTTGCTCCAAGAGAAAATAAAAGATCTATTTATTGGCCCAGACAATTTAGTTATTTGGAAAATAATTCCTGTAACCACGTGATCTGATGTCCACATTTATTTATGTTGATCATTGAGCAATTGATGATTTGAAGGTCTTAATAGCCTTGAAATCTAGTGATTTTGAGCTTGTTGGATTTCCATACAAAAAAAAAAAGAGTAAAATTTCAAGTAAGGTCGATGCAACTTGACAACATATGAACATACAAGGAAAAGAAGATTCTAGGTGGCTGGATAGCCAAGTGAAAACCACTAAATAATATCAACAACTACGACAAAGCCTCGATACTTGTGAAAAAAAAAACAAAAAATAAAGACATACAAACAAATGTACGCTAATTCAAAAGCTGCAACAGGATAGCATACCCAATAATATCCTTCTCATAGTCAAAAGCTTTGTAGCTTCATGCTCTCTCTTCAAGAATCAATATTCTTGTATGAAAAGGTGGTCGTTCATTACAAGCAGTGTCTTTCACACAATTAAGAAAAGAGTCGGCTCATATTCAAATAGTTTCGACATAGCCTCCTCAAAATTCTAGTTTATTTGCTGGTTCTTAGGGGCACAAGAATCCCTAGATATCGATATCTTAGAGAGTGATAAGTCTCCTCCAAGAAACGCAACATCAATGCCACGAGTCCCCTCCGGTATGCAAAACAAAAATTGCAACCTTCTTCCACGAAGAATTCCATCTAGAATACGTGACGGTGAATCTCCAAAATTTTCTCCAAAAAGATTCTCCCTTTTCCATAAAGAATCCCCTTAGGAATGCGCAATAGGAAGACTAATTTTTACCCACGAGAAGAATTCCCTATTGAATGCGCGGTGGGGAGACTCCAATTTTTTTCACAAAGTAGTTATCCCGGAATGTGTGGCAGGGAGACTAATTTTTTTTCACGGGAAGATTCTCCTTCAGAATGCGCGACGGGAAGACTTCAATTTTTTCTCACAAAGGTTTCTCTTCAAATGAGGTTTGAGACTCCAATTTTTCTTCACAAGAAAAATACCCTCGCAAAATTCCATACGGAATGCATGGTGGAAGACTCAATCTTTCCTCCTTTTTTTTAAACTTATTTATGGGCTTAAAATGATCCATACAAAAGAGAAACATGAAAACTCTTATTTTAGCAAACTTATAATAAAACTGACTGGATCGACGAGTCAAACATGATCACACCAAAATTGGTTAAATTCGAGTCAAATCAGACTCATATCAAATATTTAAATCATTTTTGAAAGCTTTTTATGCACATCAAAAGATCAAACAAATTCCAAATCTGTTGAACTTATAGTTAAATCGAGCAGCTTGAGAAGACGAATCCAATGAACCCAAAAACACTCAATTTTATTATCATTTAGGCACTAAAGTGTCCACATAATGTCATCTAGTTGAGGTTAGCTCTTCAGGCCGTCCAACAGAGTGGTTTTGATTCGTTCTTTATTTGCAGGGTGGCATCTCCCAGACTCAATAAATAGAGCCTCGCTTCCTATATGAGAAGGGTCCCAGTGCCCAGACCTTGAACTAGAGGAAAAATAAGATTTGTAGTAGGACCGGCAAGGGGCTAGATATTGAATCAGAGGAAGAACTGGATTTGCAGTGGGATCGACAAGGAGCCGAGTTCTAGTGTAATCTCAGATCGAAGACCCGACAAATGCCAACTGCTCCTGCTTGTGTCGGTCATCATCGACAGTCTATTGGTTGTTGCAACGAAACCAATTTCAGAATCACGACGTACGCTGTGGAATTTCAGGTTACGCTGCGAAGCAACGACATTCCTCGAAGACGACATATTAAAGTTCCAACAACTGTTCCTAACTACTCACTTTGACCATTGTGCAACAAATATTGTATGTTAAGGAACTGTGTAACTCTTTTCTGACTGTGGGATAGGGGCTTGTACTCGTAATCATCAACTCATTTAAAATAACTGCAACTCAGGCAATGCTTTATTGTTTTTTCTTTTTTCAGATTTTCATGTAAAATCTTCTGATCTCTCTACTTATCATATATATTATCAATGTATGTGTTGGATTATCGTGCAACGTTAACACGATAATTCATTATAGTATAGCTGCAAAACTTCTAGCATGCATAAAAAAATAAACTAAAAAAAAGTAAAAATTGTATATGTAAGTACTTTAGAATTGATGGGTATGCATGTAAATCCTCCTACTTTATAAAAAACCCTAAACAAATAAATTCAGCAAAAAGGAACCAAATGTTGTTTAAAACTAGACTTTTCGGAATCCGTCTTCAAAGGGAGGAATTTTGAATTTCACCGTGAAGTGACGGCTTTTAAAATCTCGCTCGCTCTGCAGATTGTTGTAATCTCTTCTCAGCTTGAAATGGAGTTTACTGGAAAACCTTAGTGTAAATATAGATTTCAGAAATCTTTAATTTGATTGAAGTTTTCTAAACTGCTTAATAAATGTAATATGCAACTTCGTTCTTAAAATTAATTAAACTGAAATATGTATGTTCCCAGTATGTAGCATTTCGCATCTTAGGGCTTATGCTTTATAAGCGGGCGGCAAGTCTATGTTTTCATAAAAAATGTCATATGGTATGCCATGCCAGTGAAACATGCTAAGAAAACGGGTCTAGCTGAGCGGAACAAGCCATTAAAAGCTTAAATCATATGTAGATAATTTCGTGTCGTCCATTATGGCCATAATTTCTAGTAGTAAACTTGTTTAGACTTTAATTTCTGTTTGCATTTCAGACAAATTGATATATTCATGTGATAGGAAATCTCCTGTAGGTTGCAACCTTTTTTTTTTTTTTGATTCTATCATTCTGTCTGATGAGATGTAAATTTAGCTTTACTAGCTTTTTATATCCTTTTGGAAGTATTGCTTTTTTTCATTTACTCAAGACGTTCAGAATAAAATTTCAAAAGCCACCACCTCATGATGGCATGCTACATATTTTTGATGTGATATGAAAGAATTGGTGGTATTCATGTAATAAAGTGAAGTTTAGGTGTTTGATATGTAAATACATAGGAATTGGGTGTTATGTATGTAAATGCCCCAGTCATTTAATTTTAGGTGTTGATGAAAATAGATGAATAAAAATGAAAAATAAACAATAGAAGCCGTTCTTAAAGACAGAAATGGTGGAAATTGGCAGGGAGATTAACAGTGAGGGATTTAAGGTGAAGTCCGTCTGACGGAGATCTGCGGTGGGGTTCTTGGAGACGTTGAAGGACAAGGAGGCCAGCCAGAACTGGAGACGTTGAAGGACAAGGCAGTATTATTTGTTTTAATATGATATTAAAGTTTAGGTGGTAGACATATAAATTGCAATGCTTTAGGTGTTATGTATGTAAATCCTCCTTATTTTTATGGGATGTCACTTTTTATGGTACAAAAAATTGAAGTAAAGGTGACAAAAATTGATCTGACATGCAACTCGACCTCAACTCCACTAGAAAAATTTGAGTTTGAGTTGATCCGAATATTTTTCAGGTCTGGTCTGAGTAGGGTCTGGGTTAGGAATCAAAACCGATATAAATTTTCAGGTCAGGTTCAGGTTCAAGATGGCCAACCAATGTGAAGTCGACCCATTAATCCAAAAAAGACTCACCAACTTGAAAGTGACACAAGATTGACCTTAGTAATTGTTATGCCCTTATGTTGAACGGGCTATGTTGGTCGAGTTGACAAGCGAAACGTGGGTCAACTTCTGGTTATGCTTTCTAACCCATTCTTTTTTTTTTTTTTCTAAATAGTTTGATCCCTAAACCGACTCACAAACTTGATTTAACATCTCAAGAGAAATTAAAAAGAAAAAAAAACACAATAATTTAATGAAGTGTCAATCTTAATTTATTTAAGAGTAA
The DNA here is from genome assembly GCA_022702705.1 of Papilionanthe hookeriana x Papilionanthe teres. Classification (NCBI taxonomy): domain Eukaryota; kingdom Viridiplantae; phylum Streptophyta; class Magnoliopsida; order Asparagales; family Orchidaceae; genus Papilionanthe; species Papilionanthe hookeriana x Papilionanthe teres. The sequence continues at coordinate 31,284,065 of CM040421.1, forward strand.
AGTGTCAAATTACGCACTGACTATTACTTGACTATTTATATGTTGTTTTAGTCCCATAGTTTATAACAGCGTCAAAATAGACTCCAGTTATTTTAAAATCAAGTTGTAATAGTCCTTGATAGAAATTATTTCAGGTCGATTTAAAGAATCTTAGAGATTATTTTGACATTTCTATGAACTCTGGGTCTAAAAGAACATATAAGTAATTGTCCGTTGTTATGGCATTTTACTCATTTATTTACGTACAAACTTCCAGTCGTTTCTCATGTTTTTGTAAGGTGGATGCGCTACATGCTAAAACTGATGGGGTGGATAGATTAGCTGTCTTGATCTTAGGGTCTTTTCGGAGCAGCTGCAGTTGTTTGAAGTAGCTGTGAAACTAATGTTCAAAAAGTTGTGGTGACCATTTTATATATATAAAAAAAAACATTCACTGCAGGGAGTCATGTATAATGTAAAAACACAGCTTTTAGCTGCAGTTTTTTTTTTTAAAAAAACAAGAAATAATTTTACCAAATAAAAAAAATGTGCGGTGTGATACGACACCGACACCGCCGCCGTCCCAACACCCTAAATGCACCCTTAGGCTTCTGTGGAGAGTTGATATGACCTTGGGCAAGCTATCACAAATTGCGTTGAATTGCTTGCATAACTGGATCTGACCTAATATTATTCCATGGGTTGTGTTTGCCAGCTTGGTCATCATCTTGGATTCATGCCATAAGATACGTGTACATTTTGTACTTCATTGTAAAAGACAAATTTTTAGGATTATTAACGTTACAGGCTTATATGACATCAGCAATCTTATGTTCCATGCATCATATCGAGCAAAACATATGAGATTCTAATACCATAGTTATTATGCTAAATGTGATAGACCAACAATGTGCATTTTATCTTAAAAATTTAGGGAAATTTACATTACCTAGCAGCCTAGCACACAATTCTTATGTACTTAACATATCCCATGCCTAAACTTTCATATTTGCATACATAACATTTTGGTGCTTTAACCTACGAATAAAAATATATACTTCACATTTAAAAAGTGAGTAGTGTTATTTTTGACGTGACATTAATGATTTTGAGTTCTATGATTGTAAATACATAATAATCATGTGCTAAGTATATATATGCCCCTAAATTATCTTATACGAAATATTTTGGTTATTGGTATGTTGAGTTGGTGTTTGAGAGTACAAAGAAGTATTGAAGAGGATTTTAGATGTCAGCGTCATGAGTGAGCAAAGGTGAAATAAGACTAGTGTTGATTTTCATTAGACTATATGCCAATAGATTTATCACATGGCCACAAATTCATGCAAAAATTTAGAGTTGTAAGTGAAATAAATCTTTTTATGCACATATTTTTATTACTAAATATAAATAGTGGTAAATTATAATTTTTTTTCCAATGGATTTTTTAATTATTCATATTAAATAATACTAAATATAAGAAAAATGCATTAATGTACCTTAAAATTTTAACTTATCCCATACAAAACACTGCATGTGCATGCAGCTTAGAAGTCCCCATAAAAGATTCTACCCCCTTCTCTTTTATTTAATAGTACCACATTCCCCCACAACTTAATATTTTACGTAAATTTTTGATGCATAACCACATGCCATGCATTATCTCCCCAATCATATCAATTTGCAACATAAACTAAATCATGAAATTAAATTTAATAATAACATACCAAATGTACATAAGAGCTACGTTTAACTAATAAAAAAGTCACTAAGGACACTGTCTCATTCCCAAAGCACTGCTAACTATTCACCTACTTATAAATATAGAACAAATGTTATTATAATATTGGCAGAAATATAAAGGGAGTAGAGTGGCGCAGCACCATCCTCTCCGGCCGCCGGCGATCTCTAAGCACCAGATGGCAATGTGCATTTCCCCAGCTCTGCAAAATCATTAAAGAATCGTTTCAGATCTCAGGTACTGTACAACAATGGACGGTCAAGATGAACGCAGACATTCATGCATAAATACTATTAAAACTTTACACGAAGCAAATCAATTTATTACTCGTATAGCATATTCTCGGCCCCACAATATACCAAATGGTCTTGAGTGACCCATGTGACCCGGGCTAGTTAAAAAAATAATAATAATAATAAATAATTTAAAAATGTTATTATATTAATAAAATAGAAAATTCAAAAATTTACAAAGTGGGAAGAAAAACGGCAGGCCCTACAGTGTCGCATACAAATTGTCAAATTATAGGGGATTAAAACGCAAAATAAACAGAAAAAATTTGTTTTTGTAATATTAAATTTGACTGTCCGAGGGTGTAAAATGTTAAAATGTAAGATTACGAGGGCTAGAACGAAAAGGAAAAGAAAACACCCGCCATTAATGCAGAGGGAAAGGAGCACGAAAGTGGGTTTGTGGGGAGGAAGACGACGAGTCACATCGCATCGTTCCGCGAGTACTCCTCTCCCCGTGATTGGAAAAGATTCCGTCAATCACGACCTTACATTTCTCAACGGACAAATCACTCAAGAGCCGTTCAAATTAAAGAACAAACGAGTTCACTGGAAAACTTACTCGGCGGCTGAGAGACAACGTAGGCCGCTCCGGCGAAGTCGCAGGATTCTGCAGCTCTTCCGTTCTTCTGATAGTAACTGTTAAAAGCGTAACTGGAATGAGCTTCCACGGTGTTCGGATCATAACATTCCGCTCCCGGTTGAATCGAGCGGCAATCCGCACCTCCTTCCCCGCACGCATAATCAAGCGCTGCCTGCAACCTCTCCCTCCCCACCGCCGCATTGGACACACACCATTTCTCCCCCGTCTTGCCCTCCGCCGGCAAGCCATTCCCACCGCTGCCACTGCTTCCCTTTCCCCTCTCCTCATCCCATCTCAATCCTTTATCATTCAGTGAAAGCTCGATGTCATACACCTTCTCTTCATTCGGGTAAAACAACCCATAGTTTCTCTCCGAGGTCGGCCCTGGTTTCTGGTTCTCGTTGAACAGAGCAAATAGGTAAACACCGATGTCCGCCTTGGGAAGCAGCGGCGTTCCGGCATTGCCGGTAAGAACTCGACGAACGAGATTGCCGTTATACGCCGCCGCATTAGCAGAGTCGGCTCCAATCTCTTTGGAATCGCCCTTCGACGGCCATCCTGTTTCTGATACTGTTATTGGCACGTCGTCGTATTTGAGCTGCGACATTGCGGCAAACACGGCGTCAATTTGGGCGTCGAATAGGCTCAAGTACTTCAACCCGTTGCCGGAATCTACGACGCCGGAATTTGGACGGAATAGAGCGTAGTCGAGAGAGATGACGTCGGAATTAGCTTCGTAGGCGAAGAAAGGGTAAGCGTTCACCATTAAAGATGAGTTGGTTTGGCGGAGGAGATCGAGCATGGGACGAATGACGGATTCGGCGAGTTCCGGGCGGAAGGATCCGGCGGAGGAAGGGTAGGAGGATTGGAGTGCTGTGAGAGCTATGGGGGAGGAGAGTTTGATATCATTGTCTAGGTGGAGGCGAACGAGAGCGGACTGGAGGTTTCTCATGGCTGGTACGAGAAAGGAGGTGAGGTTGCGCGGGTCAACAAAGACTTCATTACCGACGGCGATGGTGCGGATGTTGGTGGAAGGGTGGAAGGCGGCGACGTTGCGTTGAATCCAGTAGAGCGCAAAGGAGGGGCGAGAGGCCGCTGCGGCGAGCTGCTCGTTGGGTAATGTGACAACCGCTTGTATTCCGGTGCCGGCGAGAGCTTTGAGTACGGTTGGATCAGCGTCGTAAAGTTTTACCTGAGTTATTCCATGAGATTTAAGCAGTTCGACTACCTTTGTCGCCGGAGGGAGGTCGTTCGCCACTCGGCCGTAGTTAACTCCGATGAAACCGGCGTCTGGCAAGAATGCAGAAAACAAGGAGCGGACTTTAAGGTTAAAATGTGGTGTTTAGAGAGAAAGGAGGCAGCTTTATGAATGATCTTGACTTACCGGTTGTGAGGAAGGAGGCGGCGGAGAGTAGAAGAAGATAGCAGAATGCGAGAGTTCCCATGGCGAGAGAGTTGCCGAGAAAAGGAGCTCCCTTCAGTTTTCTTCCTACGGTCGTATGGAGGGAAAGAGATGAGAGCTGGGGGAGTTATATTACGTTAGTGGGCCTGCGGTTACGGTCGTGCAGTAGTGCGTCGGCCCACGAATTTGGATTTCGGATCCCCTACAACGTAGGGAACTAATATAGTATACGTAAGACGTTTAGATGGATACACGTGTTTTAAACTCAATGGTTGTTTTCAGTGTTCTGTGTTCTGCCGAGTACGTGCATCGGGAAGCGGACAATGTGGGACCCACGCAGGTACTCGACCGTTCGCCTAACGGATCGGGAAATGGGGGTTAAGAAAATGAGAGAGTTAAGCATGTTGATTAGTCGACTAAACCTATTAATTTGTTGACTAAACGTACTTAAGGTGACAGCTGGCTTTATCTTATTGGGCTTTGAGAATTGGTAGATGAGCTGTGGGGGGAGAGACAAGCCTTGACGGCTAGTTAACGGTAACGATGTTATGACGTCGTGATGTATTTATTACGTCTCGAAACGGTCCGCGGTAAATAAGCTGTTAACTGAGCCGTGTTGCCCTGTAACGGCTAGTTGACGGTCCCAATTGTCGGAGTCGGAATATTTACATATCCAACACTCAAAATTAGATATTTACATTTATAACATTTTAATGTCATAAATATATCCATAAAAAAATTGATTTGAGAGCTTGGGTGTTAGATATGTAAATACATTGAATTAATTAGATGTTGAGATAAAAGACAAAAAAATTTTGTGCCGACTTCTCCTTATGGATTAGATTCTTAGATATAAAATAATATGTCTATTCCTAATTAAAAATATTATCACTAAATTCAACCATCGATAAATACACGTTTTCATGAATAGACAGAATGCTGCAATTATTAACATTTTAATTTAAATCTTAAATATGTAAATACATAAAAATTGTGATATATGCACACTATTTATATCATTGATTATTGATATTTATAACATTAATTGCACCCAAAATATTATAAATAGATTCCCATCATCGTTTAGCACCGCTAATCATCATCGTCAATTACCACCAACTGACAACTAGATACTGTCAATCGATATTGTAATATGAAAAATATAATTACGCTTCCGATCATGACGAGATTTAGAATCATCGATCAATAGTGAATTTTCGCATTGAGTGACACGTGATTTTTCCTTGTAAGTTTTCACGTAAAACTTACAATTAGCCATCATCGCTATTTATTCTTTTCAAATGCATGTATGTGTTGAATTCTCGTACAACGCTAAAACGATAATCAATTACTCTACTGCCGTGAAGTTTCTAGCACGCATCACCAAATTATTGTTGTACGTATTTGAGAAAGGATTATGCATAGATAATATGTAAGGATCAATATATCTTAAAGGTCTCGAAGTCCCATGAAAAAGACCAAGCCTATTAGCCGAAGTGGTCAAACCAAGCCACCTATAAAAGTAGTCAAACTAAAACTACCTAACAAAGTGGTCAAACTGAGCCCACTTATGGAAATGATCTAGCTAGCCCAAGGCGAACTCGCCAACGAAGAAATCATCGTTACATAAGAGTACACATGTCAATCCATAGTTATAGAGCTGTTTGACACTCACGTCACAATCTATAAATTGTATGAGCTAAAAAATAATACGTGACTCTACATCCTAAAAAATAATTGACAATATAAAAAAATAATGGACTTTTTAAGTCTGGATAGAATTTTAAATACAGTGTAAACAGAAGTTATTGTCGCAAACCTGTGCCGTGCCGTGTATTCTACCCACGATGAGTGCACTACTTCATTAATACTCATTTTGACCAAATAAATGAATTAATTATAATTTATATGCAGTTGATTAATAGATATATTATACTTTTATTAAATCATATTTTAAGACTTTAAATGAGTTCGAAATACACTAGAAATGAATTAAAGACTAAATCGATTTATTTAGCATTCCACATATCTTTTTGAAGAAAACTTGATCATAATGCTAAGCCACAAATATGGTTGTCGCGAATAATGAGCTAACCAATTAAAATAAATGAGCTAACCAATAATTTGATCTAACTATGAATCGAATACATGTATGTATCTATATATATATATCTGTATACACTATAACTAGTAGCATGAATTTCAAAGAGAACGAACGGTCGAGAATACAAAACTGCCCTTCTGAGGTAAGTGATCAACCAATTTGAAGCCAAGCATGAGAAGTGGTGTTTCTAAACTTGAGATAGATCAAAGCTCCAGAGATTATTCCCACTCAGTAGTGACAAGATTTGCCAAAGGTGAGGCACAAATCATTCTGCTAGCGAGTCTCGTCAGATACCTTGATAGTCAGCGACATATTCGCCTAAGATCTTGTGAGACGGGATATCCAACCAAGGCTATGAGTGACCAGGAAGAAGAGACACATGTTCTGTAAGACTTAAGTCAAATAGCAAGTGAGTCGTTGCCCACTCGACGAAACAAATAGACCATTCAACCGACTGGCCGACAGAAGCAACAGGTCTCCAGAGTCTATCAGCTAGACCTCTTGACAAAACGGATGATCGTATTCATACAAACCGATTACGCCCTCTCAGCACATGCAGGATGACCAATCAATACGATCAATCACCTCCGACAGGTAGCATTCACATAAACTCACAAGTTATTGTAAACTGTAATTATTTATCTATTAAAAGTGGTTACCATGATGGTTCTCACATTCCTTAATTGTAGTGATTAAACCACTTGAATAAGCAGTCTTAAGAGGAGTAAAAGGACTTTGGCTTTTTCCTAAGAAAATTACTGTGCACTTTCTCTGTCTTTGTCTCTCTCTCTTGCCTCTTTCGTTTCCGACTCTCGTGCTCACAAAAAGACAAGTTAAGATTCAACACTATATATATATAAATATATTTAAAAAATAAACATAATTATGGAGATTTACTAATATAATATCTTCATATCCAAATCACACCAAAATTCGCTTTAAATTAATTAATTTCAACAAAATTTTAATATACTTTAAATCATTATTGTTTAATCCGAAAGTGTCTTGTTGTAAACACACCTCGAGAGTTAGAGCTTGTGTTGAGTGAGAGAGAGAGAGAGAGACAATCCTGAGTACTAGAGAATAAAAAAAAAAAATCTTTATTAATGTTATGACCTCTTATTTTTAAATTAGGGTTTAGGGTTTCAAGTTTCAGAATAAAGTTACATGAATGAAAAAAAGAGTTACTATAGTTATCCAAACGATTGTATTGACCTGTCTTCGACTTATGTTTCATGCAGGTTGGTCGATCAATATTTCGGGTTTTTGACCATATGTTTCTTAAGGAAATCTGGTCATTTGACAAAAGTACATGATCACTCGATTGAGTTCACTTGATCGATGGATCTGTCACTCAAAAGGCTTGATCGATCAAAGTCCTGTGTAGACCGATCCTACTATGTAGTCGATTGATTGTTTGTGAGTGAAATTTTTGTTCTTTGATCTGGAACTTTGTCCACATGCCTTCTTTGTCCCGGCCGACTTTTTTGTAGTATACAATTATATTAATATAAACTCCAATTCAAATTAAATGTTAAAGAAGTAAACGTGTAATGTGAATTAGAGATGCAGCCAAAGCAAAGTTAACCAAAGTCAGTCAGCTTTGGCTAAAAATCCAACCTAAAATATAAGTTTGGTTGGGTTTGGGCAACAACTTCTCCCACCTGCAATTATCATACCACAAAACCTTCTCTACTTTTCTACAGCAATAATTGTCAAATTAATAACTACTGGAAAACTTGCATAAATACCCCTAAATTCTTATGTAATTACATATCTAACCAATAAATTTCAATTTTTATCCCTTCTAAGGAGGACAATAATGGGACGCTACATGTGAATCAATTCCATACTTCATTAAAAGCCAATCAAGAAACCTCTCAAACTACCCCCTAACTGCTTCCCATCAACTAAAAAATGGTGCCGTTTTGGGTATCTTTTGCAATAAATCAATTTACATATAAAAATACTGTAAATAATGATGATTATGTCAGCCTGAGAGTTGTAAATATCAATATGTCAGCAGATATTTTATGCCAATAATAAATTTAATAAACAGCATCATTTTCTAAAACATGATTACTAAATAAAGCCCTATATACTAATAATAATAAAAGTATATGAGGTACAATTTCTTATATGTAGGGGGCTAAACAAGAAGGCCTATAGCTTATTTCGTATTCAGCTTATTTACTTTTACTCGTGTTCAGCTCGTTGTCACGGACATTTAGTCCCACATCGGCTAGGTGTAGAGCCGAAAAGCAGTATATAAGTCCTGGGCTGCCACCTCTCGTAAGGAGTCTTTTGGGAGCGTGACGAGCGAGTATCGGAGCGTGAAGTCTCGTCCGCCGGGCATGTGAGGCTCTCACGGTGCAGGGTCCTCGCGTGGCAGCCGATCCGTGACGAGGCGTCACGTGATTGGGTGGAGGAGAATGTCGAGGACATTTAGTCCCAGATCGAGCTAGTGCAGAGGCCGAAAAACAAGTATATAAGTTCTCGAGCCGCCTACATCTCTTAAGAGCTCTTTTGGGAACGTGACATCGTCCTCTAAATCACTCGTAAATTCAAGTCAAAATTAATTTATTAAAATTTAATAAATAAAATAGCATAACTAAATTACAAAATTTAATTTATTATTTATTTATTAGTTAATTAATTCGAATCAAAACAAGGTGAACACGAATGAACAAACATTTGTTAGTATTCAACTCATTTATAAATTGAGTTCAAAAAATTTATTCACGTTTGGTTCATCTGGTTAACAAACAAATCAAACACGAGCTATTTAGAGAGCCAAACACGAATTATTCACGAACAACAAGCTTAAAAGTAAGAGACAAATAAGCCTTAAAAAGGATTTTATACTTAGTCTAGGGATGAGGCTGTCTAGATCTTGCAAACATATTTAAAGCTATGGATGAAAGAAATAAGCTCATCGACAAGGCGTAGGCAGCTCCTAAGGGATCATACTAAGGCTACCATAGCCATTCAATATAATTTAAGAAGCATGCGGACAATTGCAATAACTTGTAGTCATATTTTTTACACAAACATCTAATTTTTAATCATTTTTATGCTATTTGCTTTGATAGCACATTAGTACCTTCTTTCAAATAGTTAATTCGGTTTTAATTTCAGTGTAAAATTAAGGTTTAATAAAAGTAACTCCAAATGATTTGGATAAGCTAATGATGATGAAGAAACGAGAAGGATATATCATTGCGTTGAAGCTATAATATGATAAATTTAAGAAAGTTTTACATGTAGAACACTGACTTTCTATGAATTTACAAATCTAACGCCTGAACTTCAATTTTTATATATGTGTCACCTTACTTATGCATAAAAAGGGTATAATTCACATTTTAAAAGTTAATTTAATGATATTTTTGATGTTATATGAAATATTTGGGTGGTATAAATGCCAAAAAAGTAAAGTTTAAGGGTTAGATATATAAATACAAAGGAATTGGGTGGTATATATGTAAGAACTTAATGCCTGATATCAAAATTTAGTGCAACATTCTAACAGACGCCAGAACAGGTTCCTAATGCCTGAAATTAAAATTTTCTAAAAAAGACTAAGACAAATTAGGGCAATTTTACTAAAGCTAGAAAGGCATATAAGTGAACTATTTCACCAACAATAACTAGAATTCTGCGAGGATTTAAATGATGCCTGATTGGAACTGTCGCTAAGATTTCTATTATAGCTTCACCACAAAAACCAGAAACCAAAGTTGTGTTCTTATCTAAAACATCAATAATTGAACAAAAACCTCTGATGAAAACTTTGGCAAAACAACCAAGATACATTGATTTCATGCCAATAATGGAATTTCTCTAGCTTTTATGCGAGCAAGGTGCCAAAATATTCCCCAACTGATTACATGAGGCGGTTTTAGTGAGTGTCAATTTGGTCACAGAATCTTTAAATTGGGTGTGAAATAGTCCATATGAAGGAGTATTAGACTCCCAATCTAATAAGTCTGTGAACTAGTTCGACACTTCTATAAACAATGGGACTAAAACGTTCTCATGTAAATAGTCAGGAACTATTTTGGTACATTGATCATTTTTATTTACAAGAAATCAATAAAACAAAGAATGAAAATAGTCCCCTGACTATTTGCCAGAGGCCAAAATGGTCCCTGATTATAGAAAAGGTACATTTAATCCACAGGCTATTTAAATATAAATCAAAATGGTCACCTGACAAGACTATTTTACTAGTCTGAGGACTATTTTAATCTATATATAAAAGGTCTGGGGATTAAATTCATCTTTTATATAAATCGGGACTATTTTGGCCCTTTACAAATAGTAAGGTAGATCATTTTGGATTATTTACTCTTTTTCATTATAATATGCAAGCATTCCTACAATCAAATCATAAAAGCAGAATAAAGAAACCCATTTTAGCAATCAATAACTCCATCATCCTAATAAGTTCAGAAGTGATATAATCACACATCAAAATATCCAAGAATCAAGTGAAGTAAAACAATATTCATAAATATTGTTCATAATAGCTACTCTTTACTGTTTAATTTCATGAATTAACAAAAGAATCCTTATATTTTAGCCAATTAGCATCACACATGGCATGGACTTTCAGGAAGCACAAAAACTTAAAAATTTCAAAAGTGCGTGTGCGCGCACACACATATATTTCACAGATCCACCTAAATGTTATCTAACTTCATACTTCAATAGGCCCACCTAATTGTTATCTAACTTCCTACTTCAATAGGCCCACATTGAATTTTGTCCTCACACCTATTAACAACCCGATGGAACAAGGCCTCATAGTCATGCATATTAATTTTCATTCCCAACCAACCACCACCCTAATCTCCCACACATTAATTTAATCCAACCATACTCATCAATAGTCCTTAGGAACCGCCATCGCATGGTGCATGGTGCATGGTGCATGGTGCATGGTGCATGGTGTGAATGGTGGCAGCACACAATATGTTTTAAGAAAATGAAAATCAACCAATAAATAAATAATATATTAATATAGCAACAAGAAAATATATATATATATAAGCAACATCGACATCAGAAATTTTCAACACTGAATCTCTCAACCACTAAAAATAAACATAAGCAACATCAACATCAGAATTTTTCAACACTGCATCTTTCAACCACTAAAAACTGTCAAAAATGACGTCCCTTTTATGCAAAAAGAAAGAAAAAACCGCATAATTCACATTGTAACATTCCAACTAATATTTCTAAAAGATATTGACTTCTAAAACTACAACTACGAGGCAATCAAAGGAAGAAAGGAACACAAAATCATTAAAAGGATTTCGTTTGGCATCTGCCAAGGTTTATCTCATAGCCTTAGCTACAATATAAGTCGTGTCGTGTTCCACTATGACATTTGTTGGGGCACACCTCATAGCCTTCTTCTTGATAACAAAATAATAATAATAATAATAATAAAAAGATGAGATATTGTTCTTTTGCAAATTTGATTAATAGCACTTTAAACCGTAACAATTAAAGTCGAAATGCACCCCACCATGGCATCATTTCGGGTGTCTCATAGAGTTTTCTACAATGTTGATTGCATCATGCACCGCTATAGAATCTACCAAGGCGAGGACGATATCAATCTTGACAAAAGAAAATCAATAAAAAGTAAGAGAGGGCGTCAAATTATAGTCCAATTTGTAATAAACATGGACGTTTTAAACCATATTGCAAATTGATTTATATTTAACTTAAAAAAAACCACAAAAAAAAAGAAGTATTAGAGGTTCGAATAGAACCCTAGCAAACCAAAATGCCCATAGTGTCCAGTAAATTAAAAAAATCATTTAAATGACATCTTAAAGTCTGGATTACTACAATGCACACCTGATGTTATTCTTGACACATGGAAATAAATAAAAATCAAGAGAGAGTGTTGCCTGATTCTAATCCAATGTCCTAATAACCGTATATGTTTCAAAACATCAATTAAAATTTCGTGAATTGACTTAAGTTTGATTCTCAAATAGTCGAAAAAATATAGTAGGAATGGTTCGGAAAGATCCCATAGCCACCCTGAATATCCACAATGCTTGGCAGGGTGAAAAAATCATTTAAACGAGACATCTCAATGTAATTCCATGGTCCAAAACTCAAATGAATTTTGCATTGACTCAATTGATCAAGTGGATAGGCCAAGGGCACGAGTTCAATCTTGACATCTCCTAGTTGATCCAAGAGTCCTAGTCAGCAATCACCTCAATACGCATTAAAATATGCACTACATCAAAAACCTAAATAAATTAAAACGTCTTGCCAATAACTTGAGGTTTTAAAGTCCACCATTAAATCCATTTCAATATGAACTGTAAGACCCGTGTGGACATGTCAAAAATAAGGTTTGTAAACTATGACCAACTGAAGAACTAATAAGTAAATAAGCACTGTCAACCAATATAACAATTAACAACTCATGTCATCCTACCTACAAAGCAAGATTGTAAGATCCACAATTAATTTGATTCCAATATTTGACTAGCAAGTCCCACAAGCGGCATATTGAAAGCCGTACCGTAAGCCTCGATACTTTGGACAGATCACAAATAAAGTAAATAAGCTATAAAAAATCAATCTAATTAATTAGGCCATCTTATCTATAGGCTAAGATCATGTAACCAATTCTTGGGCTTCCCTCATCCTCGAAATTTTCAGTCCAACTTATGGGCTTTCAAAAAGATCTAAGCAGCATCCTAAAATCTAAACTTGACCCAGCTCTCATGCTAACTTAAGCCAACCCTCATTATAAGGTGCTAAGGGAGTTCTCAATTTTGGCGAGGCTTTAATAGGTTGAACGAAACACAATGGTCAATTTTTAATGTAACACAATATTACATTTTTTATGAAAGATGACGATGAATGAGAAAGCTAAGATTTGGATTTGAAATTCTTATTCTCAAAATTTTCTTCCCCCAAATTTTCAGTTTAGAGTAAAAAAGTTGGTATTTAAAAAAGGTCATGCATTAGGAATTATGAAATTTTACAGTCGTAGGAAAATAATATTTGTACTTTTTTTGGTTTGGAGCATATGGAATACAAATATCATTGATAGATTTAGTATCAAATTTGTTCCAATGCTAAGAATGAATACTAAAACAACAACAACAACAACAACAAAACCTTTATCCCATAAATGGTCAGCTACATGAATCCTTTTTCTCCAATGCATCCTATTTAGTGTCATATTTTCATTTAATTCTAATAAATTAAGATCATTTTAGACAATATGCCCAAGTCTTCATAAGTCTGCCTTTGTCTTTCTTAACATAAGTCGAATCTAAAACATCTACTCTCATAATCAGATCATTAGATGGTCGGCGTTTAATATGATCAAAACATCTAAGACGACTCTCCCTAATTTTGTCATTTACTAGAGCTACAATAACCCTATAACAAATATATCCATTTCACATTTTGTCTCTAAGCGTAAAGCCACTCATCCACCTAATCATTCTCATCTCGGCAACACTTAACTTAGTATTATGCTTCTCATTTAAAGGCCAACATTCAGCGCCATAGAGCATTGCAGGTCTCACCACCATCTTATAAATTTTTCCTTTCAGTCTAAGCAGTACTTTTCTATCACACGATAGACCCGAAAAAATCCTACACTTCAACCAACCAACTTGAATTCTACTAATAACATCCCCATCTATATCAAAATCACTTTGAACAATAGACCCGAGATAACTACTGTGTTCACACATTTTAGTAATTTGATCACCCATAGTTACATTCTGTCACTAGAGCTATTACTACTAAAATTACATTCCATGCATTCAGTTTAGTTCTACTCAAACGAAGGCCTTTAAACTCCAATGTAGACTTCCACAATTCAAGTTTTTCTTGAGCTTTTCTCTCGACTTATCCACGAGAAGGATATCATCAACAAAAAGCATACACCAAGGTACATTCTCGTGTAAATGCCCAGTAAGAACATCCATAACTAAAGCAAAAAGATATGGGTTAAAACCGATCCTTGATGTAATCCAATATAAATAGGAAGATATTTGGTCAATCCTCTTTATGTTTGAACACAAGTAACAGCTCTAGTGTACATATCTTTAAGAACTTGAATATAAGTCATATCAACACCTTTCTTCTCAAGATATGAGTTTAAAGCCGATCTTTGAAGTAATCCAATATAAATAGGAAGATATTTGATCAATCCTCTTTCTGTTTGAACAAAAGTAACAACTCTAGTATACATATGATTAATGACTTGAATATAAGTCAAATCAACGCCTTTATTCTCGAGATATGGGCTTAAAGTCGATCCTTGGTGTAATCCAATATAAATAGGAAGATATTTGGTCAATCCTCTTTCTGTTTGAATACAAGTAACAACTCTAGTATACATATCTTTAATGACTTGAATATAAGTCATATCAACACCTTTCTTCTAAAGTACTCTCCAAAGAATATCTCTTGGGATCTTATCATATGTTTTTTCTAAATCAATAAAAATCATATGTAAATCCTCCTTATTATCTATGAACTTCTCCAAACCTCTTAATAAATACAAAACTTCCACAATAGACTTGCCCGAATAAAATCTAAATTGATTATAAGAAATCTTTGTAATACATCTTAACCCATGTTCAATTACCTTCTCCCATAACTTTAAAATATAACATCAATTTAATTCCTCTATAATTTGCACACTCTTGTGCATCCCCTTTATTCTTAAAAACGAGGATCAAAGTACCCTTCCTCCACTCCTCAGGCATATTTTTCGCATTTAAAATAATCTTAAAGAGATTAGTAAGCTCACCCAAAAACTCTCAAATCTTCTAAATATTTCAACACTTCATTTGAGATATCATCATGTCCTACAGACTTTCCACACTTGATTTTTCTTTAAAGCTTCCTAAACCTTTTTTTTACTAATACAACAGTAAAAATGAAACATTTTATTATTATTAACAATATTAAAATCACTAAAGTCAATCCTATTTTCAGAAACTTCATTAAAAAGTTTTTCAAAATAACTCTCCCACCTATGCTAAATATCTTTTCTAAAAAAATCACTTCTTGAATTTTCATCTTTAATATATTTTACTTGAGTTAAATTTTTATTTTTCTTTTTCTCTTTGTTTGGCAAGTTTATACATATATTTTTCACCCTCCTTAGTATCTAATTTATAATAAAGATCACTAATGATACGACAACAAAAAATTTTCATTATCTAGCACGAATCTCGATGCAATCTTTTGAGCAAGAAAGGTTCAAATCTTGATAAAAAGTCAACCAGAACTTCGATTTCAACAAACTTATAGTCAAACTGACCAGCTCGATGAGACGAACCTAATGATATAAAAACTAGTCAAATCTGAGTCAAATCAAGCTCATAACAAGTCATTAAATCACTCTTGAAAGATTTCTGGACAAATTTTGAATGTCAAACATATGCCGACACTAGCAAACCTATACTGGAATCGAGCGTCTCGACAAGATGAATCCAATGAACGCAAGATCACTCAATTCTGACATCGTCATGACCATCAAATGCCCTTTAAAAGCCGTCTGATTAAAAGAAGCTCTATGGACCGTTCGATCAAAATGACTGCATTAATTGCACCAAAAATACTATAAATAGAACCCCCAACCCTCACATGAGTAGAGGGGAGGGGGTGAAACCTAGAGAGAGTCTGAGGCCTTGAGGAGAAGCTGCAGTTTAGCACCACCGCCAACCGTCGTTGACCACCGCTAACCTCTGTCGACCACTGTTGACCACCGCCGACCACCGTCGACATCCGTTGATCATCGCAGAGCACCATCGACCATCACCTACCGTCGTCAACTACAGTCAATCTCCGTCATCGACCATCACAGACCTCTGTTGACCTCCGCCAACCGTCGTCGACCACCGCTAACCACCATCGTCAATTATCATCAACTAGACGCTGTCAATCGACATTATAATAAGAAGAATATAATCACCATTTCTCGTTTGTGAGATAAGAGATTTCTGCAATCATCAATCAATATTAGATTTTCGCAACTGGGCCAGGCCCCGTGATTTTTCCCTTTACGAGTTTTCCACGTAAAAACTTTTGGAGTCGTCACTGTTTATTTTCTTTTTCATCTGTGTGTGTTGAATTCTCGTACAATGCTGAGACGATAAATCCTTTACTCTATCGCCGTGAATTTTCTAGCACACATCAGTTTGGCTCCGTCTGTGGAAAGTTCTCAATCCCACCACTGATGTACTTGCTCAATTTCTCACAAGGCAAGCAGACAAAATATTTAGGACAACGAAGCACCTCACTCCAACACCTATCGTTCCAGGGAGCAGTCACGAAGTCAAGGGCGGCATGTTTCTTCATCTTCCCGTCATGGAACACGCTATTCTGCCAACGAGAGGGTTTCAGGTTCTTTTATGGAAGAACGCATGTGAAAAATGGAAGAGTCTCAACTGCAGATCATACAACTCCTACGCGGGACCCAACAATCAACGATGAATGAAACTCATTTACCATTAAATCTGCGACATACGAGAGACATGCCTTGAGGATACGACCAGCCCTCCTCCTCAAGAAAGAACACTTCCCCTACCAGGTAATCATGTTGAACTCCTAGACACTGTAAGTTCCACTCATTCATTTCATGCAGCTCGCTGACACCACCACATCTTGCTACCATTCTAAATGATGTTATCTATAACGAACTACGTCACCTCGTCTGGGAAGAGTCTCCCATAGAGAAAAAGGATCGATTCTACACTCACCATAACATTAATGAATCCTCTCACTTAGTGAATGTGGTACTCTAACACCACATCCCAACTGGCTTCAAGCTGCCAAACATTGACGCATATGAAGGGATAACTGACTCCTATGAACATATTGATTATTATCGAACCATCACGCACATTCAGCGTTCCTCTGACGCGCTTCTGTGTCAGGTGTTTCCTGCCACTCTTAAGGGACAAGCTCAAACATGGTTCTACTCTCTGTCATGGGACACTGTAAACACCTTTAACGAGCTGGCTAGACTATTTGTCGAGCAATTCATATCAAATAGACGAATCCTCAAGGATTGATCCCATCTGTCAGGAATTCGTCAAAGTGAAGGAAAATCACTCGAGGACTACTTCCAAAGGTTTTCTACTGAAGCTCGACAGATTCCGGGAGTAGATCCGGAGTTACTAAAAGGGGTCTTCCTCAGAGGGCTCCGCACAGGACCCTTCTAGTCATCATTGATGCGGGAGACAGTTTATTTTTATGCTGACCTTGTACACCGTGTTGAGGCACAAATCCTTGCAGATGAGACCATCATTGCTCACAAAAAACAATTTGAGTGATTGGGGGGCAAGCACAAGAATAACGCTGGGATAACAATCAAATCTCACAGGGAAAAAGGTTTGAACCACAGGTGAATCGTGAGCAACGATCAGAAAAAGAGTACAAGCCACTCAACACGACACGTATTAACAGCTTAATGGCCATCAAGGATGAAAATACTATTAAGTGGCCAAAGCCATTAAGAAATCCAAATGGCGGAGACCAGTCTCAATATTATCATTTCCACCGTGCAAAAGAACATTCAACAAAAAGATGTTTTCAATTAAAGGAAGAAATTGAACGTTTGATACGCCAAGGTCACCTGGGTCGCTACTTACAAGAATAATGTGTGAGAAACCAGAAGAGAATCGTTGGAGTTGTCGAATGAGAAGTGTAACTCTAACTCATCTTATCTGAGTAAAAGATTGGCTTATAAACTCTTAATTTTATTTTAGCAAAATTTTCATGTTGCTTTAAAATGCCATCTCATTTAAATTTTTTTATTTTCTCATTAAATAATTTTGTATAGAAAGTCCCCTTGATGAAAAGAGGCACCATGCCCCTATAACTCGAGCCCAAGAGGCAAGATTCGACGGGAAGATACGGTACTCCTGAAAGACAAGCTCAAGAGGCAAGACTCAATGAGAAGCTACCATGCCCCGGAAGACTAGCTCAAGAGGCAAGTCTTGATAGGAAGCTAGTAGTGGACAGTGTTCTCACTCGAAAGACTCTATGAGAGCAAGTGGTTTACATGGTCTTCACTGAAAGACCTCAGAAGGGTACAAGCCTCAGAAGACACATGTACACTCAAAGACCTCAGAAGACACAGATATATCAAAGAACTCAGAAGACTGCAAGCCTCAGAAAACACAGGTAAATCAAAGACCTCAGAAGGTTACAATTCTCAGAAGACAAAGATACATCAAAGACCTCAGAAGTCTACAAGCCTCAAAACAAACAAGTGTATAAAATTCCTCAGAAGACTAAGAGCCTCGGAAGAATTTTGCATAATTAAGAAACTACAGCAATCGTAGAAGCAACAAAGAAATACATTGTTATCATCTACAATTGTCATATAAGATGATTAAAAATGCTACAAATACCAATATATACTTGTACAAGGGCTACAACAAATCAATTCATCTTCAATTAGAGTCGGCATCGCCTTCCTAAAATGCAATATTTCTGATGATCGTCAAGGGGTCTTCAGATATCGCTACTATATAAGCATGAAAATCCACCCTCATGACACGACGAGAAAACTACAACATTTCTTCATCACATTCAGAACATGCAAGAGTGACACAAAAATCTCATCCGCAACGCACCGCCACAACCCGTAGTCGCAGCAGGACGTCACGCCACAACACGTCACCGCAACGCTTTGCAACAACGTTTCTCCGCAACACTTCGCCACAACACAATTTGGCGCTGCAACTCTTCGTTGTAACTCAGCACCTCAACGAGTCGTTGCAACAACCCATCGTGATGCTTTGTCGCAACGCGTCGCCGCTGCGTACCTCTGCAAAGTGTTGCGTTGCCGCGACGCCCCGCTGCAACGCGTCACCGCAATGCATTGCCCCCGCATCAATGCGTCGCCACGATGCCCTGCCGTAACGCGTCGCCATGACGCCCCGTCGCAACGCACCGCTGCAACCCGTCGCCGCAATGCATCACTACGATGCTTCACCGTAACATGTCGCCATGTTGCATCACCGCTACGATGCCCCGCAGGAATGCATCTCCATGATGCCACACTGCAACGCGTCTCCACGACGCTCTGCCGCAACACGTCGTCACGACGCCCCGCCGCAACGCTTCATCGTAACGCGTTGCCGCAAAGCACCATTGCAACGCGTCGCCGCAATGCATCACTATGACGCTTCACGACAACATGTCGCCGCGTTGCATGTTGTAACGCGCCGCCAAGACGTCCCGCAGCAACGCGTCGCCACGACACTTCGGCGCAACGCGTAGCCATTACTCCCCGCCGCGACGCTCTGTCGCAACTCGTCACCGCAACGCATCGCTGCAATTCATTGCAACGCACAGCCGCAGCGCACTGCCGCGACGCTCCTTCGCAACTTGTTACTGTGAAGCAACGCCGCAACCGCAACACGTCGCCGCATTACAACAACGCGACGTGCCACGGCGATATTCCTCCACAACGAGCCGCGGCGACTCTACCCCCTCATTTAGGCCTATTTATAGGCTCAAAAAGAACTTTAGTTATAAATACGCATTAATATATAAATCCAAAAAGAAGTGCAAGCATTAAATGCTTATTAAAAAAAAAGAAAAACTTTTCATATTAAAAAAAAAAGAAAAAAAGACTTTTCATACTATAAAAAACGATAAAGAAAAAAAAAAGAGAAATGACTTCATATTCTAAAACAAAATAAAATATAATAAAATAAATAATAATAATAATAATAACAATAAAAGAAGCTTTAGATATCAATATTTTCGAACGACGAAATTGGACACGTCCGAAAATAGGAGGCAACTGATATGTCAACAACAAATTTTCATTATCCAGCACGAATCTCGATGCGCGACACAGATCTCGGTACAATCTTTTGAGCAAGAAACGTTCAACTCTTGATAAAAAAAGTCATCAAAAAATCTGATTTCAGCAAACTTATAGTCAAACTGACCGGCTTAATGAGACGAACCTAATGATATAAAAACTAGTCCTATCAGAGTCAAATTAAACTCAGATCAAGTCATTAAACCACTCTTGAAAGATTTCTGAACAAATTTGGAAGATCAAACATATGCCAACACTAGCAAGCCTATACTCGAATCGAGCGTCTCGATAAGACGAATCCAACGAGTGCAAAATCACTCAATTCAAATGCTCCTTAAACGCCGTCTAATCAAGCGAAGCCTTCTGGACCGTCCGATCAAAATGACTACATTAATTGCACCAAAAACACTATAAATAGATCCCCAACCCTCACATGAGTAGAGGGGAGGGGCTGAAGTCTAGAGAGAGCCTGAGGCCTTGAGGAGAAGCTGCAACTTAGCACCACCGCCGACTGTCATCGACCGCCGCCGACCACCGCCGACCACCGCCGACCTCTGTTGATTACTATTGACCACTGTCGATTATCACCTACCGTCGTCAACTACAGTCAATCTCCGTCGTCGATCATCACCAACCTCTGTTGACCTCCGTCAACCGTCGTCGACCACCGCTAACCACCATCGTCAATTACCACTAACTAGATACTGTCAATCGACACTGTAATCTGAAGAATATAATCACCATTTTCCGTCTATGGGACAAGGGATTTCTGTAATCATCAATTAATAGTGGATTTTCGCAACTGGGTCAGGCCCCGTGGTTTTTCCTTTTACGAGTTTTCACGTAAAAACTTTTAAAGTCGTTATTACTTAATTTCTTTTTCATCTACGTGTGTGCTGAATTCTCGTACAACATCAAGACGATAAATCTGTTACTCTATCGCCGCGAATTTTCTAGCACGCATCAACTAAAAATAAAATTTTTAGCATCACAAATTGTTTTCTTAGACTCCCAACGGGTCGTTGGATATTTTTCTTAGTTCTCTAAGCTTTTACATTTAAACAAATTTTTATAACATAATTTCTTATATTTTATCTTTTCTTGCACATTATTATTTCACCATCAACTACTTTTATTTATAAAAACTTTTTATTTTGATTCTTCATGTACATCTTTTGTCACTTATTTAATAGTATTTGTTATTTTATCCTACATAGAATTTGCTTCTTTATGAACATCCCAAATTTTGAAATATTGAATTTTACTCATAAAAATAATTTTATTTGTCTTCAAGGTACCCCTATATAATTCTACGATGATAATTCATAGTATTCTTTATTTAACAAATCTTCATTTTAAAATCTAAAACTAATAATGGATGTTGAGTACTTAAATCCTCAATTGGAATGACATAACAATCTTTACATTCTCAACGATCTCTTCTCATCATAAGAAAATAATCAATTTTTATTTTATTAGAAGCATTTTTATGAGTAATAATATATTTATCGCTTTTCTTAAATAAAATATTAACAATAATAAAATCATAAGCTAAAACAAAATCTAATATGACTCTACCTTGTTCAATAATCACTCCAAAACTGTAGCCACCATAAATATTTCTAAAATCTTCTACCACTCTATCGAAATGTACATTTAAATCTCCTCCAATAAAAATTCTTTCATCAAGAGCTATCATTTGTATTAAGTCTTCTTAGAATATATATTAAAACCTACCTGAGGGACATAAGCACTTATGATATTGAAAATCTTAGTATCAATAATAATCTTAAGGGCTATAATACTATCTGCAACTCTAGTAATTTTTACAACATTATATTTCAAACTCTTATCTATAATTACGCCTGCACCATTTCTAATGCGACTCGTACCTGAATATCAAAGTCTAAAACAGAAGTTATCAATCTCCTCAGCCTTTTCTCCAACCTATTTAGTTTCTTGAATTTGAGGCTTGAGACCCGACAATCGCAGTGTTAATGCTAAGAATGAATATCCATGAAAATTTCGCACAAAAAAATTTTTGGAACAAAAAAGAATTATTTTGATTTTAGTAAATAATAGAGAATAGTTTAAAGAGTTTGAAATTCAAATAATCTTGCGAGCATCTATTAATAAAATATGAAGCTGCATTTTTCTCTGGAAGTACTACCTTGGAAAACATTAGTGAATTCAAAATATCATTTAACATTATAATTTTTTAGGGCATAAATTTTGGGTTGATATTGGGTGTGAATCATGGAGTTAAAGTTGAAAATTTTGCCCATCTTTGAATTCTTCTTTCAACAGGAAAACTAAACTTTGAAAGGGATGATTGATGAAGGAAATAAGTTGTAGAATTACGCTCATAATTACCCTTTAATACGTACTATATTTAGACATTATTTTAATTCATGAATTTTAGCTATTTATGTTATTCCGTAATTATAGAAAGGACTTAATTCTTTTCCTTATTCTTGTACTTGTAATCACCTATTTATAGGTGAATTCTCTATGGAATCAAGTGAGCATAATTTAAAATTCGCATGGTATCAGAGCCATTAGTGAAGCTCTCCCGCTCGATCGAAGCCTATTCCCGCTCGATAGTCTGCGTCCCGCTCGATCGTTTGCGTCCCGCGCGACTGCTTCCTCCAGTTCGATCGTCCGCTCGTCTGCGTCCCGCTCGTTCGTCTCCCGTCTGCGATCGTCTCCTGCGATTGTCCGGCTCGTTCGTCTGCGATCGTCTCCAGATCGTCTCCCGTCTCTGCGATCTGCGATCGTCTCCCGTCTCTGCGATCGTCTCCGGCTCGTTCATCTACGATCGCCCGCTCTGCTTTCTCCGTTCTGGGATCGTCTCCTGCGATCGTCTCATGCTCGTTCATCTGCGATCGCCGGCTCTGCTTTCTCCGGCTCGTTCGTCTCGCTTTCTCCCGACAATCGCGGACCATCGAGCGCGACGACTCGAATCGCGCTTATCCCGCGATTGTCTCTCCCGATAGCCGACACGTTCCAGTCCGTGCTCCTTGTCGACACAATCTCTTCTCTATTCATTCCATTGGACTCCTCTTCCCTCCGATGACTAAGTACGGCCATGCCTGCAACTCGTCCTCCACTAGTGACGTCACTTCTAGCTACCCCTCCGCAATTGGGTCTCCGATGCCCAGCAATTCAGACAATAACTCTGTCCTCATCACCAGTCACAAACTCACCGGCCATAATTATCTCCAATGGTCGCAGTCAATCATGATGTTTGTATGCGGCAAAGGCAAAGATGACTACCTAACTGGTGATGCTCCAGCTCCGGCGACGACTGATCCATCATATAAAACTTGGAAATCCGAAAATAATATGGCTATGGCTCGGCTCGTTAACTCGATGGCCCTCGATATCGGCGAGAATTTTCTCCTCTATAAGCACGGCTAAGGATATCCGGGATGCCGCCCGTGAAACATATTCTAGTTCGGATAATACAACTCGAACTCTTTGCGATCGAGACCCTTCTTCATGACTTTCGTCGAGGTGATCTCTCCGTCACTCAATACTTCAATACTCTTACTCGATATCGGCGAAGAATCAGATTTATTCGAGGTGTACCCTCGAAGTGTCCCGAAGACACTAGTATATTTCGCCAAATCGTGGAACGTAAGCGCACCTTCAAATTTCTCCTCGGCCTCAAATCCGAGTTCGACCGTACTCGCTCGCGGATTTTAAGTTCGAAATCTCTCCCAACAATTCGTGAAGTTTTTCCGATGTGCGCCGCGAAGAGAGTCGCCAAAAGGTCATGTTAGAGCTTCCTCTTCCACTCCGGTCCCCGACGGATCCGCCCTCGTCGCTCACATCCCATCCACAGACAACCGCCAACGCCAGGGCCGCCCGTGGTGTGATCACTGCCGCCGTCCTGGCCATACTCGGGATACTTGTTGGAAGATTCATGGAAAACCCACCAATGGAAAGACCAAACGTGATTCTCGGGCGACCTACCACCATCACTACGGAAGTTTCTCCGGAACGAGCCCGTTCAGCGAAGAACAGATTCATGCTCTCCAGAAGATGTTCGGTCAGCTGTCTCTAGTCCATCCTCCTAGTGTAACATCAGGTGCCACCGGCCTTGTTGCCCAACAAGGTATTTTCTCATCTGCGTTCGTCATGGATTCAACCTCTTCTCGCCCAAGGATTGTTGACTCAGGTGCCTCCGATCATATGACCGGGATATTTCCTTATTAGTGGATTACCGACCGTGTAATCCAACCCTCATCGTTCGGATCGTCGATGGATAGGCCTCCAAAGTTGTTGGTCTTGGTTCCGTCCGCATCTCTCCGCATCTATTTCTCACCTCTCGTGCTCCATGTTCCTACTTTGGATTGTAATCCGGTCTCTATTAGTAAGTCTCACTCATGATTGTCATCGTGTTGCTAAATTTTTTTCCATATGTTTCGTGAATTTCGTGATTTGAAGTCGGGGAGAATGATTGGCGATGCTCGAGTTGCGCAGATGGTCTCTATCTTCTCAACAAACCCTCCGTTGGTCTTGTTTCACCCACTCGGTGGTGCTCCAAGTATCTAATCTGTCTTGCTTAAATCCCCTAAGACATCCGTCTTTCATTCTAGTGTTAATAATGATAGTGAAATCATGTTACTTCATTATCGTTTAGGTCATCCTAATTTTATGTACCTTGGGAAACTGTTTCCTCATTTATATATTAATAAAAGTTCTATCACCTTTAATTGCGAATTTTGTCAACTTGCCAAACACACTCGTACTTCATTTCCTCGTTTATCATACCGACCCACTCGTCCCTTTTCCCTAATCCATAGCGATGTCTGGGGTCCCTCTCGTGAAAAAAATATTTCTGGGGCCCAATGGTTCGTGTCCTTTATTGATGATCACACACGCGTGACCTGGATCTATCTAATGCGCGATAAATCCGAGGTAGGACCAATATTTCGTGCCTTCTATCAAATGATCCTCACTCAATTTGACACTAAAATTCAGGCTCTTAAAACAGATAATGCACGAGATTTTTTCAACACCTCCCTCGGAACTTTTCTTACTCACAATGGCATCCTTCACCTTGGCACGTGTGTTGATACTCCCCAACAAAATGCGGTCGTCGAGCGAAAAATCGTCACTTGTCGGAGGTAGCCCGCGAGCCTCATGTTCACCACATCGGTCCCTAAATTTTATTGGGGCGAGGCAACATTAACTGCTGCATATCTCATAAACCGGATGCCCTCTCGTATTTTGGGTTTCCTTAGTCCAATTGATGTCCTCCTTCGCTCCTATCCAACTACCCGTGTCCTCCCTTCAGTTATCCCTACCAAATTATTTTGTTGCTCCGTCTTTGTTCATATTCACAAACAACACCGCAGTAAATTAGATCCCATATCAGTCAAATGCATCTTCATACGGTATTCGACTCAATAAAAAGGCTACGAAGTGTTATTGCCCTTCAACTAAAAAGATCTATAATTCTATGGATGTCACCTTTTTGAGCATCAGCCATACTACCCGCAGTCTGTTGTTCAGGGGGAGAGTCGTAGTGAACAACAACCCTGTGTTCTTTTACCAACTGACACGGATCTTTCACCGGCTATCCAACCTCCTCCATCTCCTATGCCAAACCTATATACACATCCCGCACCTCAGGAAGTTCGGGTCTATACAAGACTGAACGAACTCGCTGAAAGAATAGAGAACCAAATACCACTTCCAGCTGCTGTCCAAGAATCTAATCCGGCCCCAAACCTCCCTGAAACTCACTCAGGTATGGAATCTATAGACACTAGCGACTATGAGCTTACCCCACCTGTGAGAGATGATTCTGATGTTCCTTGCACTCAACATCCTATCTCTCGATTTGTTTCATATGAGAAGTTATCTCCTCCCTATCATGCATTTGTCACTGTTATTGACAAAGATAGAGATCTCGAATTCTATTCGGAAGCACTCTCACAACCGGGATGGAGAAAAGTCGTGAATGAAGAAGTTGCCGCACTAGAAAGAATTGAACGTGGATTGTGTCCGATTTACCAGGAATACGAGACCAAGTAGGATGCGAGTGGTTATTTACAATCAAATGTAAGGCGCAGATGGAAGCTTAGATCGGTTGAAAGCCCGACCGTCGTAAAAGGTTATACGCAATCATACTGAATCGACTATCAGAGACATTCGCCCCAGTAGCCAAACCGAACTCCATTAGAATCCTACTCTCCATCGACGAAGAAACCGAGATTGGCCGCTAATGCAACTTGATGTCAAAAATGCATTCCTTAATAGAGATCTTGAAGAGGATGTATACATCTGGTCTAGAAGGATCCTTCCCTAGTGGCAAAGTATGCAAGCTCCAGAAATCTCTGTATGGTCTCAAACAATCTCCCCGTGCTTGGTTTGCCCGATTCACCAATTCAGTTATCAAATGCGGTTATACTCAAAGCCAGACTGATCATACAATGTTCACAAAAACATCCGAGAAGAAGATTGCCGTACTCATCGTGTATGTGGATGACATCATTCTTACAGATGATCACACTGAAGAATTGACAAAACTGAAGAAGTTTCTAGCCCATGAATTCGAAATCAAGGACCTCGGAGACTTGAAGTTCTTCTTGGAATGGAAGTTGCAAGATCCAAAATGGGGATAGCCGTAACTCAAAGAAAGTACACATTGGACATATTGAAAGAAACTCAGTATGCTTGGATGCAAACCAATCAGATACTCCAATGAGACCGTATAACAAAATTAGAATAGAGAAGGATAGTTTACTAGTCGACAAAGGACGATATCAGCGACTTGTTGGAAGACTTATTTACTTGTCCCACACTGCACAGTACATAAGTTTTTCGATAAGTAAAGTGAGTCAATTCATGAACCTGTCCTACTCGAGGAACATATGGAGCTGTTAACCGAATCTTAAGATTCTTAAAGATGACTCGAGTAAAGGATTATTATTCAAAAAGAATAATAGTCAGAGGGTAGAAGTTTTTACCGATGCTGGCAGGCGAGACATATCCACCCGACGATCAACCTCTCAGGTATCGCTCTTATGTATGCGGCAATCTAGTTACCTGGAGAAGCAAGAAGCAATCGATGGTATCTCGGAGTAGTGCAGAAGCAGAATACAGAGCGCTATCACTGGGTATCTGTGAAGGAATGTGGATCAAAAGATTTCTCAAGGAACTTAGGATTATGGGAGAAAATCCTATCAGGATGCTTCTGTGACAATCAAGCAACGAATCAATATTGCGAAAGAACCACGTTCATCATGACCGAACGAAACACATCGAGATTGATCGGAACTTTATTTCGGAGAAAGTGGACAATGGAATCATCGAATTGGTCTATATTCCTTCTAAAGACTCAAACCGCATGACATTCTTACGAAGGCTCTCCCTAAGTCGAGCTTCGATGAGCTAAACAACAAGTTGGCATGTACAATCCGTACAACCCAACTCGAGGGAGTGTAAATTACGCTCATAATTACCCTTTAATACGTACTATATTTAGGCATTATTTTAATTCCTTAATTTTAGCTATTTATGTTATTTCGTAATTATAGAAAGGACTTAATTCCTTTCCTTATTCTTGTACTTGTAATCACCTATTTATAGGTGAATTCTCTATGGAATCAAGTGAGCATAATTTAAAATTCACATAAGTCATCTAGCTTTATAAACACATTTTACTCTGGATAGTCCCCACACATCATTGTGGGTTAAATAAAAAAGTTGCAAAGGTTTATAAACTGTGTTTTTAGCTAAACAGTATGTTTCAAACAAAAATTTTTCAGAATTTTTGTAGGTGAACGTAGAAAAAAATAAGCTTTTTAAGATAATAGATTTTGGGTATCCTAAGCAATAAAACCGAAGGTAAACATCAAGATCTTTATTTGAATGTTTGGATTTTAAAGTAGAGGTTTTGGTAGATGCATAACCTATTGTTTGACCATGTATCTTAGTTAAAAGATCATTCTTTAGAAGGTAGTCATGAACTCATCTACCCATGGCTAATCATCATTCCCAAGTTAATGTCTTAAAGAGCTAAATATTAGATAAAAAATTAACAACACATCTCTCATCACAAATGACTTTATTGCTTGAAAGTAAATTGCATTCTAGATTATGCACTAGAAGCACACGATCAAATGTTGGATATTTTGAGAGCAATATAATGAATCATGATCATTGTTGATAAAGAAAAATTTGCAACTCAAATATTATAATTTTCATGGCATGTGCTATAGTTATTATTATTATTATTATTATTTTGGCAATCAGAGCATATGATAAGCAACAAAGCTTATTGTGTGATTTTGCTGAATAAGTTTATCCCAAAAGAAAAAATTGATTGTCTTTGATTTAAGAGGAATAAAAAAATTGTCATAATTCTGTTTGAAATTTCCCAGTCCAATATTTAATAAAAAAATTTTCATTTTACGTTAGGGTTTCCAATTTTGAATTGATTCTAACAATAGAGTTATCAACTTTATGAACACTGCCTTCTTCAAGACAGTTGTCATTGTTTTCTTTATAGAAGGATTTTTCACATATTTTTTTGCCATAACTATCAGATTAAATTATCTTTCAATGTTAATGAAGAACTAGCTGGCATGAAAAAGGAACTTAAAGGGAGAAAAATCTTATCGGTTGTGTTAACACTTGAAAAAGTAGATTGAAAAGTGGAGAGAGTAGAAAAATAAGAAATTGTATGAATAAATTTTATTCTGTCAATTAGCATATCAATGTATCATGAGAATGTGTACATAAATAGGTTGAGGGATAACTATTAATGAAAGCAATAAATTTAAAAAACAGTCATTAATTCTAAAATCCAATTGACTACACAATAGAAATGGAATAATGTTACTCACATATTATTGGATTATTGAAAATGGAGGTTGTTGGCCATGATGCCGGTATTATTTCAAATATTTAGAACGAGACTTTTCATGTATCTTCCTCATGCATTCAAACATGATGATTAGCCTTATTTCAAACCCAGCTTCATGAAAACAATAACATCCTTCGGCTATCAAAAAAGACATCAATATGGGAAACACCAATTCCCCATCGTGATTTTGTTTTGTGCCAAACAATTTACATGCATTCATCAACCATAATTTTTATTGGACACCATCAAGTTTGGGTGATCACAAGATGAGCTGCCTGGCTTTATGACTCATCAATATAGTAACATAAGAATTTGATTCTATCTCTTAACACTTAATATCGAGTTCATATACATCCCAATGTTGGGTAGAATTAAATTAAGAGACGGTTACTCTCATATTCCACAACACTTTGTGGAGTAACCTTATAGGCTTTCTGAAAACACATTGGCAGTCATCTACCAACAATTGCAAACTTGATTCTTGGTTCTCGAGTTTTAGGGTTAGTGATCTTCTTACTTTTTTCCTCTCAACTCTTAGATTTGCTCCAAAAAATTCCTTAGAACCTACAAGGCTTCTATTGTGGAACCCAGAGTAGAATGAAATGATAATATAAGTTTATCATCCACTTGATCTAAGCTTGGTTCCCAATTTCTAGGGTTCCCGACCTTCTTTTGTTTTTCCTCTCAACTCGTAGATTTCCTAAGAAAAATGCCTTAGCATTCCTGTCAAGCTTAACTTGTGGGACCAAGGATAGAATTAAATGATGATATAAGTTTACATCCTCTTCATATAACCAGTTGCCGCCATGTCATTTGACTAGCAACCTTCTGTTAATAATTTCCCTCATAAAATCCATGCAGAGACAATATTGTCAAGCCTTAATATAGAAAACAGCGCCTCAATCACATAAATATGGGCTTTCAAAGATAACCATAAAGATGTTGGGAGGGGTCAAATGACATAAAACTTCATTGGTGTGCTAGTAAAAGACGTAGAAGAGATTGTGGCATTGCAAGTTTATGTGAATATTTGAATCCATTTGAATCCATCCAAGTCAATAATAATGGGGACAAGGAGCCATCATGAGGGTAGACAATAATTCAGAGATGAAGTTGCTCATCTCGTGTTTTACCTGAATCCATAAGTTGAACAACTTGAGACATTCGCTAAGATAAGGAATCATGTTCATTTCTTTTCCCTTCCACATTGCCAAGGAAAGGCTCGAGTCTGAATAATTCACCACTTCCAAAACTCCTTTCATCCTTAAACTTCTTTAAGAAGAGTTTCAGATGAAGTTTTCACTATATACTTCTATTATGTCCTAGGATCTGGCAGTGATCACAATAGAGTTCATTTCTAAAATAAAAAGACAAGATTGTAGCCTTCAGAAGTATTTCAAATTCTTCTGTTGATTGCCTATGATTCTCCTTCTCTCTTAATAGAGGGATTGCCACATTATTCTTATTTCCTCTTGATCTTCATGACAAGTATAATTGCTTGATTAAGATTTTGACATTATTGACAATGAACAGTAGAAGATTTTGAAGATACTGTTGTTCAACCCTGTCTTGTATTTAATCAACACATCATCCAATAAACATCAATCATCATAGCTTGTCTCATGAACTCATTTATATAGCATCGCATAGTTTGGTCTTATCATTATTGCAACTTGTGCCACTTCACCTTTCTTCACCATACCCTTAATAGAAAAAAAATTTAGAGGAGCATCTACTTGTATTATCTAAAATAATATTTTGCTAAAAGTATTGAAGATGGGCAATCCACCAAGTCAACATGTGCTTGGTGGTTTAGTTGAAGCAAATGTAATATTTTGCTAACAAAACCTTGCTTGGTAAAGGTTCATTTCCATCATCTACGTTTTACATAAGATAATTAGCAAATGCAAGCAAAATTCAAATCTCTTCCTAAGAAAATTGACAATTAATTGGCGGACTAACCTGTCCATTTCGTTAACACCAAACCATAAAAAAAATCAAAACGAACCGACATAACGGTGTTGAACTTTATGAACAAGTATGCTTAAATCTTAATGAGGCAATAAGGTTATATGGTTATGTCACAAACATTCTCGTCAAACCCACTACTAGACAAACTGAATCCTGAATCAAGTTGAAATCCAACTCAATAAGACAAAATAAACCAAAATCAAAATTAAGGCTCGAGTCGTGTTCAACCTATATATGATAAAATATTAAATTAGTTTGGCATTGAAATACTCAAGTTCTTCCTTACACCCCGACCATCTGACGGTTTATACTTCAAAACATTTAAAAATAATGGGTTTATCTTATTACGCTTCATAGATTTACCATGCTTCATCCAAACATTCTTATTTTTTAAACAATGAACTTTATAATTCATACCTTGATCTTCTGAAGTCAGATCCATATCATATGAATATTCTTTCTTTGTAAATTTGCACACGCATGTCTTAAGCAAATATCAATTTCCATGAACCAGCTTTAATTCCATCAAGTTATTGTGTACATAGCTATCAGTATCCCCATTCAACCCTTGATACCAAAACCAATTGAAATTTAGCCAGTATTTGATCTACTATCGTCCATAGTTCTCATTGGCTTTTTCAACTAAATTTAACTTTGATAACTCTTCATTCATTGCACCAGCATTCCCATTAAATTCTTTTTATTTCATTAAAGCTATATATGATGCACAACTAAAAAATCAAGGTAATTCTTTCCAAATCTCAGTGATAATTATACCCATGAATGGACTACCTAATGCATGATTCTACGACAGAATGCTGTACTTGGGAGGAACTGAAGTATACAAAACCTTACTTTTACTTTAAAGTGTGGGTTACTTCCATAATTCAAACATAGGGCCTTCAGTACGACGGAGTATGCCTGCCCACACTAAATGCATTCATTCAGAACCTTGGCATATTCCTACAGTGTGCATAAATTATATTCCTGTTACAACCACTTTAGCCATCTAGATCATCAGATATTTGCCCAGCATCCAAATTCTAAATGATTCGAACGCAATAGGATCTAAAATGCGGTTAACAAAGCTCAAATATTCCACAAAAAATTTCAGTTAATCAAGTTTCTTCGTGACAACATCAGCAAACAGAAATTGCAAAATATTTTCAATAGTTAAATAATTCTCTTTTAGGACATTGCAGCGCCGGCACAGCAATTAACAAAGAATAAGTGAAGAGATTAAAATGTTAATCATAACTACAAAATCATCAGCCTGATAAACTTACTGCAATTTAATCAGATGCGGGAGCGGGTGCGGCGGTGATATCAGCCCCAGCAGCAGAGGAAACGGCCACATCAGCAGAACTAATACTCTCTAGGGATGCCTGCAATAGTCCGATCAGCGAGGCAGCAGGTAGCTGGAGGGAGCCAAGAAGGTAGCCGTCGGAATCCGCTTTGGCAGGCGCGGTCTCCAGAACACCAAAGTCCTGAGGCCCATAAAGGCGACCTTGAAAGACAGCACCGGTGAAATCGTTGAGATCCAGCTTCCATTGGCGCTGAAAGTCGCGGCAGGCCTTAAGTGCCGCGGTGACTTCATCTTCGGAGCGGACGAAGAGCCATGCGTTCATACCGCGGGCACAAGAACGGATAGACTCCCATGAAGTGCCATCAGTGGATTTTCCCAGAAGAGTGTTCTTGGCGACGACGAGTTTCGCTGATTTCGGCAGCGCTCCTCGGAGGCACTGAATCTGGCGGACAGTAAGGCTGTGACACCAGAGTCCGGCCACCATTTGGCAGCCCTCGAGCTCGCGTTCCACCGACTCCCGCCGCATGCGGCGCAGTGCCGCCCGGAGAGAAGGAGCGGCGGCGCCCGAGGAGCGCAAGGAGTAGATCAGAGAAGGCATGGAAGTTTTCCTGGAGGGTTTTCTTACAGCTTAGGGTTTGTAAACCGAGGATGTGGAAGAGAGATTCCCTACTGACGGCCACCCCGATGCCGATCACGGCGGTCGACGGGGAGGAGCGCGAGAAACAGGTCGGCGGAGTGGCGGCTCAAACGATCGGCGATTTAGAGGAGGTTTTCATTGATAATTACTTGTGGTTTTTACATCCATACCGCCCAATTTTTATGTATTTACATTTCAAACCCCTAAACTTTACTGTCCTTTTCCCTTCACTAGATCACATAATTATTTTTTCTCGTTGTTGCCTTCTTTTTTAGGACCGGTGTGTTCTACTCTTGTGATATTCCTTTCTTCATTTTTTCTTCTTCAACGTTTGTAGTCGAACCACGTCTCTCTTCTATTAAAAGAGCAGAAAGTTAGGACTTTGACTCCTCATAGTTGAAGAGCCAACCAAAATCCTATCTTTCTTCTCCTTCTCTGAACCCTCATGAAATATTATGATTAGAGGTAGTTGTCAGAGGAATGATGTGATTATGACATGCAGAGACCACTGAAACTCCTATCCTTGTCCTCCTTTGAATCATTGTGATACAATCAGGATTAGAGTTATTCATGAAGGCAATGAAAGATCGTGGCGTATAGAAACCACTGAAACTCCTATCTTTCTCCTCTCATCAACTTCACAGCCCCATCCTCCTTACGACCGTAATCGAGACCTAAGGTGTCTTCTTTGATTTCTACTTCTAATTTTTCTTATTAATTCAATCATAGTAATGGTTTGAATTTAAATCTTAAGTATTTATGAATTTGAAATTTGAAGATATGAATTTTCCTTTTCTTCTCTTCACCTTTCTCTCGAGTAGTTCATGCAATTTTTTTTCCTTTCTCATTGATGCCTTCCATTTCAAGGGCTCGTGCAACCCCTCACGATATTCTTTACCTTTTTTTCTTTTCATGTGTTTGTTATTGAACAGCCTCTCCACTATTAAAAGCGCCAAAGGTTAGGGCATCGACACCTCATTGCTGAACTTATCTACAGAGCCCATTGAAACTCCTATATTTCTCCTACTCCAAACCCTCGCGATATAGTCGCGATTAGAGCTAGTCGTGAAGGGAACAATGGGATCGTGACATACAAAGACCATTGAAACTCTTATCCTTCTATGAACCCTCACGATATAGTCTCGATTAGAGCTCCGTGAAAAACCGAGTGGATCTTGGCACATAAAGACGACCGACACTCCTATTTTTCTCCTACTTCTAGCAACTTCGTAGTCCCGTCCTCCTCACCACCGTAGCTGAGACCGAGGGTGAGCTCACTACTCCTTGATTTATACTTCTATTCTTTCTGATTAATTATATGAACTTAAGTCTTAAATATTTATGAATTTGAAATTTCATGATCAAATATCTAATTACTCATCTTAAACAATGTCGAGGTTTTAACATAAATCAATACTATTGTCAAGGATAATATTAAAGAAATTGATAACAAATTTAGTTATATTATAACATCACCTAAACTAGCTATGTTTCAATTAATTTGTTAACAAGTAACTTTATACTTGCATTGATGTATTTATAATTAGTTTTGAAACTTAATACATAACTTTATACTCTCATGATGCAGTGATAACAAATTGGGATATTCATTGGTGTAGGATTTTTAAGCTAATTGAACTTCCAATAAATTTGCTACCCGATATCTAGTGGTTTGAGGTGGCTTATAAATATCTACATAAAAGTGCATTTGTTCAAGTCACTCTTATTCATGATCGTAGGCATGTGATACTTCTTCTGCGAATTTTGTTATGCATATAGTAATTGTTCCTCTTTATTGTTCATACAGTATGTCATGATTTCTTGATGTTTATGTTTTAATAAATAGTAGTTATTTACTCAATTAATTTAGTAAACTCGTCTGTAGGTTCCTTTTAGCCAATGGTAGCACCGACCCCACAGAGTCAGATCATCAAGTTCTATATTGCTTTGTTTTGGTATTTTCAGTATTTGTTTCAGTTTGTTTTTCCTCTTTTGGGCTCTGATAGTTGTTTCTCGTGTTGTCGGATCAGTTTTTATTTTCTTTCAGTTGTATCAGGCGAACTTTTATTTATGAAATAAATTTATATTCCCTTTTTAATTTTGTTATTACTTGTACGAAATATTTTATTTTGAAAATACAAAATATATTAAAATTTATTTCATCATGTATTGTGTGCCATATATCACACAAATTTTCAGTTCACCTTTTTAACTTCAAAAATTAAATGCACCACATACATGTAAGAATAGAAGTTTGGATGTTAGAAATTTAAACACATGGGAATGATAAAATATTACATCAAGACTCCGCATGTTGAGCTACGTGCGGAATCCAATGAAATTTTAACACGTGGCACGTGACAAAAAAATTTGTCCGGTAGCGCAGGGAATATTCTTCTTGTGTTATTTCGCGTTATTTAGGTGTTATTGTGTGTTATTCATATATTATTGTATGTTATTCAGGTGTTATTCTATTCTGAGAATATTTTTGGTGTTACAATAACATAATAATACATCAATAACACATGAATAACACATAATAATACATGAATAACACGGAGTAACACGAGAAAATATTTCAGGTGTTACCGGGTGATTTTTTTTTATGTCATGCGTCACGTGAGTACGTGACGTAATTTCATTGGACTCCGCACATAACTCTACGTGCGGAGTCCTAATGTTATATTTTCTCCATAGGAATTTATTGGTAATGTATGTAAATCTTCCAATTTTTTATTTTATTTTGGGGCATTTACATCCCTACCACCAATTCCTATGTATAAACATATCTGACCCCAAAATTTTATTTTTACATTTTTATCATCCAACTCACATAAAAAATGCCACTACACCCTTTCAACCATAGGGTAAAATGGCATGTATGTAAAAATTGAAGTTTAGGTGTTAGATATGTAAATAGATAGGAATTGATTGGTATGCATGTAAATTTTCATTTTTTTATTAGTTTACACACATAATACTTGAAAATTCTCCCACATAGCATTCTACTTCATGGATGTGGCTACTAAAAAAATTCATCATTTGCGAAAAACTCATATTCGACTCGCTAAATAGTTTATGTTTAATCCGTTCTTCAAGCAAGTGAGCTGAATAAGTAAGTTTTTTTAAGCTCAAATTTATAAACGTGCAGACATCTGCTAAATTACATTCCGCTCACTTTAACTTGAAATAATTAAATTATAAAAAAAATGATAAATATAAATATGTTATTCACGAGTCATTTCGAACAGGAGTCGATTTTGAATAAAAAACTTTCAAATGAGCCGAACACAAACAAACACAGGACTCACTTGAGCTCGACTCATTTACACCTTTATAATTATGAGTAAGCAAAAAATAATTTATTATTTTCAACAAATTTAAATGTGTCAATAAAAATAACATTACATTTATCATGGTTAAGAACAACAACATAAAAAAATAAATACGTAACCCAAAGTTTCTAAGTATCATTCTTCTTAGTTAACACAACACTGCTCTATTTAGGATTGAATTCCTAAGTACATTTTTTTACCCACCCAGGTAGTCATCTAATAGCCTGCTTATTTTGCTCATCTTATTAAATTCCTCCACAAGTTAGTGTTCTTTAAATCCTAGCCCAATGATTAGTACAAGTCAGTAACACCAAATATTGTGTGATTGTCTTCAATATTGAATAAAGTGTAATATATCTTATTCTCATCATCATCAACCATCACCAATAACAATTGAAGGATCAGAATCATATAGAGAACTACAGTTTAAGACATTTGAAGAACTTATCAAATGGGGTGTTTTAACCTCAAGAATAGTATTATTAACCTCAAGTAATATAATAATATATTTATTATGCCCAACATTATGAATAATGAGTATGCTTTTAGAGCAAGTATTTATATACATAACAAAATAACTCTAAGGGCAAAATAACCATATTCAAATCTTGCTCGAACAATACTTACATAATGTTTGTACGTTGTTCAATCATGGTCAAGCTTTATTCAAGCTTTATTCCATAAATGATCGAGTTATGTTGAAACCATGTTTGAATCTTGTTCAAACTTTAATCGAACTTTGTCCAAATCTTGTTTCAATCATATTCAAAACTTTGAGCGTTACATATGTAAACACATAAGAATTGTGTGTGTGTTTTAAATTTTTCTACAACTTAAGATAACAATAAATTTCACAAGTGAAACATATCCAATATAACAACAGCTATGGAGTTTTCAGATAATTGTAATGATTATAAGTTTCTGAAAACACAAGGATTTGAGTAGCTTCAAGATACCTTTCATTTTCATTAAAAAGACATATATATGATACTTTGAAGTGCAACAATGGCTTCCAGATAAAAATCTGAAAATATATATTTTGATTCCACTGGAGACAGTATCACAAATTTCAGTTGAATTGAGAGTAGGGACTAACTTCTGAAGGATTCTAAAATAAATTTTGTATAAGAAGATTCAAAAACTAAATTAGATTCTGAGAAGATATATCTCTTTTCTACTTTGATCAAACTCTCAATCCTTCTTAGCTACATGCAGTATAATGGATGCAGCATTCATGCTGGGGCAGCAGTTTTCTGTAATGGAATTTAAACCCTGAGGGCAGAGCAGGCTAAGGATTTGCTCAGCTGCAGCCATCTGTTTTGCCCGGGCATCTTCGTCAAGAATAATTTTGCTAGAATTCCAAAAAAAAATTACATAAATAGTCTGGGTTGCTAAGTTGTTGTTGCTTCCTGTATTTTTACCCATAATGTGCAGTAAAATTTAGTAGAAAGTGAAAGAGGAGGAAAATTTAAAAGAAGTTAGCTGCAACTATTAAATACTACAAAACGAATTGCGTAACATGATTAAGTACTTCAACAAATATAACCTATTACAGTGTGGCGCTATGTATTAACATTGCAGGGGGCCATGCAACAAGAACTTGGTTAAGCAGAAAAGCTCACAGAAATATTAATCATTTATTTTATGTATCAAAGCGCGTCTTTGTGAACACAATTTTATAATTAATCATAATTTACAAAAATATGCCATGATTTCCATCATCTTTGAATCACATTCTAGCATGGCACAGTATATAATTTTAAACCCAACGAACACAAATTGGTGCAATATGGAAGGGGAATCAAAGCCAAAGAGTGATGCCAAAATTACCTGAGAGTTGTTGCCAAGTTTTTGTATGTACAAGAGCGAAATAATAACTCAGGAATAAACTCTGAATCCAACAGAATATTAGGAAGAGAAATAAATCGGAGCTTCGTCCTGTATTGAATCAGCCACTCAGTCAAAAAATGTGCTCGATATGCGACAACAGAGGGCAGTCCTGTAAGTTGAAGCTCCATTACAGCAGAACCAGACGTGCATAATGCAGCTCTACTTGCCTGTAAGTGAATTTGAGATAATTTACGCAATATCATGCATATTGCAGGTGACATAGTAGGGATGTGCTAATAATCTATCAGAACTTTCATCCAGATATCTTAGCATTAAAGATACTATTGAAATACTCAAGAGAATGAATTCCTGAGAAACTTTTGCACAAAGTATCCAAATAAGAATGAGCAAGGTTTTGTAAGAACAAAGAGAATAGAAAAAAAAAAAGGGAAATAAAAAAAATCTAAACAATGTGCTAATAGTGAATCTAAACATACACTGAATGCATCATATCGTTGTTGAAGAGACATTCCAGGAATCAATATGGCTGATAAAGACGAAGAACGAATCTCTCTTTCAATGTGAGATGCCACATGCTGATGAGGAGCAACAGGAATAATAGCAGACAATCCAGTAAATGAGCCATTTAATAATTCCATAGTCTGTGAAAATATTGGTAGCATGCGCTTAACCTCTTGCAGCCTGCTTCCCGGAAGTAATGTAATGACTGTGTTACCTGAAATTAAAATTATACGGCCAAGTCGAAATCCATCAACAGAACTCGCAACATTTGAGGCTACCTAAAAGCCAAGCAGCGTATTGAGAAGCAACAATCATGAGATATCCGCTACAGGTTCTCAAAGCCATCTAGTACAATTCTAAATTTCATTAAAGTAAATCTTCATCTTCATCTTATACTTCACACTACAATATGGGCCAGTTTTAGACATTCTCAATTTCAAACAGTCCCTACTAAGTGCTACATGAAGTGAACATTTTGTTGTTTCTGATAGGAACCAAACTTTTAAGCAATCTTAACAAGGAAGAGCAGCAACCCACATATCCAAATATCAACTAATAAGCCACTGCAATCCACATTTGCATGATATCATCAGGCAATATTTTAAATTTTCTAGTATCATAATGAGCCTTAAAATAAACTAAAATAATGGCAGCACTGCATTCTTTCAACTTAATATGAAACACTTCACACTACCAGGAGGAATTCCATGCTGTTGTCGGAAAGCATCACCATTTCCTTGGAACCTCCCATTATATGATGGTGAACCATGTTCCTGCAAGAAAGCAGTTTTAAGTGACCACATAGTGGCATAAATGGCTCTTTATATATAAATTCTCCGAGCAATACATAGAAATGATAAAAAAAAAATAAATAAATAAAATAATAATAATAATAATAATAAAAACAAGATGCAGTAAGTCGATACAAAATTAACAATTAAAGGAGGAAAGACACTCCCACCATGTTCAAGCGAAACGCATGTTCCAACAAGGGGTGACCAACATAAGATGCAGCAAGTCCATTTAATCTGCAAATTTCTTCTTCAAAGGGAAGAATGCATAACAAATAGTCAACAAATTCAGAGAGTTTTCCGAGTCTTCGTTCACCTCCTTTCCATGCCCAAAATGATGGTGCAACATAATGGACACATATGGGACAATGCTCTTCCTTAGTATATCTAACTGTAAAAAGATTTTTATAATTTCAAATTTACAAGCTAAGACAATATATGCTAGAGTTCTAAATAAGAAATGAGCAAGGACCTGATAAAATATCCTATAACCTTTTAGTTGCTTCAATAAACGAAAAGAGAATCCCTTTGAATCAATTGTCACCGCAACGTGAGGCTGGAACAGCATTGCTACTTCGACGGTTTCTTTCAACTTTATCTGCCACAGCGAATTTTGCTCTAGGAGAATATCTTTAATAATACTAGATGATTCAGCTTTATTAGAACTGAAGAATTACATGAAACGAAATTCACCCTTATTTTGTTTAGATATGGCAGCAATTCAAAGATCCCCATGACTGAAATGTCTTCCATGGGAAAGAGAGACTGAAGACCTTCTTGGTTCATTAAAGTT
Organism: Papilionanthe hookeriana x Papilionanthe teres; assembly: GCA_022702705.1. NCBI lineage: Eukaryota > Viridiplantae > Streptophyta > Magnoliopsida > Asparagales > Orchidaceae > Papilionanthe > Papilionanthe hookeriana x Papilionanthe teres. Next base: position 31,324,097 of record CM040421.1, read on the forward strand.
CTGACAAAACAAAGAATTCATCAAACAAATCAAATCAAAGCTTAGTTTTACAGCATTACATACTGAATTAAAAAATGACAAGCCTCAGTTCCTCACACTGGTTATGTCTTAAAAACTATATATTAAGGATACCAATATATCATCATCATCAAAAGCAATAGCCTCCTCCTAATTACTTAGGTTGTTACTATGAATTTCATTTCTCATTTGTTTATGTTAAGTGTTGCCTATGGAATTTAACCTATTCTCCACAAATCTTTTCTCAACAAACTTCAACAGGCCGACTGTTTCTCCTTCCTAATCCCTCACAGTAGTTTCAGAAAACTGTAACATCCCCTACAATTCTTCAAATCTCAAAAGATACGCGAATCATTGAATTTGCATTGCAATGCGAATCATTGGAGCTCAATAGCATTTATCCCAATGCAAATTCAATGTTACTTTTATCCAGAGGAAATTTTTTCTCCCATAGAATCAACGCAGTCACAGAACAAAACCTAAGAGAAGGTGACGGAACTGACGCAGTTTAGCAGGAAAAATTTCAACTTGGATTGGAAATAAATAGAAGCATAAATATTAATGAAGTAAGGTGACATTGTACATATTAAATGACTGGGACACGGATAGTAATCTAGAATGAACTCCATAAATTAACATGATGCCCATTCCTTCCTTTTGGGATTGCAGTCTAACAAATCAAAGCTTTTTGCTGTCATTGTTTCGAATATAGACTTGTATTCTAATGCATTCCCATTAAGCTCTTTTAATTCTCAGTAAATCCATCAGAAAGAGACAATAAATCAAGAAACTGATCAAAAACAAAAAACCTAGAACAGCAAGATTTTACATTGCTCCGTAAATAAACAAGCCAGAAAACAGAAGCAGTTCACGAACTGACCCTCCGACTCCGGAAAAACGGACGGGAAAAGGGGAGATTCTCTTGAGGGAAGCCATGAGGCGAGAACCAATGGAATCACCAGACACCTCGCCGGCGACTATGAAAACCCTCAGCTCGCCATCTCGTGATGCCATATCGACGACTCTTCTGCTGCAGGTCGACGAAGCTCTCGCCGGGGAGTTCCGCTGGCCGAACAGAGTTGTGGCAACCGCACGAACCGCCTTCCACCACATCTCCCCTTGACTGATTTAGGTTATTAGGCTTCCCCAACAAGTTCAACATTGGCCTTCAAGATTTACTATTGGAGTGATTGGGTAGCAAACAATACACTTCTGATCGGTGTTTGAACAATTGGAGATGTGCCAAATTAGCTCTACTCTTATTCTCCCTCTTCATCAATATTGATATTGGATATAAGGTCCCTTCACAAGTTGTTACCTTTAATATGATTTTTGGAATAAGTCATAGTTTGTATCCTAAATGATCACGAATTGTTGAATCCAAATTTATTCTCCGATAGATCGTGTCAAATACATAGAGCTTGGGAATTGAGTAAACAATATCGAGAGAGGGGGAGAAAGAGAGAGAGAGGAAGAAGGTGAAGAGGACTTGCCCGGTAGGGTTCCTACGAACGGAGTGTTCCCAAGCTCTTACACCCATCTTATTCCACTAAACATAAAGATTACAAGTAGAGGAAACTCAAAAACACACTTGACTTGAAAAGAACACTCCTATTCATAGATGACACGAGGTCCGAAATAAATTACAACATTACCCTTATAGTCCCCTTATTAAAGTCTGCAAGGCACTGTAAGGTTGGATAGCTTTGTTCATCTGACCACCTTCGACACCATGTTTGACTTGGACGATTTTCATCACCTCGTCAGGAGACATGTTGTACTGGCTAGACCACCATATATATCTAATTGATTCGTATATAGTCGTGATATCTTAAGACCCGAGAAAATTGTGATATTTTACAATAAGAATTGCCCACTTTGCTTCTTGCCAAGACATTTTGGGTTGCTAGACCGCTCTATTCATTTAGCATACGATGTCTCTCGAGCTTTGGGACCCTTTTGGTTGGCTCTTTCAAGAGAACATCTCGTCCTTTGACATATTTGGCTTTACCTTCACCTATTTTCGTGCCTCTCGGACCGTGTAATGTCCTATTTCATTCTCTATGAGAGCACAATAAATTACTTCGGTCATTTGAAATGATCAAGCCTTTTAATTATCCATACGTTTCAGTTAGTGGCCGATTGCGGCTCAAGTCAGGATATGTGAGGTGTTTTAGACACTTGAGCTATGGGCGTCTCATTCGAAAGGAACCACATTAGACGCTTGGTCAATTTCTTACAGGGAGACATATCAAATGACTCGGGTTGCGCGAGATAACTAAGCCTTCTTACATTGCGTACTCCTTAAGGTAGAATAGATGTTCATCGATGGTTATCCTTATCATAGCAATTATTTGAGGTCTCATACCTCGGTTAGATCTCAGGATTAGATGTGAATCCTAGTATTTTTTTCTCATTACACAACACTTCCTACAACATTCGAGTTAGATATGGGTCTTGCGGCATTCCTCCTCTGCCCGTAAATAGATGACCTGAGTCACACGAGATGACAGAGCATTCTCGACTGGTTATACTATTCATTCATTACACTATTTGCAGTTTTAGTTAGAATCCATTGGGCTTCTCAGCCTTCTGATTAATTTATGGTTGTTTCACTCGACTGGGAACCACAACAAAATGTTTGGTCGGTTTCTTACAAGGCGACATATCAGATGACTCGGGTTAGACTAGATAACCCATCCTTCTTACCTTGCATGCCCCGTGAGGTAAAATATAAGTCCGCTGACATTACACCTTATTATTGTAGTAATTTGAAGCCTTACGCTTCTTCCACCCCCGAGTCATGCCTCAACAGCCTCAGGACCGCCTCTACAGGTTGTGGACCACCATGTTGGGTCATGCCTCTACGACCCCTAGACCCATTCTTTGGTCATGCCTCTACGACCACCGGGCCTACTTTCGTGGGCATGCCTCTATGACCTCTGGACCTACATTATTGAAGTCTCGCACATAATCCTTCTCGCCCCCAGGGTTGCATATGACTCTTGAAATTTTCGTTTCTAGGGTGCTTGACTCGTTTTGGTAGCTCGGGTCGTGTTGGTCGCACGACTAATCTTGGTGTGATAAAAAATTAAGTTGCTTCCAAAAAGTGCACTATGCCTTGGTGGCATAACACACTTGTTAGGGGTCCTTTGTTGGAATCAATTTTGATGTCATGAGTATAGCAAGTCTGCTTAAGCGCTATGAAACATTGCTTGGTGCACATGTCGATTCTCGTAGTTCGAGACATTCATTTTAGACCTCACAGCCTGGTTAACATCACTTTTGCCTCAATTGGCCGCTCCAGTTCAGCCAAAATCACTTTTGGCTCGATCAGCCGCTCCGGCGAGGTCAACATCACCTTCTATATTGATCGCCTCTTTGGTCAGGTTGGCATCACTTTCTGCCCTCCCTGACCAAGTCGACATCACTTTCTACCTTAACTGGTCACCTCGGCCAGATCAACATCACTTCTGCCTCGACCAACCACCACAGCCTGGACAACATTATTTTCTGCCTTGACCGACCGCCTCAGTCTTGTTGACATCACTTTCTGCCTCGACATGTCAGCATCACTTTTGTCATTAGCTTCACTTTTGCTTCGACCAGCCGCCCCAGCCCAGCCAACATCGCTTTTGCCTCGACTAGCCGCCCAAGATTAGTCAACATCACTTTTTCCTTGACCGGTCGTCTTGATCCGGTGACATCACTTTTTCCTGAATCGACCTCTCTGACATGGTCAACAGCACTTTTTCCTCGACCAACAGCTCCAGCTCGATCGACATTGCTTTTTTCCTTGACCGGCCGCTCCAACCCAGTTGGCATTACTTATGCCTCAATTGACGGCCCCGACATGGTCAACTTAACACATTACCTCAACTAGCAGCCCCGGCTCAGACAAATGACTACTTTGGTTCGACTGGCCGCCCAGGCCCCGATCGACTGACCATTTTAGTTCTATCGGCCACCCGACCCGGCCAACCAATCACTTGGTCGAACTGACCGCCCCGGCTCGATCAACTGATCACTTGCATAATGTATGTTGCGCATGTGCATGAGTTTGTTTGCATGCGTGTATGGTGCACTATACCTTGTATGTGCTTTCAATTTGCATGTGCGTTTTGTTTTTATTGAGACAATGTGTAATTCTCTTCATGCACGACATCTTGCATGGTCTTTATCACGTGCTTCAGTTTCATTTTGAGCGTTCATTCATACACTTAGCTCACTTATATGATTCTCCTCAGTGAGGGTCATCATTCCCTAAGATCACTACCATCACGACATGCCAACCCTTTTGGGTCGCCCCCTCCAAGGCACACATATCCTTCGGACCGTTACCTTTACGATACGCCCACCTCTTTGGGTTGCTACCTTTACGACCCGCCCACACCTTCAGGCTGTTGCATGCACGACAAGTCCACCCTTCGGGTCACCATTTCTACGACACACCCATCCGCGAGTCGTTCCCTACACGACATGGATACCATTCGGGTCACCACCTCCATGAGATGCCTACTCTTCCGGTCATCGCCTCCACAACACACCCATCAATCGGGCCACTGCCCCCATGACAGATCCATTATTGGGCCGCTGCCTCTATAGTGCGCTCACCTTTTCAGAGTCACTGCCTCCACGACACACTTACTCTCACCACTTTTCACACTACTGTTTACATTTGGATCTGCATGCGTGCATGGATAGCGAGCTAGGCTTGATAGGCGAATGACCCCGTGTTGATTGTGATGCCTTATCAAGCATTGCATGTCGGGTCAATCCTGGTGAGCAATATGTGTTAAAGCATCGAGATTGACACGAGTATGACTGATCTAACTAATGTCACATTGTATGTTATGAGCTAGCATTTAATGATCCTTATTTTAAACCCTTATATATATATATATATATATATATATATATATATATATATATATATATATATTAAAAGAATTGATATTTGAGTCCGGTGGGCCCCAAATACCGATTCTCATTTGCGCTCGAGCACCTATGATGGGGTGTCTGCGCCATGTGCCTAATATTCGAGAACCCCGCGACATGGTGATCGAACCATTGAATTGAGGGGACTTACAGTGAACCCCTACCAAGCATAGCTAAACCGTATATAATGCAAACTCTTTTGAAAAGGCATCCTGACACTTCACGCAACCTTATTGCGAACTCTTGTCAGCTCCAAGCTGTTCTATCTGTCCAACATGTAGGTCTAGTTTTATTTCTTAAATTTTATCATTTACCAGACAGAGGGTTCTGCTTTCATAGAATTATTTCAAAAAGCCATCCTAACACTTCACGCAACCTTTTTACCAAATTCATTATCCAAACCAAAGCTTTCCTCTCAACCAACAAAGACACATGAACACACAACAATAGTTTGAAGCGAGTTTTTATCTCAATAATCAAAGAAGGGAAAATCACATATTTATCCAAATGTTAAAATGCTAAACAACTTCTTAATATATATACCTAAGTGCATGCGTACCTACATGTATGTACGTACATACGTACATACATACATACATACATATGTTCATACATACGTACATACATAGATACATAGATACATAAATGTATGTATGTATGTATGTATGTATATTTTTGTGTGTAAAAGGATTTACATAAATTTGACTCAATTCTTATGTATTTAAACATGTAACCTCCAAACATCAATTTTTATATATAGATATATATGACATCTTATTAGTACATTAAAAAAAAAGATATATTATATTTTTTTAAAAGTTAAAATAGTAGCATTTTTTAAGTGAAATTCAATATCTGAGTGCTATAAACTAAAAAAACAAAATATAAGTGTTAAAAAGATAAATACATGGGAATTGAGAGCTATGTATGTAAATGGTCCATATATATTCTAGAACTCTTTGTAGAAAATTAGAAAATCTGGAATTCTCTGTACATAGTCCAAAGCAGATTCTGCGGAAAAAAACAAAAGGAAACAAAAGAAAATAGGTCATCCATGATGCAACCTTGGAGACTAACTTTTTCAATTCAGTAATTTTAAATAATTTAAAAATAAAAAAATTATTTATTGGTAGAAGATACATTTTCATTGCAGCCTATTTTTTTATTATTTGCTGACGTGTTTAATATTAAAATATATATGATTTGACTGAAAGTATAATAAAAGTAGACAATGAAGCTTTCATTTTCATCCTCGCTGCTTGGATTTTAGGCCCCATATACTCTCAAAGTGTCGCCGTCCTGTAAAATCGCGTCATGTGGCGCGTGTGGAAAAAAAATAGCATTCGGCCAGAATAACACAAAGATTATTCTCTTCATGTGTTATTCATGTGTTATTGTATGTTATTCAGGTGTTATTCTACTTATAGAATATTCCCGGTGTTATAATAACACAATAACACATGAATAATACATGAATAACACATCAATAACACATGAATAATACAGAATAACACGGGAGGAATATTCGCGCGTTATTACGTTTTTTCTTTTCGGACACACGCCACGTGGTGCGATGATGCATCGAACTCCGCACATAGTTCTACATGCGGAGTCCTGATGTAAAATTTTCCCAATTTATGTGTTTATATATCTTACACCTAAATTTTAAATTATATATATGTAATTAAAAAAAAAAAAACAGGACAGAGCCGCCAGCTACTCTAATGTGTCTGACCATTCGAGAACCGCCCTGATTGACGGCAAACTGGCTAAAATGAGATTCAAACCCGTAACCTACGGAGAATTATGATATTCAAAGAGACTGCTTCTACTAAGCAGATCGTATATATATATATATATATATATATATATATATATATATATATATATATATATATATCACCTTATGTTTGCTTATGTTTGCTTAAAAAGGTGTACTTAAGTTTTTCAAAATAAGAAAAATGATATTTACAATTTTTTTAAATTTATGAGTTAAATATATGAATACATAATAACTGGGTAATAAATATGTAAAATGCCTCTCGTTTTAATTTATTGAATTTATAACCAATAAAACTGCCACTTAAAAGCCAAAGAGCGTGACCTTTTCTTGAGCATGAACATCAATAAATTTTTTGTATTGGTTATAGTTGCCGTAATTTTAAGAGTATTTATATGATTTCACCTCATAATGCCTTCCTTTTTCATTATCTTCACCATTTGGTATATATATATATATATATATATATATATATATATATATATATATATATATATATATATATTCAAAAAGATTGGTCGGATGCTTATGAAATGAGCCCCCAACTAACCCTCATGTGCCTAAACACTTCGATCCCATGCTGCAGGCAAATGCACTCAGGGGGGCTCTAACCAATGACCCCAGGGTATTCACGACTGACAACGCAACTACTAGCCAAAAAGTCACAGTGAGCAGCATATATATAGATATAACGAGCCACGAGTCGATTTCAAGCTGAAATAGTTCCAAATAACTCAATTGAGCTAAGATCGTTTCGATTTTAAGTCGATTTCTAGCTTGAACAGATCCAAAGAAGTCAATTTGTGTCAGCTCGAAACCGGATCAAACTCAATTCAATTTTGAGCCAAATTGACAAGCTGACCCCAACTCGACTCAAAATTGAATCGTCAACTACCCTAATCATGATACCATCTTGATCATGGAACATGGATAGAAAAAATCCAATAACCAATAAATCTGAAAAGACCTGCTCGACTTAATATATTACAAATTTACATCAAAATGATATAAATTTTCATAGCAAAAACTTGAATACTCAAACATCAACATGAAAAACTTCATCTTTTGCAGTGATAACCCCACAAATTTCACAAAAAAAATTCAGTTGTCACAGTATTCTGATTCAAGTTTGATAAGATTAACCTTTGTAACAATCATATCCTCTTTCAGATGAGTGAAATGCAAATTTGAATTAATTAATCACATAAAAACTTATTTCAGAATAAATGGGATAATTATAAAACTCACCCTGATCAGACTTGAATCAAAGTTAATTAGCACTGGAGTCCCCTAAACATCTTAATCACAACTGATTTCCTGAAATGAAAAAGCTTATTCTTCCCAGCAAGAAGAGAAGGATGCAGTCCAATTACATTATCAAACATGAAATCATGCCTTGTCAATATTCCCACCACAGGTGCTCTCTGCAGTATAGCATCACAGAATAAGTAAGAAAAATTACATATCAAAACTAAGATTTTTGGAGTTTTTACATATCAATCATCCAAAGCATTACATATAACATTTTAAACATTTGAGTTTAAAATTTAACATTTCAAACACCCAAAATTTCTCCTTTTTTCATTACAGGCACCCTCTGTGATCATCAGACTCGTTGCAGGTTTTGGGTGATTGAAATGTAAATTTTTAATATCTTGGGCGGTTGGTATTTAAAAAACTGAAAATTTTATCACCATATCTAAATTCTTTTCCTTAAAAATGTAAGAAAATCATAATTATTTTAAGGAAGATTTACATAGACATCGTTTAATTCCTATGTATTTACAGATCTAGTATTTAAACTTCATTTTATACATATATGCCACCTTCTATGCATGAAAAGATGTATTTCATTTTTCTAAAAATTAAAATAGTGCTATTTTTGATATGACAAGAAACATTTTGACGGTATAAATGTAAAAAGTAAAGCTTAAGCTGTTAGATATGTAAATTTATAGTGAAAAAAAAATGCGTACGTAAGAAGTACGTAGAGATGAGTACGTAAAAAGGTATAAGGAGGTTACAAGGGGGTTACATCCAGGTTACAATCCTCCTTTAACCAACTTATAACTCCCTTGTAACCCCTCTGTAACCTACCAATAAGTCCGCGCTTCTGTTTTCATGCATTGGTAGGTTGCAGGGGAGTTACAAGCGGTTATAAGTAGATTACAGGGGGTACATAGAGGTTATAAGGGGATTATAAGTATGTTACTAGAGGGTTGTAACCTGGATATAACCCCTGTGTAACCCCCATATATACCCTGTGTTTCCAATTTATAGGGATTGGTTGTGGTATGCATGTAAAAAAAAAAGGGAAAAAACTTACAGAAGGCAACTTTGGAATAACCAGAAGGTGTCTGAGACCAACTTCACGGAAGAGAATGTGAGCTTTGGCCAGAGACATAGTTTCCACAACAGTATACGGTGAAGTATTCGTAAATGGATGCAAATCAATGAACATTTCCATCTCTTCGGCTGTAAATAAAATATCGTTTATGGTTTCACGCTTAACTGAGCCACGTTTGGCAAAATCCTCAGCTTTTAGCTGCTTCAATTCATAATTAGTTTGAACAGAAAACCGCGAAGGCAAAAAACACTTTTTTTTCAGCAGAACCAGAAGATGAGAACGAAGAATCAGGCCATAGAGCACAGGGATCTCTGAAGACGGCGGTTCATCTATTACAGGAAACCCATTGTGACCAGTCGTCTTCAAGATATGAACCACATTACCGACCTTCTCGATGCCATTAAAGACATATAAGGGACCTGTGACGACATCTCCAACAGTAAGCTGTCTCATGTATGGCTCTGCATATCCTTGAAGAAAAGGAAAGCCTTTTAGCTTCACGAGGGTGTCGTAGATGTTACTATTGAAACAGTCAGCCACGGTTTTCGATATGAGGACGACTAGCATCACCAGAGGAAGCAGAAGGAGATTGTTCGTCAGTTCGAGGAGGATGACGCATACGGATACAGTCATCCTCATTGATCCGCCAAGCAATGAAGCAGAGCCGAGTACTGCAAAGAGGCCATCATCTAGCGAAGATTTGGAGCCCATCATCATTCCGATTAGACGGCCGTAAGTTGCGCCGGTTAAGATGACGGGAATGAAAAGACCAGAAGGAATCACGACACCATAGCTGAAGATTCCGAGGAAATAGGAAGTAACGAAGAACAGAATGATGGAAAACTTGTTGAAGGCCCTGTCTGTGCCAGCACTGTAGAGATTGCGGATAGCGTCGTCGTTGGTGTTGAAGAATAAGCTAGCGAGATCGTTGTAATGATCGGGAGCGCACTGAAACTTTTTGAAGTTGCCCGATCTTCCTATGGACGGGCAAGCTTCGGATATGCCGCCGGGGCATGGTGCACAGGAAGCCAGCCATGGCAATCCAAACAGACAACAAGATGTAAAAATGGAGACACATGCCGCAAGGAGCAACTTACACACTCGACCTTTCCTGAAAAAAGAAAGAGATTGCATCAATATACAACATGAAACAAGGATGATTTACATATCTAACACCCAAATTTCAAATTTTACATATATGCCATCTTTATCTATGCATGAAAAGTTGTATTTCACTTATGAAAAATTCAGATAGTAATATTTTTAAGTAATTTGAAACTTTTAAGCAGTATAAATGTAAAAAAAGTAAGCTTTAGGTGTTAGATATATAAATACATAGGAATTGAGTGATATGTATGTTAATAGTTTTCTTACAATGCAACAGACATTAAGCAGATATCAAGTTTGTGAAAAAGATCAGTTCTGAGGACTGAGAAAATAATGTTAGCAAGACGCAAAAATGCTTAAAAAAAATGTTTTTTGCAGGAGGAAGCAATTCGTACTCGTTGATGAGAGTGTAAATTCGAAGAACCCTGTGTAAGATAAAATTGTAAAAACTTCCGAGTATGCCGCCTACAACTCCGAGAACAATCACAGGAGGTATGTCTGATAAATGGTAGAAGACGTTATCTGCAGTTACATCATACATTATAAGTCCTCCCTTTCCAAATAAGCCACACTTTCCACTTTTGCAGAAATCTACAAAAGCCCTCAGCACAACAGCAACTACAGCTGTTGTGAAAAATGCCCTCCAAAGAAGTGTAGATCTCCACCTGCAAATATGGAGTAAAAGAAACCAATAATGGCTATCAGTTCATTCTCTTCTCTTCACAAAAATACATTCAAGATATTACCTATCAATGATAAGACATACTCCTCATGACAAATAGGCAAAAGATCTTAATTTTTGCGACGAAATGAAACAATGCAATTATTCATGCCAAGCAAGAAGAAATTAGACATGTGTGAGGAACATAGAAAAATTTTCTGTCCAGACTATGGACGCAGCTCTACGTGTGGACTTCCAGTAATATACTGTCATGTATGTTATATCGGGTACACATTAAGAAAATATAAAAGTGAAACCGCAGACTCCGCAGAAACCTCGAAATAACATTGGAATAACGTTCACGGTGTTATTTTGGGGATATTGAAGTGAAATATACAAGTTTCTCTTTAATAACATCAAAATAACACTGCAGAGGTTATTTCATGATTATTTCTGGATTATTTCGGGGTTATTGAAATAAAATATATGAGTTTCTCTTCAATAACCAAAAAATAACCCATAAATAACCTCCGCAATGTTATTTCAGGGTCATTGAAGTAGAACCGCAGAGATTATTTTAGGGTTATTTCGGGTTTATTGAAGTATAAAATATGAGTTTCTCTTTAGTAACTCCAAAATAGTCCAGAAATAATTCTGAAGTAACATTCGTGGTTCCACTTCAATAGCTCTGAAATAACTTCCGCGATGTAGCACACGTGACGATATATTATTGGAGTTTGCACGTAGAGTTACGTCTGGAGTCCACACAGAAGATTTTTCCGAGAAACACAGAAGAGTTTTTAATGTTTACTAAAAACGTGTTTTTAAACGTTAAAGAATCTTAAGGTTTCTCCCCTTAATGAAAAAGGCTAAACAACATTGTCCGCTTTCTAGACCAAAGCTAGTATCTCGAACACATGTTGTCGAGAGTAAAAGCATATGGAAGTGGTGCAATCCAGTGCGCCTAGTGATTGTGCGCTTTGTATCTAACTACAATGTCTTGAGTTCAAGGGCCTAGCAAACATGAGCATGTACGTTAGTTAAGGGGTGGGGTTCTATATATTTTCATATACAACACCTAAACTTTCATATTTACATTTATAAAACTTTGGTGTTTTAACATAAAAAAATGTATTTTACTTTTGAAACGTAGTAATAATTGTATTCTATATATGATATTAAAGATTTGAATGCAATGAATGTTTATATGAAAGTTAGCTTTTAGATATGAAAATACAAAAGAATTATGGGGTGGGGATTTACATACACACCACACAATATTTTATATATTTTCATATAAAACATCTAAACTTTCATATTTACATTTATAACATTGGTGCTTTAAACCTATGTATGAAAACATGCATTTCACTTTTAAAAAGTTAGTGATAATAGTATCCTCGATATGATATTAAAGATTTGAGTGTAATGAATGTCAATATAAAAGTTAGCTATTATAAATGTAAATCAAAAGAATTGTGTGGTGGCATGTATCATGTAAATATCCCCCAAATAAGAATGCTAGCATAAACAAGATAAGAAAAAGTTCTACCAAAAAGAAAAGAAAACAACACACCATCTTATATTCAAAGTTTAATGATCACAATTTTAGAACCTCTTTCTATTTGATTGAGCTTGAGAAAGAATGGATCAATAACCGACGGCCTGCATTTGTGTTATCGGCATCTAATAATTCTCCAACATAAAACACAAATTTTAAAAGTAACATGAATCTATAACAACAAAAGTGCAACAACACAAAAAAATAGAGAAAAAAAAACTCACAAAAACAAACCCATATACATCAAGCAAATGTTTACCATGTTGTTACCGATTCAAGAACAAAGATTACTCCACCAATTGGGGCACGAAAGGCAGCGGCGATCCCAGCTCCAGCTCCACATGTCACTATATCTCTCCTGTCTCTATCGTTCTTGAAGTACCTAAGCCACCTGCACGTTAAACCGTATTTGTGCGATCCCCCTTGACCCAACAAAGAAGCAATGCATGCTGTTGTGTGCAGCATTGGACCGGCTCTACCCACATGGAGTGAGGCTGATACAGCATTGATGCTACCAACAATCTGGATTGCAAATAATTCTCCAATTAATAGGAGAAAAGGGTTTGCTTAGTTATGCAAAGAAAAATGATGTAATTTGGATGGAAAGCAAATGCAAATAAGAATTGATCAGTGCTCATACAAGTGAAAGAGTGGTTCAGAAAGAAAGGGGAAAAATCAAGGAAATCACTGAGGATGATTCAATCCATAGGGGCAAAAAACAAACAAGAAAAATTTAAATTGAATGTAATTGATTTTATAGTTGAACTAAAATATTATAATGACCACTTTGAGGGCTTATTTTATCACAACATCTGAAAAAAAGTAATGTTTAGTCAAGAGGCTGCTTGGCCACAACTTGGATTTAGAAAATATTGAATCCAGCTTTAGTAGACATTTTGAAGTTTTATGATTTAATGAAGAAGAAGAAGAGACATATTAGGGGATAAGGGGTGCAAATCTCTTAAACCCTAAATCCTGGTGTTGTCTGAAAACCGTTGGAAACAAACAAAAAGAAAAGAGATTTAACAGTATGTTATGACCTATGTGACTTAAAAACTGTTTGGCAAGATTAAGCATTAAAGGATTTCAACCTTCCACTTTTCTCTCTCGAAGAGATGCAAAACTATAAAAGGATGCAAATAAGAAGCAGGTAACACAAAGCTACACCTTGACGACAAGAGTTCTGAAAGAGAAAATCTCAGGCGCATCAATGCCATTCAAATAAGCCTTCACTTCCGGTATCCCAGATCCTGCCGCCGCCGGAGCGAAGTAAGCGGTGATGACCGCCGCAAACATCGTCAGCACGAAATTAGCTGAAGCAAAAACCCCAAAGGCCCAAAAGTACCTACCACATCGATCGAACCGAAACAGTAAGACGATAAAAAATTAAACTTTTTTAGGGTTTAAACCAATGGAAACAGACAGTCTACTTACTTGTTTTCAAGCATCAAGTTGGAGGTGATGACGAACTTTATTCCGGCAATGTTCTCGATGGCAAGATTGTTGAAGAAGCCCACGCAACCGGATAATACGCCGACGAGGAAGCAAAGAGTCCATTTGAGTATCACGTACTGCAACAACTCGGCCCGCCCACCTCGCACCCTCCAATCATGATTCAGAAGCTCGTTCTCCACAATCCTGCAACGCCGGACCAACACCCCATTCATCTAATTAAGAAAGAAGAAATAGAATCTAATCGGAAGAAATCAGAGATTGGAGATGGGTAAAACGATACTCGTAGTCTAGGCTTTCGATGGGGGAAACACTGGAGCCGACTAGTGCAAGCTGCGAGAAAGACTTAGAGGCGGCGCGGAGGAGGGGCTCTTCCTCGTCGGCGGCGTCTTTGATCGCCATGAACAGCGCCACGGGATCGGAGAAGTTCGGCGGAGATTCCTTCGTATATGTCTGCTTCCTGCTAGAATCGAGTGAAGTTGATGCGAGGTGGAAGAGAAGTTGAATGGAAACCGTCAAGCTTCGCCGGTCGCGTTAGGAAAACGGTTTGAAGGCGAAATGCTCATTTCCTTCTCTTTAATACATATCATCACTAAAAATTATATGATTAGACAAAAACATATTCAAATTTATATTTATGATCATTTAAGTTTCGATATCATCAAATTTATAATTAAATTGAATGTTTCGGAAAGATGAACCTTATGACACTAAATTTATTTTAATTCGAGTCTAATCAAACATAAATCAAGGTTTTCAAGCATTATCAGAGGTTTTGCAATGGTCAGATAAATTCTAAACTTGATATATTTCTAGTCGAATCGAGCATCTCAGTGAGAAGAACTCAAAGAGCATAAGTCGCTCAAATCTAAGGTCATCAATAAACATAAATCCGTAGAAAGTCTAATACGATCAAAAGGGATCAACATGTACAGTTGGATGAGGTATTAGGTAAGTTACGTGCAAAAAGATTAAAATGGTTTTCCCAGAGCGCTATAAATAGACCTCCTCTCTTCACTTGGGGAGAGAAGAAGAGAAGGAGAAGTAAAATAATAGGGCACGCTCTAGAGATAATAAGATCATAAAACCCGAGTCGCCGACCACCAGCCTCTGTAGCCACCAGGGACCGTTAACCGCCGCCAGCCATCTCCACTGTCGCCGCTGACTCTAACTGTCTGCAACCACAGTTTGTAATTGTTGAAGCTAGGCTACGACTGTTGTAGAATTTTATAGCATTTGTATTTTTTATAAGCTATATGAAGACAAGTGTAATTTTTAGTGTAAGATTTTAACCCGGTTCTTTCTCTTGTGAGAGAAAGACGTACCCCAATACTTACCAGAATATAGTGTATTACTTTGAATAGAACAAATAAAGTGGTTTTTTTTTTTATTTCAAGTGTTGAATCATAATTTGTCCCTGAATCACAACCAATAAATAGAACATTGGTGAGGAGAGAGAGAGAGAGAGAGAGAGATGAGTGATAAATAATGAGTAGTAATATGTCATTTCTTATTCGTAAAATGATATCCCTTTTTATAGGATATAAGGTATGATGTGACGATGTTAAAATTTTTGCCCTACTTTGAGAGGGTTTGTACTAGTGTATTTATGATATTTACATATGTGAGCATGTTTCTTAACTACTTTTTATCTTGGTCGGTCATTCTTAGTCTGCTTCGAGTGGCAAGATCAACTTCGTCGACTGAGATCCACTCAAATAAGATCAACTAAGTTGGATGAGCTTGCTCGATATGGGTCGGTTGGTTGATAAGGTCCGTCTGTTGATCCTTTACCCCTAATGAGGAGCCTCTGGGTGGTTAGAGATGCTTATGAGCGATATATTTCCTTGACTATGCTCTCTTGTGATGCTTGGCTCAGATATACTTTTGCCTCGTTCTGGCTGAATGGTCATTCTTATATCCTCCAGTCGCATTTGCTTCGTCTCATAGTTTGGTTGTTTTTGGCCTTGTAGCTTTGAAGAAGTGGGCATCATAATCTTCTAACAGTGGGCCCTTCTTTCTCATACTATTCACTTCTAGACCACAAGATCTCCGCGGGGTTATTGCTTTTTATGTACATATTTTTATTCCTCGATTCTCTTACTTGTTGAAAGCGAAGATGTGATAAGAATAAAAGAAAAATGTAATGCAAAAGACTAATTATATTTATTATTAATCAATAATTCAATAAGTGAACTTCCTTGATTTTCTTGCTTTGATTCATATAAATAAGGCATGATAGAAGTCCTTCCCATGATCCCATCCCTTATTCGCTCTACTAATCCTCTCATATGAATCAGTCGGCCTTCAGGTATTGTGATGGAGAATGTGTCAACATCCATAAGAAAGATATGATTCATTTTCTCTTCAAGAAGCCAAAAGGATGAAACCACTCACAAGATGAATGAAAGAAGTAAGTTTTCATTTAGAAGAGAAAATCAACTACAACCATGTTGACGCATCAAGAGAGGTCGTCTGATTCGCTCCTCTGTCACAAGCTAATAAATGTTCAGCCGGCTGTCCCAACCATCAATTCGATAGCCCAAACTCCTACTATGGTGCAAGACCCATCGATTGAATAGGCAACACAAGAAGTTGGTGATGCATTGCCATCACACAGCGAGGGTGCTATATCGATGATAGCATTCGAGTTGGATCAACTCCTAAATATGAGGAGCCTTGATATTATTTGTTTGGTTTTTATTTTCTCTAAAGTCTTTTATTTTTTTTGTTGTCTCTTGGCTTAGATGACTTGAATTGGACAATAAGTGCAATTTAAATTTATACCCTCACACTAAAATATTACACCATCAATCGATCACAAACTATTCGGCTCCAGTCCATGGTGAATTATCCTATGCGAACGAGCTGCGTGCGTTAGGTGCGGATTTTTGGGTTACGGGGAGGGTACGGGATGGGTACCGGGATTGTGGGGGTACTGGATGGTTACAGGATGGTTACGGGATAGTTACGGGATGGTTACGGGAGGAGATGCGTGCGGATAGGTGCGGATGCCGTATAAAATAATTGCTCCTAGTCCATAGGCTCACATGGTGAACAGGATAAGGATGAATTTAATGCATCGTTTTCATAAATTTATCACCTGCAGCTGACAGCTTTTGAATTATTTTAATTTCCTTTGAAGATCCGTATCAAACCGAACTCCCTGTTAATCACAAGAAAAGGTGCTGTCAATTGTCATTTATCAGTAGTCTTTCTCACTTTTTGATTTTTATTTTATTTGTTCTCTTATATTCTTATTTTGCTATTTGAAGCCGGTCTCGAGAAACTCACATAAAGGTATATGATTGGTGAGCTCGATTAGAGAAACTTGTTTGGATGCGGACGAGCTTCTATGAAGGTATCAATTGAGTCTTCTTTAGGAAAAAATATTATGTATGTTCACTATATCTAAAATTATGTATGGTGAACCAATAAAAATCACTCCCTATCAAAAAGTGTACCGCAGCACATAATTCCTCCCTTTTTAGTGGCAGAATACCAAGTAGCTTGCCACATCAAAAAATAAATTAACAAGTACGATTAATCTGATTAAGCTCAAGAAATCAAATGCATAGTTAATGAGTTTGATCCATTAAATCCATAAGACTTATTTAATATATATATATATATATATATATATATATAGAAATGCATGAAAAAGATGTCTCACTTTTTAATAATTAAAATAGTGATATTTTGATGTGATACAAAAAGATTTTCTTAAAATGATGTAAATATAAAAGATAAAGTTTTAAGTGTTAGAAACAAATATATAAGAATTGAGTGGTATTATGTCTCTAGATGACCTGTTATTTTAGTTTAATATAAAAGTATTAATATTATTAACTAAGATAAGAAAGGGTACTAATGGGCATCTATCCCTGTTGCGTTGAGGTGCCCCCATCTTCCTACGGTAGTGGCTGAGGAAGGATGATGATAGCCGCTTGTTCTGCTCCCTACTGCTCGCCTCGATACCTTTAACAAATAGAGCATGCTGACCCCCGGTGCTTACATGCATACCAGACTCGGAAAGTATGGCCTCCTTATGAGGGACTTTCGATATCCACCCCTTAGGATCCCTGCATGAATCAAACTGACAAGACGACGCAGGCTTGGATCCCGACTAACTTTTCTTCTTTACAGGGTATAAGACCCAATAGCCCGCTTTGGCTAGAAGTGAGGTCCATGGTGATCTAGCCAAAACTATCGACCATAGCACAGCTCAGTTGTCTAGGAGATAATAATGACCATGGACGCTAAGCCAAGTCTAGGACTCTATTTATAGAGTGCGTTGAGCACAAAAGCGAAAAAGGAAAGTTAATCACCAATTAATTTTCTGATTTTAGTGCCATTAGTTATTAATAATTTCATTGTCCTTATCTTAGTTGTCGCTGTCAAGGAGCAGAAAAACTTGAAAATCTAAAATGTATGCACAACAACTGTCGATTAAAGCAATTGAGCTATTCAGGATAATGGCTGAACAATCAAGGCATTAAGCTACAAGAACATGATCCAAGTTGACCATTCCACGATCAACAACTCAGTCAAAGCAACTCAACACATTATGACGACGGATTCAATCGACGGGGCCAAACGTAAATTTTTCACAATAGCACCCGATAGTAACATATCAACCAACCAACCAACCTTTTATGTCGCCAGACAAAATCGTCACTTGACCGATCACCTAAGTCGACTAAATTCAAGATAGTCGATCACCTAGTTTCCGCCACATTTGAATTCAAATTGTAATATTCAAGATTAAATTGCATTAAGAACAGTTTCCACAACCGTTCCCTCAATTCTATAATTGTACAAATACACCTCTATAAATATGAGACAAAAGAACGAATAAAAAGACCTCTCCGCATTTCTCTAAAAGGAACTTCCTCAATCACTTTATCTAATCCTCCTCTGGAGGTGTGTTTTCACAAACAACAATCTAAGATTCAGCAAAATAGTTAATCATTAGTGACTAAAGCTCAGTCTTACCTCAATTTCAATAAGAATATTAAAAAACAATATATTTTGTCATTTCGGCGTTAAGGCTTAAACTCCACTTAAACTCAATAATAAAAAAATAAATCACGTTTGCCGAATGAAGCAAAACGATGTGAGAATATTTCTCTGCAAATATCTTTACACACAAAATAAAATTTTATCTTTTCATTTTTCTGATATAAAATGAAATAGTAGCAAAATAATAAAGTTCAAAATTCACAGCTGAAAAGCTTTCATTCCTCTGGTCTTACTCTAAATAACATAACGCAAAGGTTTTGTCCAATCTCAACATCCAAAAACTGAGGCTATCATACTCATAACCCTACAGCTTAAGAAAAACAAGCTCTTCAATGGCAGGAATCTCTCCAATCTGCTTAAGGGTTTCTCTGCTCGGTCCTTGATCAATGCCGATAGCCATGATGGCGTGCTTCCGGGGCGCAATCCTTCCCACACTCATGAAGCTAACATTAATATTCTGCTGGCCGAGAATGCCTCCGACGGCGCCGATCATCCCGGGCTGATCAACCTGCCTGCACAATATGATGCTTCCTTCCAGGCTCACATCTACGTGAAAGGAGCCTATTTTGGTCAAATAAGGAATCCCATTCTTCACTCTCCCTTCCACAGTGATCTCGCCAGTCTCCGATATCGCGCTGGCGAATTTAGACTCGACGTTGGCGATCTGAACCTGAATGAAATCGAGGGGAATCTCGGGAGAGCCGTCGAGCAAAATTCTCTCTTCTGTGATCCGAACACCTCTTTGTTTGGCAGCAAAATCAGCATTGACTAGGTTCACGAAAACACTGGATACAGGCTCTATTAGACCCTTAATGACCATGGCTCGGATCAACCTTGTGTCGAGATCATCAGGAGCTCTTGCAGATGCATAGCTCAATTTTACTGTTTTAACTCCGCTGCCGCCGGTCAATAGCTGCACCGCCAGCCGACCAAGTTTTTCGGCCAGAATGACATATGGTGTAAGTTCTGCTATAACCTGTGTGAAACCATATTGGGGAACTATTATCATGCTATAAAGCAAGTTAAGCTTGAATAACAAAATGTGGCATTTACATGCATACCATCCAATTACTGTGTTGCTGTGTATTTACATATCAAACACTTTAACTTTACTTTTTTACATTCATGCCACCCAAATCCTTCATCCCACATAAAAAATACCACCATTTTAAATTTTTAAAAATTGAAATAAGTATTTTCATGCATAGGTAATGGGTTATGTCTGTAAAAACTGAGCTTTAGATGTCAGATATGTAAATAGATAGAAATTGAGTTGTATGTATGTAAATCTTCCTAAAATAATTTAATGTTCTGAAATCTCTAGCTATAATTGTTTATTGGAGCATTTACATACATAACATGATACCACACAATTCTTATGTATTTACATGTACAACACCTAAACTTTCATAATTACATAAATAAAACCCAAATCTTTGATGCCACTTCAAAAATTTCATTGTTCATAATTTTTTAATACCAAGATATTATAAATGTTAATATTAAACTTCAGGTGTTGGGATATGTAAATGGATAAGAATTGTGGTATGTATGTAAATTTCCCTTGTTTCTAATAGTATATGAAACATCAAATTTGTCTTGAATACCTCAGCAGGGACCATTGGTGCATTAACTGCAGTAGCAGCGAGCTCGCCTTTCAGCGCTCCGACAACAGCTTCAGCAATTTCGATCGCGACTCCCTCCTGCATGATCCATGAAGCAGTGTGAACAGTTCAAGAGGAAAAAAGTTCCAGATCCATTAACAGACTTATTAATCCAGCTTCAAGAAAACATATTTATACCTGCGCTTCAGCAGTGCTTGCACCAAGGTGTGGTGTAACTGTGACATTTTCATGTAGAACCAATTTGTTTTCAGGTGATGGAGGTTCTTCAGTGAAAACATCAAGAGCTGCCTGCTCAAAATGGAAAAATTAATAAATCAAATGGAAGAAACTCTTTGATAAAATACAAATAATATCACAGAGAATATTAGTAAACCAACCTGCGCGACAATCCCTGCATCTAATGCTCTCAGAAGAGCTTCTTCATCAATCACTCCGCCTCGAGCAACATTAACTATTCGTACTCCTCTCTTCATCTTCGCAAAAGTTTCATCGTTGAAAAGCTTAGCGGTGGAAGGAGTAAGGGGCATGTGAAGTGAGATGAAATCAGCCGTTGTGATTGCTTCATCGAATGTCACAAGTTCCACTCCCATTGCGTGCGCACGATCGGCGGCAGCATATGGATCATGTGCAATAACATGCATCCCCAGCCCTTTGGCACGTCGAGCGACTTCCGATCCAACTTTACCAAATCCCATTATGGCAACTGTCTTTCCAACAAGTGAAACACCAACATATTTGTTGCGTTGCCATTTTCCTGCATATAAATGTTGAATGAAGACAAATTACGTAATTTTAAAGAGTGAGAAAGAGAAATTTTCTCTAGGAGTTCAAAATTCTCAAGTTATCAGTTTGAACTCGCAATGCTACTGGCGGAAAGTCAGCAAAAATACTCAGATCCATAGTATCATCAGGACAAGTACTCTCATGAACAAACTTAGCAAAACACAGACAAGGACTAATTAACACCTCAAACTAAGACCGATGGAAAGAATTATCAAAGGCCTTTAATTGTTTTCAAAGGTTCAATTATTGTTAAGTACAATGTCAATGAATCCTCTAAGGAAGATTCACAGCTGCCAATTCATTTTGCTTGGTTTGGTACATCTAGAGTCTGTTTGGGATAGCCACATATGTTTGAAAAAACAATTGTGAAGCTGCTGCAGAAGAAATTGATGTTAAAAAAACTACAGTGGTTAGTACAATAAATATATATATATTTAAAGTTAGATTGCAGATTTCTAGAAGCCACCACACTTAGTCTTTTTTTGAGAAGGCGGTAAACTTCAGTTGGGTTGTAGTGAACTCAAACACCTGGAAAAATTTTCATTTGGTGAAGGAGAGTCTTACGATCGTCTCCAGAAATTGTATTGCAACGATAAGTTTTCACCGTTTCAGATAATAGCTAGCCTCTTCTGTTCGGCGAATGTGACTTTTAAAAGAGATTTGCTGAACAAGGATGCTTCTTCAAATGAAGTCTTAGCCAAGTCCGATTGTAATACAGAGTTTTCAACTACAGTTTTTTGAAAAAACAGGCAAAATGCTGTTTTGCCAAACAGAAAAAAGTGCGGTGCGACACTGCACTGTCGCCCTAAGCACACTCTTAATTTATAAACAAGTATCAAAATGGTCCCTTGACCTCTTCGCAATGAGGCGTTTTAGTCCCAGAGTTCATAAAAGTGTCAATTTAATCCTCATACACTTTTAAAATGTGTTGAAATAGTCCTCAGTGAAGACTATTTTAGCCTCAAATTAAATCAATAAGGGGAACAATTTAAAACTTTTAGGCAAATATCAAAAAATATTTGAACCTATGGTTTTCTCCTAAAATCAGGAAATCATTCGAATCCAAATAACTCCAAAAATAGTCTGTTGTTACCGCCCCTCCATTATATCCAGCTGCTTTTATCCCTGCAACATTCATATGGAAGGTAACTGAGGCCTCATGCTATTGCTGCCCAGCTGCCTTCTACAAATGGCCGTTTCCAGCACTTACAGCACACCACGGATGCCAGTTTTCTTATTCCTATTTCATCAAGCAGAACATTCTTCTATTGCCACTCTGATTATTTCCGACTGGCATTGATTCATGCAATATTTTATTCTTGAAAAATGAGAAAAGCAGCATATGTAATTCATTTAATTCTATAATAGTCTCTTTACAGTTTTGAATATACATGCATATAAGCAATCTGCAATTCAGCCTGAAATAATAGAGAAAAATTCAACACAGAAAATATATTTTATTCAATTTCTTTGGAGTTTTTCTACAGTTTTGGAGGCTTTAAAAATGAACAAACGATATAAAGAGACATAAAAAAATGGTCCACGAATTGATGTTTCATGCACATTCAATAAATTGTCATGCAAGCACGTGATAAACAACAAATAGCGCGTTGTATATTCTTACCAAATTCCAATGTCATAAAGAAATTCTGCAGAGAGGCAACATGGCGGAGAGACTATTCGGGCACAGCTAATTCCCTCCTTATTTATGATATACTGCATCATGTTATATAAAGGTAGTCGACAAATTCAACAACAATAAACAAAAAAATAGAGTTATCTGCTAAACCAATGTTGCCGCATACAAGTGCCTTCCGCTTCTGGTAAATATCCACCCTTAGCTTATCTTTTCTGAAATTTATTTATTTTGGTTTCTTAAATACATGGACCATGTCTTCTCTCTTCATATATATGATAAATAATGGATTGTAACGTTACCATGACCCTGTATTGGTTGACCGCATATTCTCAAATATAAGAAACAGGCATATGGATAGCACATTATTATTGACTAATTTAAAGAAAACTTGAGAGAGAGAGAGAGAGAGAGAGAGAGAGAGAGAGAGAGAGAGAGAGAGAGAGAGAGTAGCACACTAAAGTTTAGAAGTCATAGTCTAACAACCTTGTAACTTACCCTTTGATGGCTGCTTGGTCACCTTCCCTTCTATTCTAGTTATCTTGTCGCATTTATTGTTAATCCTTGGCTTTGCAATAAGATCGATTCTTCATTTATTCTATGTTCAAAGTGTCCATTTTGAGAGCAAAAAATTGTTCATACTCAACTTCATTATGGCTAATTTCTCTAAAACATAGATGTCAATGCTCCGTGTTTTCAATCCATTTAGTCCACTTTGCACAACAAGCCCTCTCGAGTAAAACAACCAAATGTTTATCATGAAAATCTTCCTGGCATAATTTCCATTATCTGCTGCGAATAGAAGTTAAGGATTCCAAATAAAAAACTGAATTTAAAGGCTTAAAACCAAAGCCCATTACTTCAATAATAATGATCACAAAAACTCCCTAACATAATGGCTATAAATCACATTACAAAGTATACTAACTTAATGCTAAATTGACATAGTTAATGTTCCCCAACTCTTTAGACTCCATTCTACTCAATCAATCAATCGAAGATAGAAACATGGGAACTTAGCTGGTCATATTGCCACTTGCCCAATATCACCCCAAGTATGAAGCAACATAATGGGAGATATGCATGCTGTTTGTATAAGAAAAGAGCCTAACATAAAAAGGGACTTCTTTAGCCAAGAGTGCTCTGCCCATCAGGATGAATATTAAATTATGGTACTGCATTCATGTAGGAAAGAGCAATGTTAAACAGACCCCAGATATTAAAGGTGAGGTCCCATCATATTCATAGCAATCTATCTCCTAAGATTAAATTCATTCTTGTATGAACATGAGATATTTTGTAGGAGTCCAGGAATCATTAAAAGTGTTGACAAATGAATATCATAATGATGAATTCATTAGTTAAGAGATCAAAGACAAGTTCCAATTTTTGTGCTCGATCTTTAGTAAAATTTGGAGAATGAATTGATCGCAAAACGTACAAGCATCATTACTATTCTCATACTAGTAAGTGATGATGTCCATCACCATATATAATCATCATTTTATATCTTCATTTCTCCTGATCTCTTTACCCGGCCTTTCTCTTCGATCAAAGGTGCTCTTTAAGGGGATCAATTTAAGGTCAAAACTCAATATTCTGATTCACGCTTCGGCAAAACCAGATGATACCAGGCAACAAAAACTACCTAAGAAAATCTAAACAAGCAGATTGTGACTGAATAAGTAGCCATGGGAGGTAAATATTATTGAAAATCTTGAATAATTAAGATGTTCCCAGGTTGCACAAAGCAATGTCAGACAACAAGAAAACAGACTAGAAGAAACACAAAAAAACAACAATCTTTATTGTCAAATGATTTTAAAAATAGAAATCAGAATATAATCTCCTCAACTGTGTCTGCACAACCCTCTCACTCCAATAAATATACAGAGGCAACGGAGTGGTAAATAAAAAGAATGAACAGGAAACATCAAAGCGAACAGTAATTACAATAAAAGCACTGATTAGCAAATTAAAACGAGATCACCTATATAACAAACCCCACCTTGATTCTGATTTAACTGTTAATCAAGATCAAAACACTTGGCTAGGTTTAAACAGAATGTGAGTTTAGCAATGGGTAAACCATTTGTCATCACATCTGCCAGACAATCCGCAGTAGAAATTTTCTTCACTTCAATACATCCAGGTGCAATAATATCCCTAATAGAATGCAAACTTGATAGCAATATATTTTAACCTCCCATGAAAAATAGGTTTTTTTTAATGGGTGCATAGTGTTCTGGTTATCACAGAATATTATGAGTTATTCTTAAACAAAACCCAATCTTTCATAAAACCTTGAAGCAATAAACCCTCCTTGATAGCCAAAGTAGCTAGAGGCGTATAATTCCTTTAAATTAAGCATCCTGAATTTTTCTAACACATGCTTCATGTTGGTCTTCTGTGATAGAAAACCTTTACTTTCCAATCTACTTTTTATTATTTCCATTCCTAAAATCTTATTAGCAGCTCCCATATCCTTCATTTCAAATTCAGTAGACAACTGCCCCTTAACAGATGAATTTCAGATTTGCTTTTGCTTCTTATGCATAATATCATCAAAATATATAAAAAAATATACCAAAATATTAGAATCTGTGGACTTTTTTCAAATACACACGATGATCTGATTGACATTTATCAAAATTAAGAATTCTAATAAAATGATTAAATCGAACATACCATTGATTTGAGGTTTATCTTAATTCAAAAATTGATCTTTTAAACTGACATACTTGATTATTATTCCATTATGGAATCCCTCGAGTTGTTACATATAGATAGTTTCCTCTTAGGGCCTGTTTGGCGCAGCTGAAGCTTCTCGAACTTTGCAATGTACTAGTTGTCTGTCATGGAAAGTTACTCATGGAAAGCATTGCGGGAATGCTAGTTGTCTGTTTAGTTACGCTGTCGATAACGGCATAGGCAGTGATTTCGGGATGAATGACCAAACTGCCCATGTTTGGTAAATCTGTTAAAAAAATAAAAAACGCTTCTACTTTAAAATAGCTTAGCCACCAGTTTAATTCAATTTAAAATTATTATATTTATATATAATTCAAACAAAAACAGAAGTAAAAAAATTATAAGTCATCATGATTTTCAAACTTAATGCCACCTATAAAATAATAAAATTAAAATGACTGTCTTTAATTATAAGTATAAAATGGTTGCACAATACTATATAATCATTTTGTATATCTCAGTGAATCTCACGGCTTATTTTTTCTCCATCTATATTCGTTTAAAATATCTTGGATTGATTTGTAAGTATGTTCGTCATTTAGAATTAACTATGCAAGTGGACTAATGATTAGATTGAATATTATAAGAGCACATTGAAGTAATTAATTTAAGTTTACAAACATTTAAGCTATAAATCATCACTTTAATTTTTCTTGCATCCAATTGAAACATAAAATTAACAAAATTTTGCAAAAATATAAAAGGAGACAAATTATTTAACGTGGTTCGGTCAATATGACCTACATCCACGGGAAAGAAAGATGAAAATTTTATTAGAGGATAAAAGAGATAGGTACAAAGCTTTCATTCATACATGACTTCCTCCAACATAGCACAAAGCCCTCTATATACATATTTTGTGAGGACTTGCATAATTTCATTGAAAATATTTACATATAAAACACCACTGTAAGGGCCAAACCGAGAGCCATAGCAGGGAGCCCACTTTAAGGGCCAATTCGAGAGCCATAGCAGGGAACCCGAGCCCACTATAAGGGCCGACCGAGAACCATAGCAGGGAGCCAAACCAGTTCAGCTAGAGGCAAAACCGAGGCTTGTATAACATCCCTCTTTTCATATATGCAATATCACAACAGTGAAAATGAGCCAAGACTTGTATAACATCTCTTTTTTCAACAATTAACTTAATGCCAAACACGCTCTTAAAGCCATATGCTATTCATGCATTTCACTTTTAAGCATAACAAACAAGTTCCACAGCAAATAAACAAGACTTCACCAAACCAGCAAAGTAAAAAAAGAGAGGTAGTAATAACCCCCCTCCCCCCCCAAACCTTTCCAGATTTTGCAAATAAACCGCTCCCCCCCATTACTTTATAGATTTTACAAACAAACCATTCAAAGCTCTCAGGTTTTGCACTTAAACCCCCCAAATCACTTCAGATTTTGCATACATAATTAGACTAGCTGTACATGAAATGATAGTCACACCATGCAATGCAAGAGTGGTGTGTATGTAGGAAACAAAGTTTAAGTGAAATAAGCGTAAGAAGCACAAGAATTGAATGTCATACGTTTCAACTCCTCAGTCCTGTAACCATTCTCATTCCTCAATTTAAATTCATTTAGAAAATGCATTAGGGGAGGGGCAATTCCAAGTAACCCAGATTAGAAAAAATAAAGCCTGCACATATGAAGAGTGCTAAAATAATAAAGCCTGCACATATTTGCCATCCATTTGATTTGTGAAAATAAGTCCTTAAGTAATGCAGGCTATTCTGATTGAACAATTTTCCTTTGTTGCCTTTACAGTTAAACCAATCCAGCCTACCAATCTGATTGGAGTTTTAAATCTATGCTGCTAATGTCAGGGAGTATGATAAGAAAACTCATCCCATCAAAAGAAGAGGATGGCAGGAAGGGTAACAGAGTTGAAATATTGAAACATAAAAACAGGATCAAACCACTTAAAATGAGCCAAAAGAATCATTCCATAGCACAGTCATCACAGTACAACCAACAGAAAGCTAGAGAATTGCCTCATAGTAACAGATGAAAGCTGAAAGCCGACTACTAGAAATTCTGCATTTTGTATCCAACTAATATGCTGCATATTTGAGCACAATTGAAAACACAAAAGCGCCAATGAGCCATATAACACATACATAACGATGAATCTAAAACGGTATTCACCTTAGCTTCATTTGAAATAAAAGGTTTGCAGACACTTTACTGGAACATATAGCAAAAATTTCTACCAAAATGATACAACAACAAAATTAAAATTAACTTAAAAGTGAACAAAATCAATGCTCAAAAAACTGTTTCCAATTTTCCAATTATACTGAACTGTTTCCAATTTTCTAAGCAGGCTATTTCAACAGTAAACTCCAAAGCTCACTGAAACGAAAAGGAAAAAAATTTCCAAGGAGAGCTTAGGTGATGAGTGTGTTCACAAAACCTATAACTTCTAAAGAGGTAGCATTACATATGTTATCTTATAAATCCATTGCCACATTCACAAAGCAAAAACGAAGGAGCTGGGTAGTTATTGTCACATTCACCAAATTCCAAAGAAAATCTAACAAAGCCATAACTAACGATCCACCAAAATCTAGAAACAGGGAGGAGATGGGTAGAAGATGGGAGGAAGTAGAGGAAGAAAATGCAAAAAACATTCATCAAATCTCTCGGATCCGCAAGTAGAAGAACCGAATGCCTCATGTTTTACCTGAGATTTGGAGATCGAAGGGCTAGGGAAGAAGAAGAGGAAGCAGTCGCGAGGGAAGCAGATGGGGCGCCGTTAGGGCGTAAGAGAAGTCGCCGCGGGGGAAAAAATCGACAAGGGTAAAGGCGAAAAAATTACGGGACGAACGGCGGGCCGTTGGGGTATGCCGCGGCTGGCTTTCACGCCGCGTTGGCCCGTCTTTCACTTCAAAGCGCAAACCAAACGACGAACTTTTGGGGTTGGAAGTCGCCGCTCGCCGCGCAGCGCTAAAAAGCGCGAACCAAGCGAGCTCTTAGTCCCTCAGCAAGAAGGCCGTTTTGACATCCATTTAGTCGAGCTCCAAACTCAATTTAGCTATTAAGGTATCACTTTAATGAAAATTTGTTTAACAACTGATAAAAAAATCTCATTATAATCCAAACCTTCACTTTGGGAGTATCCTTTGCATGAGAACCTAATTATACTTCGGTATATAATCACTGCGAGTATCCATTTCCATTTTAAAGAGCCATCTAAGTCCGATTATTTGATATTTTCAGGTTTTTCCACTAGAACCCAAGTATAATTTTGTGTAAAGATTCAATCTCTTCTTTCATGGCTAGCAACCATTGTTTAGAGACGCTACCGCTGATGGTTTCATGATAAGAAGATAATTCTTCAATCCTATCATTTAAAACAAGAGGCATAAACAATTATATTTGTAAAACGAAACCACTTGGGCAGCCTTGAGTTCCATATTTTCCCATCTCTAGTTAGCTGATATTGTTGATAAGTTTATAACTTCCAATGGATGGCTCACCGCCATCATCAAAGAACGACTGTTGTTGCACCATCGATCCATCTTCTGAAGTCTACAGGTCATATTGCTCCATCTGCAATTTATCTGTCATTCGCATGATGATGGGTATTATCAATGCTATTTCTCTTGCCATTATCTAACATGGGAAAATCCATTTCATTAAAGGTAATATCTCTACTTATATCATGCATTTCCTTTTATTTTTTCTCAATGTAACATAAATTATATCCCTCAACTTCCTCTGGATACTTTAAGAACACACATTTAAGTGCTCTAGGTTGAAGTTTATCTAGTTTTATATGTGCATATACAAAACACCCAAATGCTCTCAGTTTCCTGAATCAGTTGAACGGTCAACAATTTCATTGACGTTTTAAAGCCTAAAGTTGAAGAAGGTGATCTCACCCAAAAATCTTCTGATAAAGCAGCTCCAGCCAGCATAATTCTTACTCTTTCATGAAATATCCTATTCATTCTCCAGGTGAGACCATTCTATCATGGGTGCTTATATCAGGTGCCTTGCAATTTCTTCATCAATGCAATAATTCTCAAATTGTTAATAGAACTCCAAACCATGGTCAGCTCTCAACTTCCTAACCCTTCTACTAACTTGATTTTCATTAGCCAATTTCCTTTGCCGAATGATTCAAATGCTTCATGTTTGATTTTATGACAGGACACAAACTCTTTTGGCGTACTCATAAATTATTGACAATAAATAATTTGTTCCTCCCTTGGAGGCAACCTTGATTGGTCCCCATAAGTCACAATGGATATAATCCAATATACCTTTGTTGTTATGCCTTATTGTACAGAACTTATCTCTGTTGTTCTTGTCAATCACACAACTTTCACAGAACTGCATTTTTTTTTCATGTTGTCACCACACAACAAAATCTATTTATTGGGCTCTATCAAGCCACGATAATTGATATGCTCGTCTTAGATGCCACTTGAGAAGAAAGGTGTTGATATGACTTATATTCAAATCATTAAAGATATGTATACTAGAGCTGTTACTTGTGTTCGAACTGAAGGAGGATTGACCAAATATTTTACTATTTCTGTTGGATTACATTAGGGATCGGCTTTAAGCCCATATCTTTTTGCTTTGTTCTGGATCGTCTTACGGAACATTTACAGGAGGATGTACCTTGGTGTATGCTTTTTGTTGATTATATCCTTCTCGTGGATAAGACGAGAGAAAAAACCCAGAAAAAACTTGAATTATGGAGGTCTACGTTGGAATCTAAAGGCCTTCATTTAAGTAGAACCAAAACTAAATACATGGAATGTAATTTTAGAATAAGTAGCTCTAGTGACAGAAGTGTAACTTTGGGTGATCAAATTATTAAAAAGTGTGAACGATTTAGATATCTCGGGTCTGTTGTTCAAAGTGATGGTGATATAGTTGGGGATGTTAACAGTAGAATTCAAGTTGGTTGGTTGAAGTGGAGGAATGCTTCGGGCCTATCGTGTGATAGAAAAGTACCGCTAAAACTGAAAGGAAAATTTTATAAGATGGTGGCGAGACTTGCAATGCTCTATGACGCTGAATGTTGGCCTTTAAAAGAGAAGCACAATACTAAGTTAAGTGTTGCCGAGATGAGAATGACTAGGTAGATGAGTGGCTTTACACTTAGAGACAAAATGCGAAATGAATATATCTGTGTAGGGTTGGTGTAGCTCCCATGTTGGAAAAAAATAGAGAGTCGTCTTAGATGGTTTGGTCACATTAATCATCGACCATCTGATGATCTAATTAGGAGAGTAGATGTTTTAGATTCGACTTATGTTTAAAAAAGGCAGAGGTAGACCTAGGAAGAATTGGGCTCATTGTGTAAAAAATTGATCTTAATTTATTAGAATTAAATGAAAATATGACACTAATATGACTCAATGGAGAAAAATGATTCATGCAGCTGACCCCACTTAGTAGGATTAAGGTTTTGTTGTTGTTGTTGTGCCCATCTATGGCGCTGAATGTTGCCCTTTAAAAGAGAAGCATAATACTAAGTTAAGAGATGCCGAGATGACAATGATTAGGTGGATGGGTGGCTTTACACTTAGAGATAAAATGCAAAATGAATATATCCGTGATAGGGTTGGTGTAGCTCCAATGATGGACAAAATTAGAGAGAGTCGTCTTAGATGGTTTGGTCACATTAAACGTCGACCATTTGATAATCTGATTAGGAGAGATGTTTTAGATTCGACTTATGTTAAGAAAGGCAGAGGTGGGCCTAGGAGAACTAGGGCTTATTGTACAAAAAAATATCTTAATTTATTAGAATTAAATGAAAATATGACACTAAATAGAACAAAATGGAGAAAAAAGATTCATGTTGCCAACCCACTCAGTGGGATTAAGGCTTTGTTGTTTGTTGTTGTTGTTGTTATGCTCATTGATTAATTATTTACTGTAGGTTTCTTCTGTAATTGCATATTTTATTTTGTGATATATTTAGTAGAAAATGATTATATATATATATCTATATATATATATATAATTATTATGTATAAGATAAACATGTCTATAACGGGCTGTGTCCTATTTTTTTCAATTATGTTGTGTCCGTGTTTGTGTTTCATAGGTTCGTACATTCTTCTTACTGATAAGCTATCACCATTTCTTTCTTCTTTCACTGCAAACTTTCTCTAATGGCCTGTCTGGCAACAAATGCGATTTAAGTTATTAGGATTTAGTAAATCTCGTAAATTTGGATTTACTAAATCCTGAAGGTTAAATCCGAAAAATTGTCTGACAACGGATTTGGTAAATCTTGTCAATCCAATAAAACAGTTTAGCCAGTTCCGCCAGGATTTAATGAGCACTTGTTCGAGTGCAAAATGAACATCACCTTGCTGACCTCATTTATAGTGAGGTCTTAGCTTCTTTCACATTAGACCCTAGGATCTAGCCTTAGGAGCTCCTTATTGACCATTCTAGCGGACTAGTGATGGAGCCCACCTCACATAGAGCTTCGAACCACTTCTAGACCCATTTTGGTGGAGATCTCGCATGAGTAGTCCCAAGCACTTCACTCTTAGTTGCAAGGGCTAAGAACTAATATGTAGAGAGCCCAAAAATGAGTTCCCATAAGATCAGACGGTGTTAGGTGAACTCTTAGTGACTCGAGCACCGGAGGACACCACAATTTGGCGCACGCTTCGCACCACGCAAGGTGTTGGCTTGAGTTGGATCGACTGTCGGCGAATTGGTCCAAACAGCCCCGGATGACAAAACAGACCACACGGATGCATCCAAGACGTCGACTTTAGTTAGAAAGGACGCCCATATTGCTATCGTTCCGCGCTTGGACGAGCAGCACGAAAATCGATGAGCATTAAATTTAATTAAAGGAGGCGAGTTCAGGTTCAGCTCTGGTTTGATTCGGGCTGAACACGGCTCAATTGTACCAGGTTTAGCCGATTAAGCAGTTCGAAATTTGAAATATCAAAATTTAAATCAACCGCTCAATCTCATTTTTAATTAGGTTTAATTAGCCATTAGGACATTCCAAATGAGCCTACTGCATAAATGGAACTCATTCAATTCCCCGCGAAGGCTTCTGGCAACGTTTCTTCGGCTATACAAAATTGCTCGCCTTCTCCCCATGCATAGAAGACCTGTTTCGCCTCTCCCGCTAGACTCGACTCTCCCTTTCGCCACCAAGACTACTCGATCCTGCTCGCCTGCTTCACCCCGCCCCTTGCACCAAAATCCCGCTTGTGAGCTCCTCCTCCTCACACCGAACAGCCGCTCGCCTGCTCTTCTTCCTCTGCTCGACTCACTCTCCTCTCCGCACCGAAGCCTCCCTCTTGATCACACCTCTGCACCGAAGCCCTCGCACCCCATTCGACACCCTCTCCCGCTCGCGTTGCCTCTCTGCACCGAAGCCATAGCCGCCAGCCTCTGCTTGCTCCTCTGGATCCCGCCTCCATCCTCCTCTCGACACCAGAGGTTCGCTCAGCTTTTCTTTCCCCTCGACGGAAGTCCTCGCCTTCCTCTTCCGACAAAAGACGATATCCCGTCTCCTCTCTCCCTAGCGACTGGACCGAGACCCCTCTCTCCCCCGATTCTAGTTCTCGCTTGTGCGGCCCTGACTCCTGTCCTCCTTTCTGGTTCAACTGCTCCTCTCTCGATTTCCTCTCCCTCTGCACTAACGTCGAAAGGGTATGGCATAGCGTTTCTTTCTCTTTACTTTTCAATTCAGGCCCTTGTTGTATGGTAAATGAGAATTTATTAGCAGGAAAATCTAACAAATTGTTTGGACCTGAATTGATTCATGCTTTCACTACTCTTCATTTCTGATAGCATTTTATAATCTCGTGATTTCCCTGCTTGAGTTTTATGCCAATTTAAGTGCGCCAAAATTAAATGAAATGCAATGTTAGTAAATGAAGTTTGGATTAAGGATTAGAAAAGTCTTTACAACGATATTCCCTTGCCAAGTGGTTATACATTGTTGCTTTCCTGACACATATACCTACAATTCTCTAGTTGAAGGTTTGTACAGGGAGAGGAGGTTAAATGAGGCCTACCGATTACTTTGTCAAATGCCAGAAGAGGGAGTAGAACCTAACAACAACAACTATAACATTCCCATTAACAAAATGTTTAAAGAGGGGGGAGACAACTTGCCACGTTAACCTTAGGATAAATGATTTGTTTAGAATGTAGTTGGTACATTTACATACCTACCACATAATTCTTATGTATGCAAATATCTAACACCTGAACTTCTATTTTGGTTGTGTATATATATTGTCTTACCTATACTTGGAAGTCACATGCAAGCTTTTATGTGGATTTTACTCATGGAATGACTGTTTGGAAAACATGATTTTTTTTTTTTGTCAATTCTCTTGAACTAAACCTTGATGGTAATTCACGTTTTTTTTTATGCTTTCATCTGGAACAATATGAAAGTTTTATAGTTTGTTATCGAGAAGATATGAAAATTTAACGGTCCTACTTGTGAAGATTTGGGAGGCTTAAAAATCCAGTTTTGAAGCAATTTATGTAATTTTTGGTGCCTTTAAATGCAGCCTTTATGCCCCTTTTAAGTGCTGATTTTGGAGCTCTTAAACACTGGTTTTGGGGTTGGTTACACACCTTTTTTTTTTTTTAATTGAATAAGTGCTGTTTTGTGTTAAAAGCAGCTATTTATGGCTTAAAAATACTGTGCGGAGTTGCCAATCGCTGTAGAATATCATATAACGCTGTAGGGTGCTGTTTGAAGGTGTAAAGTTGCTGGTTGTAGGTGTAAGATGACTGTTTGGTGCTGTGAGAGCTGTAGGAGAGCTGTATAACTGCTGTTTGGGCTTCAGAAGTGTTGCTTACTGCTGTAGGAGGTTTAGAAAGTAGTTGTTTGATGTTTGGAACTGTTGTTCGCAGCTGTTCGGAGGTTTAGAATTTAAAAATACTGTTTGCTGCTGTTTGGAGTGCCTAGGACTACTGTAGGATGCCATTGAGAGCTGTTTGTTGCTGCTCGAAGGTTTAGAAGCACTGTAGGGAGCTTAAAAGTGTTGTTTGCTGCTGTTTGGAAGCTTATAGTTGATGCTCGGAGCCATAGGAGATCGTAGGATCACCGCGTAGGCTTGCTAGCTGCTGCCCGACAATATTTCGACGCACCATTTTAATTTTTTTTTTAGGCTGACTCGTTTGCTATTTCCCACTTTGGTTTTTGCTAGTCTTGGAAGTGGGTCGATCTTCTCCCTTCTTTTGTTTTTGTTTCTCTTGTTAAATGGTTAACAAAAATGTGAATTCCTGATTTAATTATTTGGAAGACACTTAGAGATATTTGAGGATTAGTTGGAAACTACTTAATTGAGGATTAGTCACTTTAAATCACTTCAAGCACAAGATTCAGTGTAGACTTCTTAGACTTTAGGAGCACACCCTAAGTGAGTTCATCCACCCAATTTTCAATGCAGGCTTCCTAGACTTTAGGAGCACA
This sequence comes from Papilionanthe hookeriana x Papilionanthe teres, assembly GCA_022702705.1. Lineage (NCBI taxonomy): Eukaryota > Viridiplantae > Streptophyta > Magnoliopsida > Asparagales > Orchidaceae > Papilionanthe > Papilionanthe hookeriana x Papilionanthe teres. The sequence continues at coordinate 31,359,229 of CM040421.1, forward strand.
CACTAGGAGAGAGTTCATCCACCTAATTTTCAGTGTAGACTTCCTAAACTTTAGGAGCACACCCTAGGGGAGAGTTTATACACCTAATTTTCAGTGTACACTTTTTAGATCTTAGGAGCACAACCTAGGTAAGATTTCATCTACCTAATTTTCAAATAAATGATGAGACTAGACACTTGACCCTAATTCACGAACTGATCAAGACACTAGACACGAGGATGCACCGAGACGTGGTTCACGCTTCATTAATTAAATTAAATAATGGAATTACCGCCATGACTTAACCTATAGTGAAACACAATGCACCGGGATTTGAGCTCGAACATTACACTCAGATCCTCCTGGCAATTGGGAATATTTGTCTTGCCACAGATGGATCATTGGATGGGTATAAGTCTGAGGTCTAGGTGGCTAGGGCGATGATAATAATACTAATGTGTGTTAAACGAGAGATACGATGTGAGAATATTTAGAATAGTATCTCCTACCTCAAAGCTCTTTAATAAATGAGAGGAAAGTACCGATGATACTATTCACAGACTTTTAGTGAGATTGTTTCCCCCGACGCTCTTAGATCGCTAGTAATCCTAGCCTGATTAGAGTGACTAGTTTGTGTACTCCACTACTTTACAAAATATTTACAAAAATAAAACAAAAAAATCTCTTTCTTTGTTAACAAGAACTGCATAAAAATTTAAACAACACCTTTTGCATGAAAATCAAAGAATTCTTCTTATAAAAACATAAAAAGGTCCATGGTTAGTAACTTGGATTGAGGTTAAGGACTGCCCTTTATGGATTTTTGGGTTGGCAGCGTTTGTTCAAGGTCGAGAAACACACAGTCCAGCTCTGAGCCCCACCTTTACTGATCTTATATCCAGTTAAGGACTTTCATACGTGACTACGAGTTTTGCTTGTGATTTTTATGACTCAATTTTCTGATTTTTGTGTTGGGTTTTCTTGCTTTGCTTACTTTTCATGCAAGTTTATTTAAATCAATTGCAAATCATACTTTGATTGAAATACTAATCACGCGGCGGTAGTAGATGCCCAAATACGCTTTTACAGTTTATTGCATTTTACTTTACATCATTTTTTTCATTCATATGCAATTTACTTTACTACGCATGCTTTATATATAAAACCAAAATAAAGGTACATTTTCGAAAATTAAAACACGTTTGAACCTAATGAACGCTCTTAATTCCCTTACGAGGATATCAACATTTGAACAACAACAACAAAACCAAATTTTAACACCAAAACTGTAAAACATAAACCACCAATCTCAAATACTTGATCCTGAAGCCCTCGCTACAGCAGGAGGTTTGGAGCTAAATTCGCGGGCAGCACGGCGAGAAATTCAGACTGAGTAGTAAGAGGATCTTCTTCAGCAACCTCTCCTTAGTTTAACAATAACAACCTATAGAACTTTGAGATAACTTGCCCAGCGTGACGTAAATTTTCACTTTCCCCTTAGGCTTCTATTAACCGTGTTGTGCGGCGTAAGTCCTATCGCGTACTAGGTTTCGAGGTTGTCGTACGGTACGACGTAAACCCGCTTATCACTGTAGGCTACTTGCATAATCAGGTATTATGCAAGTGTAAGTCTCAAATAATAAAATTGGCAGGATTGAAATACTTAATAAATATCTCTCCAAAACGTAGTCACACAATAAGATAGTTGGGAAGTCACTGAGGCTTGCCTCATATCCGTGACATCCCCTACCGTTCACCTCTGCGACTTCTGAAAATAAGTGTTCCACATTGAGTCTTTTCCACTTGACTTTCCATGCAGTACCGTGAAAACCTAAACTTTGAGATTCTTGAAGACAGAACCACCGATCATTATCAAGAGTTTTCTAAAGTGACATCGGTCATTTGAAATGTAATTAAATATAGGGGCTTTCATCTATAATGAACTTGAAACCCAGGTAAAATAAACCTTATCTAATCTTTATATTAGGTAGGGGAACTTGCCGGTCACATATAAAATGTTAGCAGGTCAAACGGATGTCATAAACCTTAGGTTGTACGATTGTGATACACTTATCTTTCGAGAAGGTGTATTAGTCGTGGTATCGGGCATAATTATACAAACTATTGGGAAAATGAGATTCATTTGGTCTCATTTTCCAAAAATTAAAAACATGCTGCTTTCAACCAAAATTACATACCTTTTATATTATATTAAATTTTAAAACTATTTTCGAAAAAAAAACTGACGGACACACCTGAGTACAACCAATTACCTTTCCCAAATCTCAGAATAAAAAAAGCTTGAATAACCTTTCCCGAATCCTCAGCCGAATAAATTTAGGATTAGAAATTTTAGTGTTTAGCGGTAAGCGAAGCAAAACTAACCAAAGAATTGTCGGTAACAACCAATTCACACCCCGTAGATATCAAACTAATCCAATAAATTCAGTTTACAATAGCTACAAAATAACACAATGTCTGGAGGAAACATTGAACAAACCAAATAGCTCTCTCATCAATAAGCATGTTCCAACAAATGTAAACTGCAAAGTTCTTAGTGAAGTTTAGAAAGAAAGGTAAAAAATAAATAAAAGCAGGGACATCCACATTCCCCAAAAAGAAAAATATAAGCAAGGACGTCAAAACATTTTATAGCAATGTTACAAAATACAGTGGTTACCATGCAAAAGCATAGGTCGTCCAAGCTGTTATGCCAACACATCATAAAAGTAGGGATTCCCAAAACAATTTGGAGAATGATATGATAGCCCACCAAATATAACCTAAACATCACCTTAAATTTTCAAGAAGGGCATTTTGGAGTGCGAGAGGAAGTAATTATCTATTAAATTGATAGCTGGTTCGGAAAACAGACATTTCAACAATTACCATGCAAAAGCAGAGGTTATCTAAGCAATCATGCCAAGGAAGCAAAAAAACAAAGATCCATAGAATGAGTTAATGTTAAAAGTAAATGAAAAATAAAATATATGTCTCTTCAAGAATGAATAATCTCGAGGATATAACAAAGTAATGTTCCAAAATATAATGCACTGAATAAAACAATGCAACCTAACCTCATCAACATACCAAAGAATTCGAATTAACAAGGATTTGTGTAGAATATAATGCTTAACACATAGCAATATCAACAAAATACATCGGCACTCCAAAGTGAGAAACATCTATGTAAATATTACTGTAAAATAACATCATATCTAAACATCATACTACTTTATCATCATGAATGTGCATACAAATACCTCTACTCATTGTCCATGAAAGCTGAATAAAGAAGCCTTTTGATTACCGGTTATAAACAATACTTATGGATGATTTAAGCTAAATTATGCTAAACAACAAAAAATTAATCTGTAAATCCCGAGCTCATGTAAATCATGAATGTAACCATATAGTCCCAAATAAATCAAATATTTCTTTTTAAAGCAATCCTTTCTCCATATAAAATACGCCTAGTGAAAATTTTATGATGAATAAATGTGCAAGAAAGTGATGCATAGTTGATAAATGTTGCAACTAAATCTTATGATGTTTGAAATTTTTATTGTGCAAACCTTCAATATGACTTTTCTGAATCACTAATATAAAATTATTAACTAGAAAGTTGATTCTAATGCGACACAGGAACACTAAAATAAAAAAATGAAATAAAATTATCAACCGCTGCGACCTTTTCTTTTAGATTCTTTCACTATAAGTAAAAAAAATGTTAACATAATGCCTAATACAAAATGCTTACACCTGATTCCCACATATTTGCAGCAATTGTGTGTCGAATCATACGACCTTCAATTTTTCTCCAATACTCACATGCACATTTGGATCATCACCTCACTCAGTTTTCTATCATGATGCATTTCAATCTATGACATGTTAAAACATACATTATCTTTGTGATGTCTGCCTATAAAATTATGAAAGATGGCAAAGCAGTCACTATGTCATCTTGCACGCTTAATAGAAACTGACACATGCATTAAACTTGAAACCTATCCTTCCAGATGCCAAATGTTCATTTAACTACACTTCATAATTGGGCATGATGATAGTTATAAAACTAATTTGCTCCCTAGTAATTTCGATTTATTCTTCCGCGCTACTCACTAAGATGATATCGACAAATCAGATAAGATGCTAATAATTTGTTGGTGTTAGCATATCCCGAGTCAATGAGATAATATCACTCTCGTGGCACACAAAAAAATTTTTGCTCAACCGACCAATGAAGCACCCTCATATCAGCTGTTGATTCTTGACAATCAGTTGCAAAAAATAAAAATTGACAGTCAAATGAGACAGCCGCCAATACATTTTATGATGTGAGTCATTTTCTATTACGGTATCTATTCTATGAATTACGATCAACAACAACAGGTATATATGTATTATTGATTGCTCCAATAGGCTTTAAAAAAAAGGATAAAATTGCTGATTGGAACGGATGAATGAGTGACATTTATAATTTTTTGCCGACAATCGAATGTATTCCCTAATTTAAAAAATACTAGTTGCGAGTCAAGATTGAAGTATCTGTCAATTGTTTCCAAAGAATGTCAAAAGAATTCACATAACTGTCTGTAGGAATGTGCATGTGAAACTCCTCTCAGAAAAATCCCCAAGTTGATCTGCAACACTCATATTTTTGGTATCACTTAATAGATTGCAATTTACCAAAATGTTTCGTAGTTAGGTGGAAGCTTCTGATGGGAGCCTAAAGCAGTTATAACAATGCATGGGATTGTTGACCTCACTTTTGTCGAGGTTTAGTTTTTCTTCTAGGATTTAGAGTTCTAGCCTTAGGAGCTTCCCCGACGATCTTAGATTACTAGCAGTGGACCCACCTCGTTTTAGAACGTTCGAAGCCACTTCGTCACTCTTTTGGAATCCCGGACGACATTTCGTACCTCTAGCTCATACACGAGTTGAAATTGACGTTAGGAATCCAAATTGAGTTCCCATAGGACCACCGTACCTTAGGACAGCTTTGTACACGTTTCTTGCACCACCAAGCACAAATTCTTCGTTTCGCGGCCTCGACACTTTCAGTTCTTCGCGACGGACCAGAATCGAAGGTTAGAGTGTTGAGACGACCAACAACAAGCTTGAAATTCAAACGGGACCAAATTTGATGTATTTTCGACCCGACTGACGACGAGGTTGTCCGAACGACCTCAGATCGCGAAACGGACTGCGCCGATGCGTTCAGAACATTGAATTTGCTAGGAGGGACATATAATTTGCTATGTTTTTGAGCGCGAGTCCACGACACAAAATTTGACGTAATTTAATAAAATAAGTTTTATTTTATTTATTTATTTTTTTTTTAAATCCTATTAAAACCCCTAAATCCCTAAATCACTCGCGCTACACGCACGGGAGCTCGCCTCTCTCTCTCGTTCACGAGCCTGGCGTCATTCTACTCGGCCGAGCCTCTCCCCATTTGCTCTCGCGCGGTTTCGACCCAGGTCCCCACTGTCCCTTGCCACTTCCCCTGGCTCTGCCCGTGACAGGTGCTTTCGGCATTCCCTGCCGCCACTCTCGCCACTCTTTTCTGCTACATTTGTCGCCACTTCTCCCGCCTCCTACTCTAGCCGACTTCTCCAAGTAGGGGTGTGTGACTTCTTCTTCTTTGAGCTGGCTATATAAGCTTCTCTTAGGGATTGGGACTAGGGTTGGGCGATATTCTCTTTGAGGGTGTGCTCGCTATTTCTCTCTTCTTGCCTTCTACTTCTTGTGTGAGTGTGCCCTAGGTTTGAGAGAAGGTTGACCCTAGCCAAGGAGAAGGAAGAGATGCCGCATACTTTTCTCTGTTGGTTTACACGAGGCTTGGGCTACTCGACATTTGGTTCAGTTTGCTTGTCGGCTTACCCGATTTTCCTCCCTTGTATTGTTCGGCTTAACTGGTACTCTTTTCTTCCCCTTCTCCCCTTCTCGGTTTGGCCCAAGAGGCCCGTGGCTTTGCTTTTGGTTCGGTTTTACCTGCTTATAGTTTTGGCTGGATGTTCATGTGCTATGAAAGGGCTTGTTTGATTGCTTAAAATGATGTTTTCTTACCTCATTTACATAGTGACATGCTAGTATGAATTTATATGGATGTTTGGGAGTACTCCATTGATTGAGGCATGAGTAGGAGTAGAGACTTTGAGCATGTTTTATATGAGATATTGGTTATTTGCCTAAGGGAATGAAATGGGCTATATTGTGAACTCTTCTCTCTCCCTTTTCTATCATCTCAGGCATGGAAAATATGTTTTGAGGCAAGGCATTAGCCTCTTTTATTAGCATGTTGGGGTATGCATTCTAAGCTCCTCTTCTTACTTTCTTTCTAGCATGAATCATGGAGCAACTTGTTTAGCTTTTGATGTGCATGTTTGGGGCTCACCTCTTGCTCCTTATGGCTCTCCTTCATCAAAGTTATATGCTAAGGAAAAGTTTTACTTTACTTTGGAAAGCCCCATGTTTGTTCTCATGCTAAATATATAGTGGCTTTATACATTGCTATGGTGGACATATGGAGGTGTTTTCTTTTTTTTTTTTTTTTTTTTTTGCTTTAGCTTCATGCCCAGTTTAGTGGCTTGGGTTCATCCTTACATTGAGCTGGATTGTGGGGGCTCTTGAGGTCTCGGTTTGCTTGTCTTGGCCCCTACCCGAGGGCTGGTTTTTTTAATGTTTTAGCTGCTCCTTTGCACCTGTTTGGGAGCCTTATTATTTCTCTGTTTTAGCATTATGGTGGCTGCTCCTTTGCACCTGTTCGGGAGCTTTTACTTCTCTCGTTTTCAATTGATGTTGGCCGCCCTTTAGCACTCGAGATAGGGGTCCGTTTTGTTTCGTTTATCGATGCCTAATAATCGTCCCCATAGCACTTTGGGGCTCGTTTTATTTAATTATTCTTTTTGTTAGTTTGGAGTCGGGTTTAATTGCAGCCATGTAGTGGCTCGGTTTAAGCCCCGTAATGGCTCTGTTTCGATTCCTTTTGTTAGCTTGGTGTCAGGCTTGATCCTAGTCATACAGTGGCTCGGGTTGGGGCCTAATCTGGATCGGTTTGGCGTTTTGTTGTTCTTGTTGGTTGCCCCCTGTGGCATTTGAATTTGGGGGGCTTTCTTTTTCTATTTTGCTGCACCTGTAGCTGTTCCCCTCTATGGCATTTGAGTGGGGGCCTTCTTTTTTTGCTGTTTTTGCTTTGTTGTTCCCGTCCCCTTTGGCATTTGAATTGAGGGGCCCTTTTGTTGTTTTGTTTTGCTGTCGCCTAGCATCTGTCCCCACAAAGATGTTGGGGCTCGGTTTTGGTTCCTGCTGTTCCTGCAGCCTCCCCTTTGCGGGCCTAATCTGGCTCGGGTTTGGGTCTTTATTGGGCTCGGGTTTGTGCTTTGTTTAAACTATAGGTGGGCCGAGCTTTGTGTTCATCTAGTGAGGGCTTTTCCACGCATTTGTGAAGAGTTGGATTGAGGCTTGTATGGGAGCTCGGCCTTGGGCCTCATGGAGGTGATTTGGATTGTGGGGATTTTACCTCTCGTCGCTCCTTTGTTGTAGCCTCGGCCGTGAGCCTTTTCTCCTCGTTCGTAGCCTTGGCCGAGAGCCTTGGTGGGGTGATTGATGTGGTGGTGGTTTTGCTTCTTGTTATATTTGTCTATGAAATTGATTGAAGGAATTTGGAAGTGTCTCCTGATTTACTTGTGGGAAATGAATCAAGCACGATACTTGAAGTATTTCTTAGAGGTTTTATTTGGTGGAATTGGTGCTAGTTTGTTGGCTTATGAGCTTGTTCATGTGTGTTGGAAGTTTACTGATTTTCCTACTTCTATAGTCTTGGTCCCGAGCCTGTACGTGGACCTACTGGGAGAGTCTGCGTTTCGGGACTTGAAGATTAATGTGAGATTTGGAAGATCTGGATTTTATTATGGGTTTGGAGATTTAGTAGTGGGTTTTCCCCCGAGTCATTCGTTTTCCCGTTTGATTTACATGATTTAAAAAAAAAAATTTCCGGATTTCTTTTCTTTTTGTCTAGTTTTATCTGAATGTAAAGGACACTCCGTTCTGGGGGTCGATCCAGTTATGCCTAAGAGAGAAGATGATATCCTCAGGAATGATTCAAGGACCTCGGGCTTCGCTTTTAGTGTTCTACTTTTACATGTGTTAGGGGCACTTTAGATTAACCCTTCTCCCTTTTTGGTCTTTCTCGGATTTGGAGATGGGTTAATCTCCTTCCTTTCCCCTTCCCGTTGACTGACATGTTTTCCCCACTTCACTCGGAGTTGGTTTTGATTTTGTTTTGTTTTGGGGCAATGACGGCGATGATCGCTAAAGCGCACGCCGGTGATAGAGTAGAATGATATCCCATCTTACGACATCAGGACCCGCTCCAGGGCCCCAGTGAACCGTAGGACGACGGTATCATTCACCGCTACAAGGCAAGCGGGGCACCCATACCTTCTTAGGATTGTTAGTGATCCTACACCCGACGAAATGATCGACTCGTGACAATCTCGATTTTCAAAACCCGATAAGAATATGATACTACATTTTGAAAAAAAGAAAATACATATTTCCACTACTAATCAAAAATTGATACAAACTCCTTGTATGCTCGAAACTCATGTGCATGCTAAAAACATAAATTTTAAAACTATATTATAAAATATGATTTGTCTACTCGTTGATCATCGATCCTGGGTCGAGGAACACTCTCCCGAGTTAGGTTTAGTAGAGACACCCTTCTGCTGAGCTGGCGGGGCTCTATACACTCGGGTGACCGAGTAGCCTTCGACTACCCTTCGAGCGCATCTACACAGCAGTGAGTCTAGCCCGACCCGAGTGCTTGCGGTTTCTTCGTGATTATTTCGTGATTTTTGGATGAAGCGACTCGTGGTCCTTTTTAGGATTTTCCCGAGCCTCTCCCCATTCTACTCGGCCGAGCCTCTCCCCATTTGCTCTCGCGCGGTTTCGACCTGTGTCCCCACTCGTCCCTTGCCACTTCCCCGGCTCGCCCGTGATGGTGCTTTCGGCATTCCCTGCGCCACTCTCGCCACTCTTTCTCGCTACATTTGTCGCCACTTCTCCCGCCTCCTACTCTAGCCGACTTCTCCAAGTAGGGGTGTGTGACTTCTTCTTCTTTGAGCTGGCTATATAAGCTTCTCTTAGGGATTGGGACTAGGGTTGGCTGATATTCTCTTTGAGGGTGTGCTGCTATTTCTCTCTTCTTGCCTTCTACTTCTTGTGTGAGTGTGCCCTAGGTTTGAGAGAAGGTTGACCCTAGCCAAGGAGAAGGAAGAGATGCCGCATACTTTTCTCTGTTGGTTTACACGAGGCTTGGGCTACTCGACATTTGGTTCAGTTTGCTTGTCGGCTTACCCGATTTTCCTCCCTTGTATTGTTCGGCTTAACTGGTACTCTTTTCTTCCCCTTCTCTCCTTCTCGGTTTGGCCCAGGAGGCCCGTGGCTTTGCTTTTGGTTCGGTTTTACCTGCTTATAGTTTTGGCTGGATGTTCATGTGCTATGAAAGGGCTTGTTTGATTGCTTAAAATGATGTTTTCTTACCTCATTTACATAGTGACATGCTAGTATGAATTTATATGGATGTTTGGGAGTACTCCATTGATTGAGGCATGAGTAGGAGTAGAGACTTTGAGCATGTTTTATATGAGATATTGGTTATTTGCCTAAGGGAATGAAATGGGCTATATTGTGAACTCTTCTCTCTCCTTTTCTATCATCTCGGGCATGGAAAATATGTTTTGAGGCAAGGCATTAGCCTCTTTTATTAGCATGTTGGGGTATGCATTCTAAGCTCCTCTTCTTACTTTCTTTCTAGCATGAATCATGGAGCAACTTGTTTAGCTTTTGATGTGCATGTTTGGGGCTCACCTCTTGCTCCTTATGGCTCTCCTTCATCAAAGTTATATGCTAAGGAAAAGTTTTACTTTACTTTGGAAAGCCCCATGTTTGTTCTCATGCTAAATATATAGTGGCTTTATACATTGCTTTGGTGGACATATGGTGGTGTTTTCTTTTTTTTTTTTTTTTTTTTTTTTGCTTTAGCTTCATGCCCAGTTTAGTGGCTTGGGTTCATCCTTACATTGAGCTGGATTGTGGGGGCTCTTGAGGTCTCGGTTTGCTTGTCTTGGCCCCTACCCGAGGCTGGTTTTTTTAATGTTTTAGTCGCTCCTTTGCACTGTTTGGGAGCCTTATTATTTCTCTCGTTTTAGCATTATGGTGGTCTGCTCCTTTGCACTGTTTGGGAGCTTTTACTTCTCTCGTTTTCAATTGATGTTGGCTGCCCTTTAGCACTTGAGATAGGGGCTGTTTTGTTTCTGTTTACTGATGCCTAACAGCTGTCCCCATAGCACTTTGGGGCTCGTTTTATTTAATTATTCTTTTTGTTAGTTTGGAGCTGGGTTTAATTGCAGCCATGTAGTGGCCTGGTTTAAGCCCTGTAATGGCTCGGTTTCGATTCCTTTTGTTAGCTTGGTGCTGGGCTTGATCCTAGTCATACAGTGGCTCGGGTTGGGGCCTAATCTGGATCGGTTTGGCGTTTTGTTGTTCTTGTTGGTTGCCCCCTGTGGCATTTGAATTTGAGGGCTTTCTTTTCTATTTTGTCGCACTCGTAGCTGTTCCCTCTATGGCATTTCGAGTGGGGCCTTCTTTTTTTTCTGTTTTTGCTTTGTTGTTCCCGTCCCCTTGGCATTTGAATCGAGGGGCCCTTTTGTTGTTTTGTTTCTGTCGTCGCCTAGCATCCGTCCCTGACGCATGTCGGGGCTCGGTTTTGGTTCTGCTTGTTCCTGTAGCCTCCCCTTCGCGGGCCTAATCAGCTCGGGTTTGGGTCTTTATTGGGCTCGGGTTTGTGCTTTGTTTAAACTATAGGTGGGCCGAGCTTTGTGTTCATCTAGTGAGGGCTTTTCCACGCATTTGTGAAGAGTTGGATTGAGGCTTGTATGGGAGCTTGGCCTTGGGCCTCATGGAGGTGATTTGGATTGTGGGGACTTTACCTCTTGCTGCTCCTTTGTTGTAGCCTTGGCCGTGAGCCTTTTCTCCTGTCTGTAGCCTTGGCCGAGAGCCTTGGTGGGGTGATTGATGTGGTGGTGGTTTTGCTTCTTGTTATATTTGTCTATGAAATTGATTGAAGGAATTTGGAAGTGTCTCCTGATTTACTTGTGGGAAATGAATCAAGCACGATACTTGAAGTATTTCTTAGAGGTTTTATTTGGTGGAATTGGTGCTAGTTTGTTGGCTTATGAGCTTGTTCATGTGTGTTGGAAGTTTACTGATTTTCCTACTTCTATAGTCTTGGTCCCGAGCCTGTACGTGGACCTACTGAGAGAGTCTGCGTTTCGGGACTTGAAGATTAATGTGAGATTTGGAAGATCTGGATTTTATTATGGGTTTGGAGATTTAGTAGTGGGTTTTCCCCCGAGTCATTCGTTTTCCCGTTTGATTTACATGATTTAAAAAAAAAAATTTCCGGATTTCTTTTCTTTTTGTCTAGTTTTATCTGAATGTAAAGGACACTCCGTTCTGGGGGTCGATCCAGTTATGCCTAAGAGAGAAGATGATATCCTCAGGAATGATTCAAGGACCTCGGGCTTCGCTTTTAGTGTTCTACTTTTACATGTGTTAGGGGCACTTTAGATTAACCCTTCTCCCTTTTTGGTCTTTCTCGGATTTGGAGATGGGTTAATCTCCTTCCTTTCCCCTTCCCGTTGACTGACATGTTTTCCCCACTTCACTCGGAGTTGGTTTTGATTTTGTTTTGTTTTGGGGCAATGACGGCGATGATGCTAAAGCGCACGCCGGTGATAGAGTAGAATGATATCCCATCTTACGACATCGGGACCCGCTCCAGGGCCCAGATGAACCGTAGGACGACGAGTATCATTCACCATTGCTGAGCAAGCGGGCACCCATACCTTCTTAGGATTGTTAGTGATCCTACACCCGACGAAATGATCGACTCGTGGACAATCCCGATTTTCAAAACCCGATAAGAATATGATACTACGTTTTGAAAAAAAGAAAATACATATTTCCACTACAATCAAAAATTGATACAAACTCTCTTTTGTATGCTTGAAACTCATGTGCATGCTAAAAACATAAATTTTAAAACTATATTATAAAATATGGTTGTCTACTCGTTGATCATCGATCTTGGGTTGAGGAACAGCTCTCCGAGTTAGGTTTAGTAGGACACCCTTCTTGCTGAGTGGCGGGCTCTATACACTCGGGTGACCGAGTAGCCTTCGACTACCCTTCGAGCAGTACTACACAGTAGTGAGTCTAGCCCCGACCCGAGTGCTTGCGGTTTTCTTCGGATTATTTCTTGTGATTTTTGGATGAAGCACTCGTGGTCCTTTTTTAGGATTTTCCCGAGCCTCTCCCCATTCTACTCGGCCGAGCCTCTCCCCATTTGCTCTCGCGCGGTTTCGACCCAGGTCCCCACTGTCCCTTGCCACTTCCCCTGGCTCTGCCCGTGACAGGTGCTTTCGGCATTCCCTGCCGCCACTCTCGCCACTCTTCCGCTACATTTGTCGCCACTTCTCCCGCCTCCTACTCTAGCCGACTTCTCCAAGTAGGGGTGTGTGACTTCTTCTTCTTTGAGTCGGCTATATAAGCTTCTCTTAGGGATTGGGACTAGGGTTGGGCGATATTCTCTTTGAGGGTGTCCTGCTTCATTCTCTCTTCTTGCCTTCTACTTCTTGTGTGAGTGTGCCCTAGGTTTGAGAGAAGGTTGACCCTAGCCAAGGAGAAGGAAGAGATGCCGCATACTTTTCTCTGTTGGTTTACACGAGGCTTGGGCTACTCGACATTTGGTTCAGTTTGCTTGTCGGCTTACCCGATTTTCCTCCCTTGTATTGTTCGGCTTAACTGGTACTCTTTTCTTCCCCTTCTCTCCTTCTCGGTTTGGCTCGGAGGCCGTGGCTTTGCTTTTGGTTCGGTTTTACTCGCTTATAGTTTTGGTTGGATGTTCATGTGCTATGAAAGGGCTTGTTTGATTGCTTAAAATGATGTTTTCTTACCTCATTTACATAGTGACATGCTAGTATGAATTTATATGGATGTTTGGGAGTACTCCATTGATTGAGGCATGAGTAGGAGTAGAGACTTTGAGCATGTTTTATATGAGATATTGGTTATTTGCCTAAGGGAATGAAATGGGCTATATTGTGAACTCTTCTCTCTCCTTTTCTATCATCTCAGGCATGGAAAATATGTTTTGAGGCAAGGCATTAGCCTCTTTTATTAGCATGTTGGGGTATGCATTCTAAGCTCCTCTTCTTACTTTCTTTCTAGCATGAATCATGGAGCAACTTGTTTAGCTTTTGATGTGCATGTTTGGGGCTCACCTCTTGCTCCTTATGGCTCTCCTTCATCGAAGTTATATGCTTAAGGAAAAGTTTTACTTTACTTTGGAAAGCCCCATGTTTGTTCTCATGCTAAATATATAGTGGCTTTATACATTGCTATGGTGGACATATGGAGGTGTTTTCTTTTTTTTGCTTTAGCTTCATGCCCAGTTTAGTGGCTTGGGTTCATCCTTACATTGAGCTGGATTGTGGGAGCTCTTGAGGTCTCGGTTTGCTTGTATTGGGCCCTACCTGAGGGCTGGTTTTTTTTTGATGTTTTAGCTGCTCCTTTGCACCTGTTTGGGAGCCTTATTATTTCTCTGTTTTAGCATTATGGTGGCTGCTCCTTTGCACCTGTTTGGGAGCTTTTTACTTCTCTGTTTTCAATTGATGTTGGCTGCCCTTTAGCACTTGAGATAGGGGCTGTTTTGTTTCTGTTTACTGATGCCTAACAGCTGTCCCCATAGCACTTTGGGGCTCGTTTTATTTAATTATTCTTTTTGTTAGTTTGGAGCTGGGTTTAATTGCAGCCATGTAGTGGCCTGGTTTAAGCCCTGTAATGGCTCGGTTTCGATTCCTTTTGTTAGCTTGGTCTTGGGCTTGATCCTGAGTCATACAGATGGCTCGGGTTGGGGCATAATCTGGCTCGGTTTGGCGTTTTGTTGTTCTTGTTGGTTGCCCCTTGTGGCATTTGAATTTGGGGGCTTTCTTTTTCTATTTTGCTGCACCTGTAGCTGTTCCCCTCTATGGCATTTGAGTGGGGGCCTTCTTTTTTTTTTGCTGTTTTTGCTTTGTTGTTCCCGTCCCCTTTGGCATTTGAATTGAGGGGCCCTTTTGTTGTTTTGTTTTGCTGCTGCCTAGCATCTGTCCCCACAGCATGTTGGGGCTCGGTTTTGGTTCCTGCTGTTCCTGCAGCCTCCCCTTTGCGGGCCTAATCTGGCTCGGGTTTGGGTCTTTATTGGGCTCGGGTTTGTGCTTTGTTTAAACTATAGGTGGGCCGAGCTTTGTGTTCATCTAGTGAGGGCTTTTCCACGCATTTGTGAAGAGTTGGATTGAGGCTTGTATGGGAGCTTGGCCTTGGGCCTCATGGAGGTGATTTGGATTGTGGGGATTTTACCTCTTGTCGCTCCTTTGTTGTAGCGCTCGTCGTGAGCCTTTTCTCCTGTTCTGTAGCCTGGTCGAGAGCGCTTAGTGGGGTGATTGATGTGGTGGTGGTTTTGCTTCTTGTTATATTTGTCTATGAAATTGATTGAAGGAATTTGGAAGTGTCTCTGATTTACTTGTGAGAAATGAATCGAGCACGATACTTGAAGTATTTCTTAGAGGTTTTATTTGGTGGAATTGGTGCTAGTTTGTTGGCTTATGAGCTTGTTCATGTGTGTTGGAAGTTTACTGATTTTCCTACTTCATAGTGCTTGGTCCCGAGCTCATACGTGGACCTACTTGGAGAGTCTGCGTTTCGGGACTTGAAGATTAATGTGAGATTTGGAAGATCCGGATTTTATTATGGGTTTGGAGATTTAGTAGTGGGTTTTCCCCGAGTCATTCGTTTTCCCGTTTGATTTACATGATTTAAAAAAAAAAATTTCCGGATTTCTTTTCTTTTTGTCTAGTTTTATCCGAATGTAAAGGACACTCCGTTCCGGGGTCGATCCAGGTTATGCCTAGAGAGAAGATGATATCCTCGGGAATGATTCGAGGACCTCGAGCTCGCTTTAGTGTTCTACTTTTACATGTGTTAGGGGCACTTTAGATTAACCCTTCTCCTTTTTGGTCTTTCTCGGATTTGGAGATGGGTTAATCTCCTTCCTTTCCCCTTCCCGTTGACTGACATGTTTTCCCCACTTCACTCGGAGTTGGTTTTGATTTTGTTTTGTTTTGGGGCAATGACGGCGATGATGCTAAAGGCACGCCGGTGATAGAGTAGAATGATATCCCATCTTACGACATCAGGACCCGCTCCAGGGCCCCAGTGAACCGTAGGACGACGGTATCATTCACCGCTACAAGGCAAGCGGGGCACCCATACCTTCTTAGGATTGTTAGTGATCCTACACCCGACGAAATGATCGACTCGTGGACAATCCTGATTTTCAAAACCTGATAAGAATATGATACTACATTTTGAAAAAAAAAGAAAATACATATTTCCACTACAATCAAAAATTGATACAAACTCCCTTTTGTATGCCTGAAACTCATGTGCATGCTAAAAACATAAATTTTAAAACTATATTATAAAATATGGTTGTCTACTTGTTGATCATCAGTCTTGGGTTGAGGAACACTCTCCTGAGTTAGGTTTAGTAGGACACCCTTCTTGCTGAGTGGCGGGCTCTATACACTCGGGTGACCGAGTAGCCTTCGACTACCCTTCGAGCAGTACTACACAGTAGTGAGTCTAGCCCCGACCCGAGTGCTTGCGGTTTTCTTCGGATTATTTCTTGTGATTTTTGGATGAAGCACTCGTGGTCCTTTTTAGGATTTTCCCGAGGTTTTGATGACTTTACTTTGTTTTTGTTACTCACTTTCTCGAGCCTTCTGTTGTGGGTCATTCACCGCCCTTTCTCGAGCTTTCTGGATGATGTTTTTCTGTTTTCTGCTTGGCTTTCGCTTGTATGACGCACTTCAGCTAGCTACAATAGCGGATCTCCCAGGTATACATGTTTGTTTATATTTACAGCGTGTTATTCTTCGTACCTGCTCCTGTTAGTATAACATGTTTACTTCCTATAGCATATGTACCTGCTCCTGCTTGTGTAGCATGTTTTACTTTCCTTAGTCATTTGCTTCGCTTAGTATAAGTATGTTTTACTTTTCCAAAGATACATACCCGTAGCAGTAAGCATGCTTTATTTTCCTTCGTACATATTCCCGCTAGTGTAGCATGTCTTTTTCGCTAGCTAGTAGCATACACCGTTTTATCGTTCTTTTACTATCGCTTCATCATCGTAACACACACTCACTCTCGTAATAAAAATGATAACGATAATAATAAAAATGAAATGAAACGGTCTTCATGTCCACTTTAACCTCAAACTTAAATCTAAACTATGATCTTGTTACGACGCTGGAGAGACTACGAAGGCAAAGACGACCATCTTCAACAACAAACCTCGTATCTTCATCACAGAAACCATTCCTTAGCCTAATAACAAGCCTCTATGACTTCGAGGTAGTCCGCCTAGTGCGACATAAATCCTCACTCGTTCTTTTGAGGCTTTGCAAGCCTCTGTCGTGCGATATAAGCCCTAACTCGCTTAGGATTCCGAGGTCGTCGTCTGATACGGCGTAAATCCTCCTATCTTTCAGGTTGTTTGCATAATCAGGTGATTATGTAAATGTAATTCCTATAATTAATCAACAGGATTGAAACTAAATAAATTCATTTTCAAAATTTAAAGCCCAACCATAGAATAGTCTGGGACGTTATCGAGGTCCTCCTCGAGATCCGTGACGTCCCCTACCTCTCTTTCCTTTGACTCTAAAAATAACTGTTCCACATCGCGCCTTTCACTTGTTGGATTTTCTATTGCTACACTTCGTTGAAAACCCTACCTTTTGATTTCATGAAGACAAAAACATCTGATCTAAATCGAGAGTTCTCTCAGGTGACTTCGGTCATTTGAGGGGTAATTGACTATAGGGCTGCCTCTATAGTGAGCTTTAAAGACCCATATAATATAAATCCTATTTAATTCTTTTTGTATTAAATAGGAGAATTTGTCGTCTACATAGAGGTTCGCGACTGCAACGGATGTCATGAATTCTGTAGTTTATTTGATCGAGCGATATCGTTAAGTAGGGTGTCTATTCTTCGGAATAGATGTGTTACTTGCGATATTACGCTCGTTTAATTAAACTGTTGAACGAATGAGATCCGTTCATTCTCATTTTTAAAATTTAAAATTTTACTTTCAAAAATCAATATATATATATATATATATATTAAATTAAATTTTAAAGCCCAACAACAAAAATGTAATTTTCAAAAATTAAGTCATTTCAACGGCCGACAGGGATGTCCAACAAGAACATCCATAACATAAGGATGCTCTGTGTATGACCTATCAAACATTTCTTTCGAAATCACCTCATCATCAACGACTGAACTGCTATTCATTATTCTTAGTATTAGCTCATTAAGGGCGATAGTTACATTAATGTAATAGTTAATGAGATTGTACATATTGTCTGATAATATTTCACGAGTAATTAGACATGCATGTGATACTGAAGCAAATTATTTAACAAAAAAAATGCGGTCAGAAGATAATAATTCATTGAGCGTTAAACAACAATGATTACAATAGAAGCAGTACTGCCTGAATAATAGAATGAAAAAATAACATTACTAAGATAACCATTGTTATAAAATATAGACATAAATAAAAAAACACTACAACTGAAATGCTAGCGGATTATTGAGACTTTAAAACTGAAAAACTAAGACAGTTAAAGCACACCAGTCGACGACCTTCATATCCAAGTCAAAGATGAATAATAACGAGGATGTTTGGCTAGAATGTGCTCTACCCAACGTCAAAGTTGTGGACCTTGGTATCCTAAGAGAACATACTTATTATTCTCGTGTTTGTTGAGCACATCCAAAACAACAAGTTTGGCTTCTTCTGATATGTCAGCTATACTTCCTATCTTTGCAAGACAATCATTCAATGATACCGGGGCATTCTAATCCAACGAGTCCTTCAAAGCTGCAACAGTCTCCACCTGTGCAAAGAGTAGTTTGTTGAATGTCTCCTTTTTGGCTCTCTTTTTAAATAGTCATGACACCGGAACCTTCTCTTTATTGCATCGTTTGGTTGCGCTACGTGGGTATGTCTCTTGATCTGTCATTAAGTAATCGTTGATGATTTGCATTGGGATTGTCGGCATGCTAATGCCCTCAATAAAAGCGACACCATTTGAAGTCATGAAGTCATCTTCGACTATGTATTCCATTGGCGCGGTTACCGGCTCACCAATAGATTTTCTCCTCAATTCACGATTAACACTTGAATTCGCCCGTATGCCAAGAATAATATTCTCAACATAAATCTTTTTGAATATATCATATTGGTGAAATGGATTTCATCTAAAACAACTCAACTGTGAATGATCCTGAAATTCAATGAATTTTGATTAAATCATGCAAGCAAAATTACTTTGGTATAATAGTTTAGAAAGAGTTATTTTTATTTTACCTGCAGAATTTCATCTCATAGTTCATCTATTGCTATTGGTAGATGTAACTCTTCGTCCCACCCTCAACCACTTTTATTTGACAGTTGCTACACAATTTTGAAATTAGATTTCATATTTTTGAACTTTGCCATCACCACTAGCATGATATATGAAGTGTCTAATCTTCTATTAAGTGTTTTTGACGATATCACTCCATAAACTCTTCTTCAACACAACAGAGAGCATTTCTATTGAACAACATTATGATGTTCCGACCAGTTTGGTGTGCTAGATGAATTCTTAGGTTCTCCGAAGTTTACTGGTGAATCTTCATCAAGCGTAGGTCATGTGCTGCCGCTATCACAACGCATAGGACTAGGGTGCCAATTTCTTAATTTGTATGATTAAAACATTGCATCGTTAATTCAACTACAAAAAGCGTAGTAACTAAAGAAATTAAGCTGTGTTTAGCTCATTAACATGTATGCCATATTAGATTCAAATAGTATATTAAATCCAAAAAGCAACCATTTGATGATATATATATGAGCCGAAATTGTGACTCCAAAAGTCAAAGTTACCCGTACCAATATAATCTCTCCTTATATTCAAATTATTTTGGTTGTTAGTGGACTCCCTATAAGATATTATATATATCATCACTATACAATTGTCATGAAATTTTGGCTTAAATCTTTTAATTTCTTGATATCGTCTTCTCATTTATACTATTTTACACCAAATTCACATTTTCTCCTAAGTGCGACAAATGTCTCCGAGCAAACAACGATACATAACTCATCTTAATTGGATTAGTTTAACAAATTCTTACTTTAACGTTTTTCTTTCTTCGGGGCCTACGAATGAACAAGAATAAAGTAAGAAGATATATTCAACAAAAAGTTTGAATCCTATGTGAGTATAATTAACTTCATCGGACTAAGACAACACTATATTTTGTACATTTATGACAAACAACAGTAAGTTTTTGGGATTAAAGTGGTAGTGATCAACTTTGGATAAAAAACATTAAGCTAGACTCAAATAATGTTTGCTTATTGTTTCTCCAATAACATACATCCCATAATAGCATTTGCATATTCAAACTAATGTTAACTCGTATTGTGGTGTGCTTTCTATTATATGTTAAAAATCATAGATAGTATGTATTGTACTGCTTGCTTATGGAAAATGGCATATGCAGTTATCTGAAAATCTTCAGAACACTCAAACATTACTTCAACAACGCACTATTGCATATTACTTGATAATTGTAAAGAAAAATATCCACAAATTAAATTGCACGTTGGACATAAGACTGAATATAAGATTTCCGCACATATAATGCAACTTCTAGTATAATGCAATTTCTTTTTTTACCTTCTTTTGCATGCTCTGCGAAGAGCCTCAAGACAAGACAAGACACAAGCAATCTAGATAAAAAGAACTATAAAGAGCAACTTAAAAAAAACGATCAATGTTTGCTTCCATAAGCTCATGCGAGCTCAATTGTAAATTTATTGTAAACACAGTTTTTTTTCCCACAAAGCGAATCTATCAAGTAAAGCATAACATCACATAGCATAAGGGATTCTTTTCATATAAAATTGTACATTTGCATGCCTTTTCGATTTTCTCTGCGAAATGCAATTAAAAATGCATCAGTTAGAATATTAGATAGATTATCATTGCAATTGTCAATAGTGTGACTATTAGGCTTTTAATACATAAGAATTCAGTGGTATGTGTGTTAATCTTCATGAAAAAGCAATAGCTTTGATTGTGATGTAAGCAGCCCCTTTTCTACTTTGCCAAAAAGTTGACAGTGGCTCAAACTACCCCCACAATGATAAATCACCAAAGAGAAAATATAGATGGAACTTCCACTCAGAAACCTCAAAAATGGATTGTATGTTACAAATATTTCATCAGGATTAAGACGCAATTAACTTAGATCCAACCAAATCAAAACCATAGCATGTCATTGCCAAAGGTTTTTCATAGCTATTGCATAATGGGATAAATTTTATGCATATAAAGAACCCAACACATGTTATGCCGAAGCACCCTAAAAGGGACAAAAATATTAGTCTAATTTAAAACAGACTGCCAAACTTAATTCATATGTATCACAGGCCAGAGAGAGTTGCCTCTCCACCAAGTAAGCAAATTAGAAGCACCATATAAATGCCAAAAAATTCCAATCCGTCTCCCAGAAAGTAGAAAGCATCCATGTCTCACAAAAAACCAGCCGCAACAAAACAACAGCAACCTAAAGCTATGATCTCAAACAACAGCAGGCCAAAACTTGAATCCAAGGCACTGAAACAGGAAGGCATGATGAAGAAAATCCGTGTTGTTCATATACATCATATGATGAGAATCGATCCTCATTCAAGCGAAAGAAAAAGCAGAGAAGAAGAAGAAACCTAGTTTGGAACTCGGAAAGGGGAAAATCCCTCAAACACAAAAGGGAAGAATGTTATTACAAGAGAAAAGCGATTGATCCTACCGTAGATATAACCTCATCGCCTGGTAGACGACAGTTCGACAAGAAGACCGTTGGGAGAGAGAAAGAGATAGCCTTATTGCATGTTATCGCCTTAGTTGTTACCTACTCGTGCCATAAATCACCCGCCTGCAAAGTTTAATCCATCAACTTGTAGGATTTAGTAAATCCTGGATTTACAGCCGAAATCCATGAAATCCGGATTCAACAAAACCACGGCTTTATTTTATCCAAAATGACCGTTTGTCAAAATTTAGCCTACATTTCGCTTAAATCCGGAGCTAAATCTGTTGCCAGACAACCCCTAAATCTCTTTTCATATTAAGACAAATTTTACTTCTGGCACTGTCAAACTTTCTTTATCGTAAAGCATTATATCAACAATGTGTTCATATGATCTTGACAACGAGCTGAGAAAAATAATTCCTTGATCTTCCTCATCTATCTTAACTTCCACATCCCTGAAGTCAAGTATGAGTTAATTGAACTCATCCAAGTGCTTTTTCAAATCTTTGGATTCATCCATTTGAAGAGTATATAGCTATTTCTTCATGTAATTGAATCTTTTTCCGCTACCTCCCGAACCACTTCATTGCCGAGCGTTAGAAAAATAGCACTATTTGCTTTCAATTGCAATTCACATGCTTCACCCTGTCTTGCATCCCTGCAAAGCCTTTTTTAGTGAGTGCATGAGCCAGTCTTTGATGAACAATGAGTGATTTCATTTTACTACTCGAATGACTGAAATCATTTTCTCCTGTGAACTTGTCTATGTCAAATTTTTGCATCAACACCATCATAGTTGCTCTTACACCAGCTCTGATGCCAGTTTGTGAAAATCGTAATCAGGATTTTCTCAGTTTGCACAGCATGCTCAAACAAGAAAACATATAAGAAGAGGGGGGGGGGGGGGGGGGGGGGAGGAGGCAGCAATCTTTATTGCCAAGTGAAGGGGGAGGCAGCAATCTTTATTGCCAAGTGATCTGAAAAACAGAACACAGAATATAATATCCTCAACAGTGTCTGCACAACCCTCTCACTCCGAAATATATACAGACGCAAAGGACTTGTAGATAAAAAACAGTGATCGATCAATAAATAGCAAAATGAACACTAATTACAACAAAAGAATCGATTAGCAAATTAAAACGGTATCACCAATCTAACAAAAATATAGTGAATCACAGAAATTGAAATAACGAAATTAAGTCAGGTTACACGAACCAGCCTTAAGGGAGGCATCAGCCTGTGCCACGTTGCGTGCCATGGCGGCGAGTAGGGCAATGGCGTGTTCGGCGGCGGCCACAGTATTGGCATTAGGAGCATTGACGACAAGGCATCCATGCTCAGTGGCGGCAGAGAGATCAACGTTATCGATCCCAACTCCAGCACGGCCTACCACCCGGAGACGACCAGCGGAAGACTCGAAGACCTCGCGGCTAACCTTCGTCCCGCTGCGAACAATGAGGGCGTCGCAGAGAGAGATCTTGGTGCAGAGCTCCTCCGAGCTTAGGTTATAGGCGCAGTCCACGTTGGCGAATTCCTTTAGAAGCTGGAGTCCGGCCTCACCCAGCTTTTCCGCCACCAGAACCGTCGGCTTGGCGGCCACCCCCGCTGCAGCGGGAGGGTGGAGGCTGCAGCGAAAGGAGATTGAAGGGTGGCGGAGGCCGTAGCGAACGGAGTTTGAAGGGCGGCGGAGGCAGCGGGAGAGGGAGATGTTGGAGATGAAAAGGGAGGGTGGAGCACCGGCGGCCGCCATTGCTCCCTCTTCTAGAAAAATAAGCAAATGGAAAAGGTTGTTGGCCTCGTTTACATACACGATGCAATGTAAAAATTTGTTAGGATTTGTTAAGATAATTTTAAAATTTTAATATTTTTTTTTATATGTAATACTAATTTTATAATAAATATTATAATTTTAATTAATTCTATTAATAATTTTAAAAAAATTATTAATAGTGATATAAACTCATGCATGTAGAGATGTATTTCAATTTAAAAAAGTCAGTAATAATGATATTTTTAATGTGATACGAAATATTTGAGTATTAGGCATGTAAATATAAAAATACAAAGTGTTAGATAAGTAGATATATAAGAATTGTGTGGTATGTATTTAGAATCCCAAATGCAAAGTGGGTTTTTTGGGCGTACTAGACTGAGCTTTACTCATCGATCTCATCCATTGAAGTGATGATTAGAATTATGTCTCGAGCTGGCAAGCTAACCCAAACTCATTGAGCTCCTCCGTCGAGGTCGCCTATACTCGTCAAGTATGTTTGCTAAGCATGCCTGCAATTCTCAAGTTTCACCACCGAGATAACTTATCAATCATTTAAGGTCGCCCATATGACAGAAGAAAGGAATTTTCGACTAATTACTATCCAAGCCCATTTATGAGTCGTCTGTCATTCAACAACAAATCTCAACAAGCTTTATACATTGCGACTTATAATGAAGTATTTCTTTAAATATTTTCTCTTTTTTTAACCCTACCACGACAAGAACACTCAACAAGCTTCAGAATAGATGCGTTACTTGCGATATTATGCGTTACTTGCGATATTACTCAAGGTGATGAGCAAAACTTGAAATTTAATCTCTCTTCACCTTCTCTAACTCATCTCACAATGTCTCTCTCAATTGTATGAATTCGCGAAACATACATGATCCATAATCTTAAAATGATTCAACATCAACCTAGTTGATTCTTCTTAATTTGATTTTGTGGTTAAACCCCAAGGCAATTTCAAGGAATATTTAGATTAAAAGAGAGTGAATGTTGATATTTAGTTAGTATGAAGTATATGAAATTATTAAACATTAGAATAAACTAGTATAAGATTTATGCAATCAAAGTATTGATATTATTATGTTAGAACTTGAATCTTAGCTAGGTGCCAGGGATTTAATAAAACGATGGCTATTTAGCCATTCATTTTCAATATATTAAATGCATGTCTGATGCAAACTCTCTTTATTATAGACAGAGCAATATGCTATGCTTAATATGTTGCAGCGCTTATAACTCTCATTAGTTAGTTGATTCTTCACCACAAAAGAGATAAATGAACACTATTTTATTAGAGGCATACTCACTGTTATTTACTGATCTGTTGTAATTGTTTATAAAATTTTATAAAATAAATTTTTATCTATTTATAATATGTAATTTAAAATGTTATAATGCCCTATTCATTATGTCTTTATGATTTCCTTCAAGGCATGGTGAGCAAAGTGTGAAGTTGCGTAGAATTTCTCTTGGTTAATCTCAATTCACAATAGGGCTGTCAATTTGGCTCGTTGTTCGCGAGCACCTCGTGTTCTGCTCGTTCGTTAAACTTAACGAGCCGAACACGAACAAATTTTTAGGCTCGAAATATAAACAAGCCGAACACAAACAAACAATTGTTCACTTGTGTTCGGCTCGAAATGACTCGAAAAGAAAGAAATAAATAAATATACACATACATATAATACATATTCATAAAATTAAATATTATAAATTATAATTAATTAAAATTTTTTAAAATAAAAAAGCTTATCAAATTAAAAAATTAAATCATATAAATTATAATATATAACAAACTATTAAAAAATATTACTTATATAAATAGTTTATATTTATATAATACAACGTATATAATTAATATAATATAATATATAAGTATAAACATAAAAAACCCTTACTCTCTCCGCCTCTCCTCTTCCGACTCCTCCCTCTCAAAATCGCGAAAGGTTGTTGTTGCGGCTTCCAACTCCTCCTTCCTCTCCTCTTTCGACTTCTCCTCTCAAAATCGCGAAAGGGTTTCAGTTCTGCTCCTCTTCCAGGTCATCTCCTTCTCCTCTCAAAGTCGCGAAAAGGTTTCGGCCGTCGGCGAGAGCTTAGGGTTTGCACTTTCTCTTCCTCTTCCTCTTCCGCCCAGTCATCTCCTCCAATTTCGAGCCAAACTCAAGCCAAATTCGAGCCGGAAAATACTTTTCGAGCCGAAAACGAACACACCGTTCACAAGTCATTTCGAACACGAGCCGACCCTGAGCTCACTCAGGCTCGGCTCGTTTACAGCCCTAATTCAAAACATGAAAATCTCCCCTAAAATTTCAGATATTGAAATCCAACCTTCTAACATCCAATATATAGGCAAACATCATAATAGATACATCAAACTAAACTTGGTGACATGCGAGCCCAAGTTAAACCCGATTGAGTAGAACAATACTAATGTAGCTCATTATGTAACGGGCGATTTAACTTGGTGAAATGCGAGCCCAAGTTAACCCCGATCGAGTAGGTGAGTTTGGTGACCCGAATGGGCGCCATAGGTGAGGACTATGTGAGAAGTCTTAAGGTGAGAATCACTTGTTGAGTGAAGTTGGTTCTAAGTAATCAATACACTTAGCAGATTGATGAGTATTATTTAAAATTAATTTATATAAGTTTTCACATTATATATATCAAAAAAAAAAAAAAAAAGCCTGTAAACATGAACATTGCAAAACAGCTAATAATGCTATCTTTATTATGTCTATAAAGCCAAAGTCTTAAAATTCAGGGAAGAGCAGCCTTCACCTTCTTCCTGTCAGGACCAAATGCCTGCATCAGAATAACATTAGTTTCAGCCAACAAATATTCATCTTGTGACAAAAAAGGACCAAAGAAAAGGGTAATTTATATAAATACCACACAATTCTTATATCATGTATTTACATAACTAAAACCCGAGTTTGATATTTACACTTAGTAGCATATTGGTGTCATAAATCAATGCATTATGAGTCTTTTTTCTCTATTGTGTCCTATTGAGTACACAAGAATGATTTAAATAATTCACGTCATAATTTTTCGACAAAAAATTTATGCTGGTTGTCGACTATCTAAAACAGAAAGCCAATAAATTATAAATTAGAAAAAATAGCATACCTGAGCTCCATAGCCGGCCACACATACGTCCTTGAAGAGCTCAGAAGGATCAGGCATGGCGCTCTCCTGAGTAGAGAAGATAAACTCTCAGTTCACATTAATAATAAAGGGAATTTACATGCATAACACACAATTCTTAATTCTTATGAATTTACATATCTAACATCAAAACTTTAATTATTATATTTCTAACGCTCAAATCATTCTTATCATATCAAAAGTAAAACTATTATAACATTTTAAAGGGGAAATACGCCTTTTAATGCATTGGTAAAGAGGCATTAATGTAAACAATCAAAGTTTAGGTGTTAGATATGTAAATACATAAGAATTGTGTGGAATGTATGTAAAACTTCCTAATAAGAAACACCACTGATATGCCGCTGAATTTTAATACAACGCTTTACCTTGGCTTTAGCAATGGCCTCATCCATTTCCTTTCTGACTTCCTTCTCTATATCCTGAAAAATCCAAAGCATTAACCATAAGTTCTATTTTAACATGAAAGAATTAATGCAAATATGTTACATGCAAGAATTTGGATTTCATGCCTACATGCAAAACTTCCTTACTTTCTACCCAAGGGACCTAATTGAGTCGACCCAGCTCACAAAGCTTAACGAGTTATGAGCTGAAATTCGAGTCAGGTTTTGATGTAGTGTTACACGGCTTATTAATATATACTTATTCCTGCATATTAATACTGATAGTTATAACTAATACACTTATTGTTAACAGAATATCTGCACGCACGCACGAACGCACACATACTTACAGGCTTTGTAAAAATAAGAAAATCCATTTTTTTACTGCTTTTGTTTTTTTGTTTTTAAATCTATTTTGTTATTCTAGGGGTGTCGCTCCCACCATTTTGGTCTCAGAGCCGAGCCCATGGAAAAATGCAGTAAGCCCCCAACTATCAAAGATGATCGAAGTCTAGAAGCCCTCTGCATCTCACAGAATAATCTCGCATGGTAGAAAGCCTAATGTCCGAACTGGTGAAATTATTTATGGTTTTGAAGCATGACATTCAGATCATCAAATCCGACATGAAAATGGGAAATTTAACATCCATAAACACTTATCATTTCGTCCCTGTAAGGCAAGGTGAAAACAGAAATGCTCCAATCAGCCCAACTGGTAATCTTGAATAGGCTAGCAAGAAGGATGTGAGAAGATAATTTCGCTCATCCGATCCAGATGAAGACGAAAGAGGTCGAAATGAAGATGCTCGTTATAAGAGGTATGGTAAGCATATGACCAGAGGCGTAATGAATTTCGGGTCAAACTATATATCCCTTACTTTGATGGGCAACTTCACAATGAGAATTATTTAGATTGGGAACAATGAGTGAAAATTTTCTTTGAATAAACGGACATTTCACTCGAAAAACAAGTGAAATATGTAGTAGCATGTTGATTAAAGGGAGGAGCAGCGGCCTGATGGTTACACTTACAGCAATGACGTAGATGGGAAGACAAGGGATCTGTTCGTAGCTGAATCAGAATGAAGCAACAATTGAGAGGCCACCCACAGCTACAACCGAAACAAACGAGCATATAGGACGGATCTGACAACACCATGGTGGAGAGCATATCCACACTTGTGTAATAAGAGAGAATTAGCTACTAGAATATTCTACTATACTCTCCTGTAATGAATAATGAAAAATTTAGGCTTTGTTTAGGGCAGCTTATAAGTGCAGCGTCAGCTTTGAAAACGCCGCAATACCGTTTGGATCGTTTGGATCGCACTTATCATTCGCTGATTTAAAAACAGGATTTAAAACTTGTTAAACACGCGGCCCGCAGGCCGCTTTTTCGTTCACGTTTCGCATTTCCCTTTGAATTACTCCCGTGACACTCCCCACTATTCATTCACATCTCAAGCCCATCCCACTTCCCACGTCCATGTGATAACTCTGTGTGGTAAAAAATTGTCGGTAGCGGAAACTAAGGTTTCATAGCGCACGATTGAGCCTCGATGGTGCTCACACAAAGGAGAAGCATTTTTTCTTTTCTTTTCCCCTCATCTCTGATATATTTATGTTGTCGGTTTTCATGTCAATTTGCGGAAGCTTTTGAGCAATTTCAAGGGTGGTAATCAAATTATGTTTCCTGTGATGGCAAGAATCTTTCCGACGAACCCTTTTGTTGAACGAGTTTAGTTCGGCATTTTAATTGGTGGCGTTACTGTTGTTTTCCTCCTTCCACTTTCGCTGTATTGGCGAGGTATCAAGGATGGCCTGAAAAGCCAACCGGTGCAGCCAAAATGATTTTAGCCTTTCAGGGCTCGGTGAAATATTGGAGCGGTAGCTTATCGTCTACTTTATGTGGGATGCTTTAGCTATCGTTATCTCATACCAACGTATCAAGGGTTTGAAAACATTTTAATGCAGGATTTAATAAATCCTGTTAATCCCTCGAAACCCTGGCTTGGCCCCCCTACCCCACTCTTGGTTCGCCTAAAACCATCGCTTACATTCACCCTGCTCATGCTCAAAACATCACCATACAGTCGCGACTCGTGATAATGAAGGCAATAATGGGATGGAGACGTACCTTGATCTTCGATACTCCCATCTTTCTCCCCTTTACGCTCCGCCACTACCCGAAACCATTGAGGAAGTTAATCCCATCTTTCTCCAAAGGCAAAATGGATTAAAAATGGGATTTGAGATTTTTTAGGATTTGTTGTCTTCTTTGATGTTTGATAGGATTCAGTTTTAATACTGCTTAAATTCCCCACAAATTCTGTTACCAACAGTTTATTTAGAATTGCATGATAAATTGTGCGAAAGCATGATAGAACTTTTGGGCTATTTCCTTTAGAGTTTACTATTTCTGAGCGAGAGAATTCTTTTATTTCCCATGAGTGATGGCAGCTACATTTTTGTTATTTGGTAGAATTTAGTTTAACTGCTGTTTAAATTCTGCACAAATTTTGTTACCAACAGCCCATGGCATTTGCAATTGTTAAATTGTGCTAAACCATGATAAATGCTTGGGTTATTTTCTTTAAGATTTATTATTTTTGAGCGAGTATATCCCCTTAATGATGGGAGTTAATTATATTGTTTTAATCCAATACTGGAACATAAGTGAGTTTTGTCAGTTTAAATACTACATAAATTCCCCACAAATTATGTTACATATTTGGATTTTAGTATATTAAATGTATTCTCATTATATTACTGTTGAAAATAGCTCCACTGCGCGTGGCCGAAATAGTTATTTCTCTACATACAACTTTAAATCAGCTGTTTTCAAGCCACATGAAACACACAACTTAACAACTTATTCAATTCAGAGGTAGAATGGTCATTTATCCACAAACAACGGCGAATCAGTTGTTTTCCAAACGCTCAAACCAAACAAACAGACAGCTTATCTGGATCAGCTGCTGATCAACAACTTGTCAGGATAAGTTGCATATCTGGATAAGCTACAGCTGCCCCCAAACAGACCCTTATTCCTCTCCACTAGCTTATTCACTCACCACTTTATGTTATCAGAGCAACACCCAAGATGTATTCGGGCATCCTCCACGTTGAATCGTTAAGTAGCTGAGCAAAGATGCCGGAGAAAATAAAAGCAGACTTCGGTTACCGATTGCCGCAAGCCGATCGATCTGTACACCCAAAATTTTTAAACCCAAAATCCTCTCATTTGAAGGAAATGTCAACTTCTCCACTATCAGAAATTCATTCTCCTTTCCCAGTATCGCTTCTCGCCACCACTATATCTCCTGCCTTGAAATTTCTGTTAAACAATTTGAAGAATTTCACCCAAAACCCCCTATCTGCTAAGAACTATCATATATGGAGAGCCCAAATCTTAAAAGCATTTACGGCCAATGGTTTCATTTGGTTCCTACAAGGTACTATTCCATGCCCCCATGAAATTCCTTCCATCTACCAATGAAATTCCAAAGCCCAACCCTCATTACACGAACTGGATTCTCATTAATCAAAATCTGACTGCTATGTTGTTTTCAAATATCTCTCCCTTGTTCCTGCCCTATGTGCTTCATCTATCCACCACTGTTTAAATCTGGAATACTGCTAACCGTTTACAACCAAGCAATCGATTGAGGTTAATCCGGTTGAAAAGCGAGCTTAGCAATCTCTCCATGAACACTCAATCCATGAATCGGTACCTCTCTGCCATCAAAACATTGGTGGATAATATCTCGGGTGCACGTAGTCACTTAGATAATGAGCACATCATTTTCTATACTCTGAACAGATCACTGACTAGCTGTCAAGCATTCAAAACAGCCTTAGGCAACCAACTACAACCTATTTCATTTGATGATTTTTGTGCCTTGTTGTGCAGTGAGGAGATCAATCAAAGAGCTTATCACAAAAAAATCAGAGCCCATTGTGAACCCTCAATTGGCTCTGAGTTCGACTTGTGAAAGACAAAGTGCTCCCCCTCGTGAACGAAGCAAATCTCAACCATCAATACCCACCTGAACTAAATCGAGCCACACCTCCTCACACTCTCTAGTAGTATTGCCAAATCTGTAGCAATTTCGGACACTCTACTACTCATTGTTGGAATAGATCCAATCTTGAATACGTGCCTACTAACAAAGCCTTGCAAGCTGAATCATCGTGGATTCTTGATTTGCAAGCTACGGGCAACCCCTTGCGGTCAAGCGAACAGATGATGGTATTCTCCCTACACCAACTCGCTCACTTTGCCTTCCCAGTATATGGCATGTACCCCTCCCTCGCTCACGATCTTCTATATGTTCATAAACTCGTTGTTGATAAAGATGAGGCCATTCTCTTTGATATTAGTGGTTTTCTTATTTTCGATCCCCAGACCCACCAAATCCTGCTTCGTGTTCAAGGAACTATTCTCCATCCTACTTCGAAACATCCAAGCACCGCAACATCCCATCAAGCTTTGAGTGTTTCTCCGCAACTCTCTACTCTTTGGCCCAAACGGCTCGGCATCCTCATCTAGAGATCCTTCGTACTATCTCAAAGTCTCAACCAGCACTCGATACCCAGTCTCACTTCCCTTCATGTAATAGTTACAAATGTAATAAGAGTCCGCAAGCTTTTCCTTCTCACTTTTTAAACATATATTTAATTTGATATATGGGGTCCATCCTCAATACTATCAAAAGGTTTTAAATATTATAACATTTTCATGGATGATTATTCCAAATTTTGTTGGCTCTATGTTACGCCACAGGCAAGACCGGTCCAAATGGGACCAGTCGAAAGCCTCTCAACTGGCTCGTCCCCTCCACAAACGGGCTGGTCCTCTTCGCAGGAAGCAGCCAAGCGACCCCATGCTGCGGCAGAGGAAGGGAATGAGCAGGTGGAGCTTGCTAGGACCATAATCACATACTC
The DNA here is from genome assembly GCA_022702705.1 of Papilionanthe hookeriana x Papilionanthe teres. Lineage (NCBI taxonomy): Eukaryota > Viridiplantae > Streptophyta > Magnoliopsida > Asparagales > Orchidaceae > Papilionanthe > Papilionanthe hookeriana x Papilionanthe teres. Next base: position 31,390,552 of record CM040421.1, read on the forward strand.
AATGAGGAGAAATTGAGGAGAGTTTGAAGGAAGTTTAGAAGGAAAGTTTTCAAATGTTGTATGAGGATTCTATTAAGAGGGGAACCAAAGATTTGTTTTCTTTTATGCATGTTATTATCTGGTTGTTGTTGTTTTCATTCTTTTTGTGGTGTTCCCGACGACGTCTAGGGTGTGAGAGAGACGATCTACCTCTCAAAAATAAATCATCCTTGCATCTTGCTGGTTTTCCTTTGATTGTCGTAAGAGCAGTCCTTCTTTGCATTTCTTCCATCTATCTATTACCGTTTCGTTGTGGTTTGTTCGCTGATATTGGTTATGAGGCGTATCAAGTTAGTATCAGAGCATAGATCTTGGGGGAATGGTAGCAAAGAAAGTAGATGTCTAGAAGGAGAGGTAGGACAAATCAGATAGGGAATGGAAGAGAGGTTCGGACATATTTTCTTCCATTGAAAGCCTAATGGAGGATGGATTTGAGAGCATAGAAGAAATGAGGGAGATGATAAAAAATTTCATGGAGATGCACGCCAAGACCGGGCTGATCGCTTCACTTACAAATCCTAACCCCGAGTTGATCAGGGGATCCAGGGCCATGTCAAAAGAGAATAAGATCAAGCGAGAAGATAACGAAGAAGACATCATCTGCCTACAAGAGCGTCCCCCTAGGAGTCCGGATGGGGAGTGGAGACTTCTGATTGAGGGGATGGACCGAACATTGGAGGAGGGATAATGTAAGGGGATCGGAAGAGTGCGATAGAGGAAAATAGGAATTCATGAGTGGGATATGCCTATGACCGAAGTATGGAGTTCCACCCCAGATACATGGGGGGAAATACAAGAGGAATAGGACGCTAGGGAAGAGAAGCAGGGGTCAGAAAACTGAAGATGCCAATCTTCAAAGGGGGTGATGCACATGGAGCAGAGCGATACTTGAAATCAATGGGTTAACTAAGGAAGAGAAGCTCAGGGCAGCAACAATATGCTTGTAGGAAAAGACTCTAACGTGGTTTCAGTAGACAGAGGCAAGGTGTCCGATGCACACATTGAAGGAGTTTAAAGGCTGCCTGTTGGAGCATTTCAAAGTCATTTGGGAAGAAGACCTATACGAGCAATTCAATGCTCTGACTTAGAAGAGAGGGTTCATGTGTCGTACCGGCTACTACTGAAAGTTTGTGAGAGAATATGACATGATAGCATGATCACTAACAGGGCAGTTGAAGAAAGACGATTTCAAAATGGGGGAGCAACAAAACAAACATTTGAATATCTGAAGAGCCATGACTAGTGTACTTGTCTTAGTACTTCCAGATTTCAGTAAACCATTTGTGGTGGAGACGAGTGCATTAGGGTACGGATTGGGAGCAGTGAACGTGCAAGATCAGCGATTGATTGCCTACTTCGACAGGTTCGTTTGGCCAGAGCAAGGCTGAAGTCATTAAATGAAGGGGAATTGTAAACAATTGTCTTGGTCATTCATAAGTGGTGGTCCTACTTGTTGAGACGACATTTTGTGGTCAGAATATATCAGAGTTTAAAGTATCTTCTGGAGTAGCGGATGGTGACTAAGGAGCATCACAAATAACCTTCTAAGCTACTGGGGTATGATTTTGAGATTAAGTACCAGTCAGGATTGGAGAACAAAACAACTGACACATTGTCAAGAAATGTGGAGGAACCTCAATTGAGGGCCCTATCGGTATCCTTGGTCCTAAATTGGGAAACCTTGAGACACTAGAGCGAAAGGAATGAAGAGCTAAGGAAGATAAGAGTTGAGTTACAACAGAATCCGAACAATCATCCAGGATATGCATTAAGACGACAACTGCTCCACCAAGGGCGATTCGTACTACCCAAGTCGTCAGAGTATATTCATAAATTCCTACAAGAGTTTCACGTCAGTGCGATAAGAGGACACTCAGAGGTGCAAAAGACCTATAGTTGTTCGGCGGCAGAGCTTTTTTGGGTGGGGATGCGCGGAGAAGTGGAGGACATGGTGGCAAAATGTGATTTGTGTCGGTGGCAATACTTGACCATGACACCAGGAGGGTTACAACCATTAGCATTACCCGGAAAGGTTTGGGAAGAAGTGATGATGGATTTTATTGAGGGGTTGCCACGGTCAAAAGGTTTCATGATTATCATGGTGGTCATGGATCGCCTAAGTAAGTATGCACATTTCATTCCATTACGACTTCCCTAAACTGAGATCACAGTGCGGCGGTGTTTATCCGGGAAGTGTTTCGTCTGTACGAGATGCATAAATCAATTGTATTGGATAGGGGCAGTGTGTTCCTCACCACTTCTGGAAGGAGTTATTTAATTGCAAGCGACAATCCTTAAAATAAGCACCGCATATCATCCCGGACTGATGGACAGACGGAGGTGGTCAACAGGAGTGTGGAGACATACCAACATTGTTTTTGTATCTGATACACTGAAGCTATGGCCCACACAACAATTTGATGTATACAATGCTTTCTTGCATGGTATGCTTCAATAAACAATATATATGAGGCAACTGATGGGCCTTACAAACTCTTAATTTCCACAACATGCTTGCCTACTCAAGAAGGCTCTTTATGGCCTCAAATATTCTCCACGACAGTGGTTCAATACTATATATGAATTCTTGATCAAGTTGGGGTTTACAATCAGCAGTGCAGATTCCTACTTGCTCATCTCACGGCAAGCTCAAGACACTCTCTTTCTTCTACTATATGTCTATATGTCGATGACATTTTAGTGACTGGAGATTGTATGGAGGCAATCCAGGAGCTTACCATCAAACTCTCCAATCGCTTTCAGATCAAATGGTGGGGCGAAGTGCATAAATTCTTAAGTATTGAGGTTTATTGTACAACACACTCCATCTTCTTGAGCCAACAATCCTATCTTACCAACATTCTCCAAACCTAACTCCACTCCTCTTCCATGTAAGAAGCCCGACATACAAGAGAATACACCACCAATGGACAATCCAATTGAGCACCAAAGGGCAGCTCAGGCCCTCCAATACCTTAAGATTACTCGACCCGATATTTCATTTATCATCAACAAAATCTGCCAAAATATGCATCAATGACCCAAAGAAAAAAAAGGTTAAGATTTTCATGCCTATTTTATACTGATTTTGATGATATTGCACTTTAAAAATGGTAATTTTGGTGTTTTTCTGCAGGTATGAAAATTTAAGGACAAAGGAGCGAAAATATGCAAAAAAGAGCGAATTTGGAGCAAAAAAAGGCCAAATTATTCAAATTTGACATAGGGCGCCGACGGTGAGGTCGATGGCGCTGATGGCGTGATTTTCCTGCGAGTTCAGAATTAATTCCAAGGAAGGCCGCTGACGGCGGGCATCGAGGCCGCCGACGGCGGGGGCCTGTTTAAAGTACTGTTTCTAGAAGGCCTCCGACGGCGCGCTCGAGGCCGCCGACGGCGGGATCGACGGATCTTTCCAGAAATACGTCGAATGTGGACGATTTTCGAAGGGGTACCTGCAAAACCCTTAGAGACTCTTCTACAACTTTAAAGAACCATTTTAGGCCGAAAAAGTGGTCTCCTACGTGTTTACTAGAGAGTCCAAAGTGTCAACTTGTGTTATTATTTAGTAGTGAGTGCAAATAGAGATTTTTGAGGAATTCTTTGAGGGATTGTAAGAGTGGAAAGGAAGTGAGAGATCTCTTCTGCATTGTCGTTTCGAAGGAGAATTCCACGTGTTATAAGAAAGGAAGAATCCAGAGGAACTTCAAGGAGTTTGCTTGGGGAGGAATTTGAGATAAGTTGTGTTTATTTACTATAGTTTGTAAAACTTTACTTTATTATATGAAATCCAAATTTTATTGCATCATCTTCATGAATTCTGATTAGTTGTTCTGTCTTTCTCCTTGTTTTGATGTTTTTGTGAATAGATTATATGAATTAGTGTATCAAACCAATTATAAAGAAATTGTGATGATACTATACCTAAACTTACTTTACCATACGAATTGGTCATTTATATTGTTAAAATCTGTGAAGAATTCTTAAGACCTGACCGTAGGCTAGGGATTCTTAACTAGTATGTATCACATTTCTCTTTGCAAGGTAAACGAGTAAATCCTTAAAAGGAAAAAATGCAAATAAATAGGGAAATAATATTAATCGGGCGTAGAATTAGAGATTTTAGAGTGACGTACTAAAATCCTCAATTCGGTCTTATCATTCGGTGTCTGAGGTGTAGATTGTTAGCCACTCGAGCGAGGGAATATGAAAGCTCCTAAGTGAGAGCCGGTATCCTCCCAAACTCAGCCGCAGATTCGATGAACGAAGCATAGGATTAGTCAATGTTCTTTATGCCTGCACTAAAGCGGTAAAGAATAGGTATGTTCCTATTTGACACAACATATATATAAAACTAATTCTAATTATCGTTTCACTTAAATATCTTAACAAATGAGAAAGATTCTTGCTATTATATATTTGAACTCAACATTAGTAGTATTAGTAATCTGTTAGTAGAACTAGTTTAGATATAAGAATTTCATATTATTATCGATTGCGTATTAGTGACAGATAGACAATTTCGATTTAGTTGTAATTCTAACTTGGTTTATATAATCCTAGTCCGTAGGCTTTAATATATTTCCCTGTGGGATCGATATCCAGGACTCCACTAGAGCCCTGTATTACTTGAGCGATACATATACTTGCGTTTAAATGTAACTCAGCGATTAAAAGATTATAATATTTCATTGTTACTAAAATTAAAATTACGCTCCAAGACAAGTTTTTGGTGCCATTGCTAAGAAATTATATCTTTTAGTAGTGGTGTCAAATTCTTATATTTATAAGTATATTTAACATCGCGGGATCAATCAGCCTATCAATCATCACCATCAACTTCTCAAACACCCTCTCCGCTACCTAGAAAGAACACTTGACAACAACATCATCATTACACATGGGGATCTATCTCTACAAACATATTATGACGTTAATTGGGCGAGCAATTTGAAGAGTCAGAAATCAACCATCCATTTCTATTCTCTACTTGGTCAGACTTCCATCTCGTGGATGAAGAAGAAACAAGTGTAGTTAGGTCTTCCACGAAAGTGGAATACTGTGCCTTGGTCGTGGCAACAACATACATCCCATGGCTTTGCCGCCTTCTTAAGGAGCTAGGAGCAGAACAACTACACCCGACGAAGCTATATTGTGACAATTTCTTTGCTATAGCACTCGCCAATAATCTCGTCTTCCACGCTCGGGTGGAGGGGGTGGCGGTCTGGGTGGTCGCAGATACAATCGAAACAAGCAAGCATAAACAATAGGTCTAACAAAACCAAGGTGGAGAGCATATGACCTATAAGCACTTCATGACACTTATGTAATAAGAGAGACTTAGCTACTAGAATATTCTACTACGGTTATATAATGACCTATACTCTACTGTAATGACTATGAAGAACTTATTCCTCTCCACTAGCTTCTTCATTCACTTCTATAGCCACCCCTTACCCACAGATTACGAAAAGATGATATATATTCAACATCATCATTGTGCTCAAGGGAATAAATCGATTGGTGCTTATATGAAAAAAATTATATCATCTCAGTGCACGCAACAACCTCAACGAATCAAATAAAAAGTTGGTTGCCCCATACATTAGAGGTCAACGTGATACGATTCAAGATAAGCTGGAGCTACATTCAATTGAGTCCCAATCCCAAGCTGTAAACCTATAAAGACAAAATGCAGCTAAACAGAAACACCCAAAGTAATTCTTCACGAAAGATAAATTTCGAAGATCAGGAAGCTAGCAGTCAAACCACTCTTGCTCTTAAAACAAGCTCTCAACACTTTGTGTGTGAAGTACTATGCAATGTTTTGGAATGTTGGAAATAGATGTATCATTTACTATCGGAAAGACCTAGGCAATTCGACATGGGAGCTGAAGTTAAAAGCTTCCATAGCCTTGCTATTTTTTACTGGCGCTTAATAAAAGGTTTTAGTGTCATTATGACTCTGGTAACCAATTGCCTAAAATCTAAAACCTTCCATTGGGATGTGGAACAACAAAATAGCTTCAATACCTTCAAAGAAGCATTGATTTCAGCTCTTGTTTTAACAACTCCAAATTTCGAGAACTGTTTCAAGTTGCATTGATGCTTTAGCCATTGGAATTGGGCTTGTTCTCACACAAGAGCGTCGTCCAATTGACACAAGACAAAAGTGATCAGCTTATAAATAAAAGCTATATGCAGTATTTTGGGAGGCCTCAAACTATATACATATATATTTACAATGTTCTGCTTATTAATACCCTAAGTTATCTGCTTATTAACAACGATAGTTATAACTAATACCCTTATTATTATCAGAACATACATATATATACTTGCAGGCTTTAAAAAAGATATAGATGAAAATATTAAAAAAAAAACCTTTAGCTACTTTTTTCGTTCTTTCTTTGTTTTGCTGTTACAGGAGTGTGATTCCCATGAGGTTAAGAATCCACTTGATTGCCCATTTAATGATGTTTCAATTATAAAGCATTAAAAATCCTACTTATTATGAAAGAATTAGGCATTTGATATTCCCAAGTCATGCTAATAAAAGCTAAACAAGATGAGAGAGCGAGTTTGCTATGAGCCTAAACAAGTCGAGCTATATCGTGTTCGAATTCTAGCCACTACCTAACAAATGAAGTCAAGCTCGAATCAGGGTCGACTCAAGCATGATTCTCAACCTATGAAGTTCATCCAATTAATTCCACTTAATACCTTCAGCTCAGAAGCAGACGCTAGCTCTAGTGATAATATCAACTTTCTAACTCTTTCAATTGGATCACGCTCCTGTAAATACAAAGATTTGCTGTTCAGAATAGGCGTGAAGTTCAATATACAATAAAACATGGCTTGGCACCAGCAAACCTGTCTCACAGAAGTGATCTCATCACGGGTGCGGTAAGTGCTTCCAGGATCAGACATCGAATGTCCATGATATCTATATGTATCCATTTCCAAAACCTGATTCAATAACAATTGAAAGAGATAAATCTGTAAGTTTCAGAAAATATTTCAAAATCAAAATCATTAACTAAAGCAAGAGAACTAAGAGCAAAGAAGACATAATCAACACAATTAAAAAACAAATCAGGGACTTCAAATCCAGTAAGAAGAAAATTCAGCTAAAATTTCTGCCTTTTATGTTGGTGAGATCTGATTAGAACCCACCAGTATCAACTTGCAAATTCAACTTGTATTCTTGTAACTGTTGATATATTATCAGCGATGACAAATAATATGCTGCGACTAAATTACTCACAATAGGGCCATTCTGTAGAACATATTCTTTGGCAAATTTGCAAGCTTGTTTTACGGCCAGAACATCCATTCCATCAACCTGTTGCAAAAAAATCAGAAATAGAACAGCAATTGAGGATACATAAATTAAAAGTTTTATCATTCATTCACTAAATATCGAAAAAAAAGCTCTTAAAAAGAGATTTTACCATATTCATAGACAATTTCAAAGAGCACTCTTAAATGATTCCATCATATTAAATAAATTATACTCTTGAAGAAGAAAGAGAGAAGAAAGCTATTAAAACAATATTAAAATGCATATATATTCTTCCTATCACAAAAGTGTTGTCATCTTGATCAAACTAAGTAAATATGGAGAGTAATGAGATGGTTAAAACCCTACAAATAACCTTAAATTAAAATACAAGCAAATAAAAATACACTCTCAAGACTTGAGTTCAATCTTATACTCCAAATTGAGCATTTATCAACCTCTAAGAAAGTAACACTCAAAACCACTTCAAACACTTACCCTTGACCTCAATCTATTTTTTGCTAGTGTTCAGTTGTAATTGAAATAAAATGGTAAGCCTATAAATATGACATAAAATATTAAGTTGTGTAGCCCACTATTTGCCTATAAAAAAATCGTACAATTCATGTTCAATCTCAAGTCAATTTAGGGGCTATATCGTATTCCAAGTCCTCAATTCTTTCTCAGTTTTGCCTTAAAATTTTGAATTTCTAGGATTTACTACTTCTTAGTTAGAGATTAACTCATTGAGCGTCTGTTTCTATGTCTCCCAGTTTTTTGACCAAGGCATGACATACTTGTAATAAGAGAAGAATGGAAGCATCTAAGGCGAACCGAGTCTACATAGGAAGGCTCATCATGTTATAAATAATGGAGAGGCTTGTAGAGAGGTGAACAGGAGAGGCTAAGGGAAAAAAAATCAAGTTTTCCTTGTTAAAGGGAAGATAACATCCAAGAATTGAGAGTGAGGATCTTGGAGGTCTTGTGAGAAAGAGAGGTCATGGCAAGATGAAGGCTCTTCCCTCTCAATTTTCTTTCTTTCATTTCTTCTTTGTGATACTATTGCCAAGGAGTTTTCCTAGAATAATTGGCGCCGTCTGTGGGAATACGATACTTCTTGGCTACAGGAATATGACTACCTGAGAAGTTCGGTTGTATCGCAGGGAGAGGGAGGTCGTTGGTAATTTCACTGTTGCCTTCATTCAGATTCCAGGTTCTTGGAAGGAGGAGTTCGGCATTTCAGCCTTAGGAAGGAAGAGTTCGGCAGTCCTGCAGGAGGAGTATCAAGATCGCAACCTGCAGGTGGCTTTCTCACTGCAGGAGAGGTGTTCGGCAGTCCTGTAGGGAGAGGGAGGAGTTCAGCACTTCAGACTCAGGGTAATCGAACTGTCAAGCTCTGGTGTTCGACATTCTTTTTCAGAGCAGCAGGTCTTCAGTGTTCTGCTTGCTGCGTTTCTTTTGTCCATTCGGCCATCCAGACTACAGCAGGCTTTTCTTCAGCTGCCCAGGTGATATTCAACCAAGAGGTGATCTTCAGTATTCTTTGTAGCCTGTAAGTGTCGCTGGTTGCAAGGGGGCATTTCGCATATTGGAAGTGCAGTCCAAGAGGCGAACGGTAGCTACAGAAATTAGGCTACCCAGTTTCCTCTTCAACTGTCCAAGAGGGGTTTGGCTCCAGGGTGTTCGCTTCTTGGAGGTTCTGCAGGTGCCAAACAGTCCAGCAAATAGGTAGGAAGTACTTCAGCCTGCAGTTATCCATTCGGTAATTCCTTTGACCTGCAGGAAGCAGGTGATTTTCTGCCGCAAGAATATAAGAAGAACAGGAGAAGTTCGGCTGTTAGCCAGACTTTGGCAGTTCAATTTCTTAAACCGAGGCAGTAGGTGTTCTTCAGATACAAGAGTTCTTTAGCTTGGCAGAACAACATACGGCAGAATAGAGGCTTATAAGGATTCGGCAATTCCTTTTAGTAGCAAGGTGTTATCAACAACAAGGAGGTGTTCGACACATCAGATTCTTGTCTTGCCCAGTGGAGTTCCACAATTGTATTCAGCCTCCAGTCCAAGAAGGCGAACTGCAGGCATCTATGGGAATCTAGCCACGATAATGGGATCCGCCAAATTTGACATTGAGAAATTCACCAGAAAGAACGATTTCAACTTGTGAAGAGTCAAGATGAGAGCTTTGCTGGTTCAACAGGGTGTTGCAGAAGCCTTGCAAGGGTCGGCGACATTGTCGACCGAAATGAACGAGAAAAAGAAGAATGACATCCTGAACAAGGCTCACAGTTTGATAATTTTGAGCTTGGGCGATAAAGTTCCGAGGGAGGTGTCGAGGGAGACAACGACTCAAGTACTTTGGGCCAAACTTGAGGTACTTTATATGACTAAATCTTTGGCTAATAGGCTCTTCCCGAAGCAGTGCGTATACTCTTTCAAAATGCATGAAGACAAATCAATTTCGGAGCAGATCAATGAGTTCAACAAGATTATAAATGATCTTGAAAACATTGACGTCAAGATGAACGACGAGGATAAGACACTGCTGCTGCTAAACTCAATTCCTAAGAGCTACGATCATTTCAAGGATGTGATGCTCTATGGAAGGGTGCAGACAATTTCTCTGGAAGAGGTTCAATCACTGATTAGAGCCAAAGACTTCAGAAGAAACACAAAATGAAAGAGGAAACCAACGGAGACAGTCTGATAGTTAGAGGAAGATCGGACAAGAAAGATTCTAAAAGTAATCAGAGCAGATCAAGATCCAGAAAGAATGACAAAAGTCAGTCATCTAAGAGATCATACAAGTGCTACCATTGCCACAAGGAAGGTCATTTCAAGAAGAACTGTCCGGATAGGAAGAAAAGCTTTCAGGAGAAGCCTAAAGATTCTGGAGAAGCAAGCATAGCCGCAGACGGCTATGATTCAGCTAAAGCTCTGGAGATCACAGAATCTGAATCTAGCAAGGAGTGAATCCTCGACTCAGTGTGCTCTTTTCACATGTGTCCTCATAAAGACTGGTTTGAGTCACTGCAACTGGAAAATGGTGAGTCCGTTCTACTCGGAGATAATAAAGCTTGCAAGGTAATCGGTAGGGGGACAATCAGAATAAAGATGTTCGATGGAGTTGAACGGATACTGCAATATGTTAGGTACGTCGAAGAACTCAAAAGAAATATGATTTATTTAGGTACGCTGGAGTCAAGTAGATACTCGTTCAAGGCAGAGAACTGTTGTATCGGAGTAGTTAAAGGTTCTCACATAGTCATGAAAAGAGTCGAAAGAATGGGCTATACTCCCTAGTTGGAAGAACTGTGATCGATAACTTCTTTAATGCAATTCAATCAGAACCTGACAAGACTAGACTATGACACATGAGACTAGGGCATGTAAGTGAAAGGCTTACAAAAATTGTCCAAGTGGAACCTATTATGTGGAGATCGAGTCGGTAAACTGGAATTTGCGAACAATGTAGTCAGGGAAGATTACCAGAGTGAAGTTCTCTACCGGAACACACACATCAAAGAAACTTTTGATTATGTACACAGTGATCTATGGGGTCCAGCCAGAACTCAGACTCATGGAGGAGGGAGTTACTTCATGTCCATCATAGATGACTACACCAGGAAGGTATGAGTCTTTATCTTAAAAACAAAAGATGAAGTTTTTCTACGGTTCAGAGACTAGTTAACTCTCATTGAAAACAAGATGGAAGCACTTGAGAGCTGACAAAGACTTAGAGTATTGTTCAAAGCAGTTCGATGAGTTGTGCAAGAAGAATGATATTACAAGACACAAGATAGTCTGGAACACTCCTTAACAAATGGTTTGGCTGAAAGGATGAACAAGACTCTTCTAGAGAGAGTGAGGTGCATGCTGCTAAATGCCGGTCTACCCAAAACTTTGGGAAGAAACTGTGTCAACCGTCTGCTACCTTATCAACAGATGTTCATCCACTGCTATTGGAATGAAGACTCCTTTGGAAATTGGTACAGGAAACCAAGTAACTAAGATACTCTCAAAGTTTTTGAATGTATTGCAAATGCTCATGTTAGACAGGATAAGCTGGAAGCAAGAGCTTTAAAGTGCATTTTCATCGGATTCTCACCTGGAACCAAGGATTACAAACTATGATGTATAAATCAACAAAAATGCATCATCAGTAGAGATGTGACATTTGATGGGTCCAAAATGGTGAATCTGCAAAGCTAGGTTACCAGGAACAGCGCCACTAAGAATGATTCTTCAATTGAGGTGAGCTGCAACAACAACAAGCTGTGACAAATCAAAGGGCTGATGTGAACAATCAAGATGAAGTGGTAGAAGGCCAGCAAAAAACTGAACCCATATCAGATGACTACAGGTTGGTGAGAGATAGACAAAGAAGAACCATCAGACCGCCAGAGAGATATGAGCATGCAGATATGATCTCTTATGCTTTGAGTGTTGATGAAGTGATAGAAGAAGCAGAACCAAACAGCTACAAGGAAGCCCTAAAGAGCAAGGAAAGACACAAGTAGATAGAGGTAATGAATGAGGAAAAGACTTCTTTAATGAAGAACAAAACCTGAGAACTTGTGGATCAACCAAAGAACCAACATTTAGTTGGTTGTAAGTGGACATTTAAGAAAAAGGAAGACACGCCATGTATTGAAAAGGTCAGGTACAAAGCCAGACTCTTTGCAAAGGGATTCACTCAGGTAGAAGGAATTGACTTCAATGAAATCTTCTCGCCCGTGGTAAAACACTGCTCATTTAGGATGGTTTTAGCACTAGCGGTTCAATTCAATTTGGAATTAGAGCAGCTAGATGTTAAAACTGCATTCCCACACGGAGAACTGGAAGAAACCATATTCATGGATCAGCCAGATAGGTACAGCACACCTGAGACCAAAGACAAAATATGCTTGCTGAAGAAATCTTTGTATGGACTGAAACAGAGTCCAAGATAATGGTACAAAATATTTGACGAGTTTATGCTGGTGATTGGTTTTGTCAGAAGCAACTACGACAGTTGTGTATACATGAAGAAGCAAGATGGTGATATAAGTACTTGCTCCTTTATGTGGATGATATGTTAGTAGCCAACAAAAGCAAGGAGGAAGTCCAAAGATCAAAGGTATGCTCGTCTCAGAATTCAACATGAAGGAACTAGAACCTGCTATAAAGATCCTAGGGATGAAGATTACAAGAGACAAGAAAAAGGGCAGTTCATTCTTGTCTCAGAAGTCATACATTCAGAAAATTCTAGCAAAGTTCAACATGCACGAGGCTAAGCAGGTTGCAACCCCTATTGGTCAACCCTTCAGATTATCAAACTCTTAAGCACCTGAGATTGAAGATGAGAAAAGATACATGGTGTTCTCTATGCCAGTGGGGTCGGTAGCATCATGTACAGAATGATTTGCAGCAGACTAGACCTGGCATACGCCGTCAATATTGTAAGCAGGTTCATAACAAATCTAGGACAGACTCACTAGGAAGCATTAAAATGGATCATGAGATACTTAAGAGGTATTATTGATTTGATACTGCTCTTTAAAAAGTAGGAGAATTAAGAGAGAAAAGTAATTGGTTACGTGGATTCCGATTATGCAGGAAGTATTGACACCAGGAAGTCACTGACTGGATTCATTTTCACTATCTTCGCATACTGCAGTCAGTTGGAAGTCCAATCTTCAATCCGTTGTGGCTCTCTCAACAACAGAGGCTGAATACATTGATGTGACAAAAGCATTAAGGAGGTTATGTGACTAAAGGGCATGGCTGAAGAGCTTGACATATATTAGAAGCTGGTAACTGTGTTCTGTGATAACCAAAGGACAATTCACCTAACTAGGAACCAGGTCTTTCATGAAAGGACCAATCACATAGATGTGAAGTTTTATTTTGAGAGGGATGTTGTCACAAAGAGCTCTATAGTTGTAGAGAATATACCTACTGAAGAGAATCCTGCTGACATGCTAACCAAGATGCTGCCTACAACTAAGTTCAGATACTGTCTGGACTTAGTCAACTCAACAACGGACTAAGAGTCCCTGGGGGGCTAGATGGAAAGAATCACTACTACGGAGCTTTGTAATTGTGATTCAAGGTGGAGAATTGTTGCTATGACTCCCAATTTTTTTACTAAGGCATGTCATACTTGTAATAAGAGAAGGATGGAAGCATCTAAGGCGAACCGGGTCTACACAGGAAGACTCATTATGTTATAAGTAATGGGGAGGCTTGTAGAGAGGTGAATAGGAGAGGCTAAGGAAAAAAAAATCAGGTTTTCCTTGTTAAAGAGTAGATAGCATCCAAGAATTGAAAGTGTGATGATCTTGGAGGTCTTGTAAGAAAGAAAGGTCATGGCAAGATGAAGGCTCTTCTCTCTCAATTTTTTTTCTTTCATTTCTTCTTTATGATATTATCGCCAAGGAGTTTTCCCACAACAGCGTGTTTAGCAAATTTCTACCCCAATCATTTCATTATAAAGAGAGTGTCATAATCAAATCATTGTACAATCTACAATAATGATATCAAGGATGAATTTGAATGAAATTCTATGTTTTTGAGCATTAATCTTCTTTTTTTCACTTCATGTTTAAATAATTAGGATAATTACATACAGAGCACCCAAAACATTGCTATTTATAAAGTCTAGCACACATGTGATATTTTTGAACTACCAACCAATATCTTTATGCATGACATAATCAAACGATTGAGAATTTGATAAAAATGATAAATATGGGTTGGGATTTTATCATGAATTTTAATATTTGAGTGAGAATTTGAAAAATGGATAAAAGAGGGTGCTAGATTTGTTTGTAATTAGCAATGTTTTAGGTGCTATGCCGAAATAGAAGATAATCAACCTCTCAACAAAAAATGGTGACATTAACATACAATAAAATACTAACCAGGCTGAGCACAAAACATGATTTACATAATTTTCTAAATCCAATTTACTAAAAAGTGTATACCAACGGTAACAAAAAACAAAAATAAGAACCTTAAGACCAGGAACATAGTCGCCACGCTTATAATAAGCCAGGCTCTTCGACGCCCTCGACTCCGCCGTCCCCATCCCAACTGCAACCAAACACTAAACAGAAATCAATCGCAACACACAAATCGAACCCCCTACCGAGAAGTGAGAAGTAAAATGAGAAAGAAAACAAAAACTTACAGTGATTGTTCTCGCAGACCAGAACAACAGGCAGATCCCAGAGCGCCGCCATGTTGAGCGCCTCGAAGAGCTGTCCCTGGTTGGCAGCCCCATCGCCATAAAGCACAAAGGTAACAGTCCCTTCCTTGGAATACTTCTGCCCTAGCGCTATCCCACAGCCGAGGGGCACATGGGCTCCGACGATTCCATGGCCGCCGTAAAACGAGGTATCCTTCTTGTAGAGATGCATAGATCCACCCTTTCCCTTAGAGCATCCGGCGCGGCGGCCCATTAGCTCAGCAAAGACCTCGAAGGGACTGCCGCCGCGTGCGACATAGATGCAGTGGTCGCGGTAGGCTGTGATGATCGCGTCTCGTCGAGTGACGCCAGCCTCCATGCCGACGGCGACGGCCTCTTGGCCGTCGTAGAGATGACAGAAGCCGCGGATGAGTCTGGCTTTATAAAGGGAATCGGCGGCGAGCTCCATGCGCCGCATGATGGTCATTGTGCGGAAAAAAGAGAGGAGCTCGCTGGGTGATGTGGTGACGGATCGTGAAGGCGGGCTGCATTTGTGGCCGGAGAAGGGGAGGACAGTTTCCATCGTCAGAGGCGTCGCCGGAGAGTCGGAAAAGCGGCGAAGGAGGATGAAGCGGAGAGAGGATTTGAACTTGGTTAAGGCGGAGGTGGATGCTGCGGCCATGGCGAGGAGAGGGAGAGGCGATACTGCGAATTGGGGTGTATAGGAGGAACAAGAGTGAGGAGGAGGAGGTCATGATGTTCAGGGAATGGGTGGCGGCGTTAGCGAATGCCACGAACATTTACATGCATAGATTCAACACTGAGCAGCCAGCAATACTTCCTTTCTTTTAAGAGTTCAAATAATAAAAATTGCATTTACATTTATACCACATAATTCTTTTGTATTTACATAGTTACCACTTAGGGGTTCTTGGGCTACAAATAAGAATTTTTAGTATTAGTAGATTTAATTAATTAGAAAATTAAGGCAAAATTTTATCTATTAAATCTAAAAATTCCTAAATCCACAAAACTTTTATTTTTTATGTTTGCCTGAATTTTACTAATTCACATATTAAATACTCTATATCTCTATTATATAATATTTAAATAATATTTAGTCAACAAAAATTATTTCTTAATATACTATAATTTAATATCAATGAACCGATTTATTTTATTTATGTTATTTAACAACAAAATAAAATATTTATAATTTACATATTATTTTATTTACCTAATATAAACTAATTAGTTGCTACATAAAATCTATACAATTATATATTTATTTATTTTATAAAATTATATTTTAATAGTTTTATTTAAAAAATAAATTCCTCATTTAAAATTTTAATTTCTTTACAAATTTTATATTAAATATCAAATTTTGAATTTATAAGAAAAATTTTATAATGATTCAAATTTTTACCTTTTTGTAAATTAATATAAAAAAACCTTAAAACAAAAATATTAAAAATTTTGAGCATGTTAAATATAAATGTAGATGTTAAAAACTCGTCTCAAAACCTAATTTGAACTAAACACGAACAACTTGTTATTAGAGCAAAACAATTGCAAGCCATTTCATAACTCTGCTCAATTACAACCCTATTCATAAATTGAAATGTATGTAAAAACTGAAATTCATCTATTTAACATTTATATCCATAGGAGTTCAGGAGAAAATATTACATCAGGAATCCGCACGTAGAGCTACGTGCGGAGACCAATAAAATAACTCCACGTGGAAGTGACAAAAATAAATAAAACGGCGCGGTAACACGATGGAATATTTCTGTCGTGTTATTCCGCATTACTAAGTGTTATTGTAGTAATTTTGATATTTTATTGACGTATTATAGTGTTATTATAACATAAGGAATATTTTCATAACACAATAACACATAAATAACACACACTAACAGTTGAATAAAATTGAGAGGATATTCCCCTGTCGGCCCAGTAACACAGGAAATATTCTCCCTACGTTATTTCGCGTTATTCAAGTGTTATTATGTGTTATTCATGTGTTATTCAGGTGTTATTGATGTGTTATTGTGTTATTATAACACCGAGAATATTCTTATAACACAATAACACATCAAAACTACAACAATAATACTTAATAATACGGAATAACACAGGGATAATACTCCCCCGTGTTATTCCCGTGTTACCGCGCCGTTTTTTATTTTTCTGTCACTTCCACGAACGCTTATTCCATACGGAGAACGCACGCATCCGCACGCATCTCCTCCTAATACCCATCAAGTACCCTCCAATACCCACCAATACTCACCTAATAGCCAATACCTAATATTCAATACACATCCATACCCATCCGGTACCCATCAGTACCCAAAAAAATCCGCACCAAACGCTGCGTACGTGCTCCGGATGGAATAACTGCACCACTTCCACATGGTCATTTTATTGAACTCCACACGTAGCTCTACATGCAGAATTCTGATGTAATATTTCTTCGGAATTGAGAGGCATAAATGTAAATCTTCATTTTTCTTTTCAGACATTTTACAATCAAGTTTTGCATATAATGCAATGCAAAAGCAACATAACACCGTTATCTTTTCATATGTAGGTTGTTTACATGCATAGCACACAAAACATTGCTATTTACAAATATACCCCCCTCTTCTAATTTTCAAAATTGCACTCAAATATCAAAATTCATGATAAAACCCCAACCAGTACTTCTTATCAAATTCTCAATGGTACGATCAATTAGGTAGTTAAAAAAGATCACGAATGCTACATTTTATAAATAACAATATTATTCAAGTGCTATGCAATTATACAAACTTATAATTACCACTACAAATAGGAGCAAGCAGCACAAAAAAGTAACCATGTGATACAGTGATACAACATATCAATAAACTTTTACATTGACATAACTAAGTGTTACACCAATCAAATAAACAAAAGCAGCTGAACCAGTTTTCAATGCCTCTCCTTCGCTAATAATAACACATAAATATATCACAGACGACAACATATCT
Source organism: Papilionanthe hookeriana x Papilionanthe teres (assembly GCA_022702705.1). NCBI lineage: Eukaryota > Viridiplantae > Streptophyta > Magnoliopsida > Asparagales > Orchidaceae > Papilionanthe > Papilionanthe hookeriana x Papilionanthe teres. The sequence continues at coordinate 31,408,058 of CM040421.1, forward strand.
ATATATAACATTTTTATTGGTGTTTATTGGTTGAATAGAGCTGAGAATCTGCAGAGGATATTAACACACAATTCCCCAAAGGGGAGTAAATAAATGGAGTCGGTTTATGTTTATTGAAGTGGGTCAAGCACCAACACAGTTCTCCCAGGCACCATAGGTTGAGCTGAAGCTCCCCCCTCCACTCTGTTGTGCATACTCAACAATCACCTTGCGAGCACAGGCATCCCAAGTTCCAGCCATTTCTCCGAGCGACATCGGCTGCGGGAGGCATCGAAGAGAGATGCTGAACATCGACTTCGCTTTCATAGACAGATCTTCAAACTCCTTGCTGAGCATTTTCAACAAGAAAAGTTTTAAAAATACGAAGGCAAAGCACGAATCTTAGACATTTGAGTGAGATTTCTGCATTAGTTGAAACTAGGGGTCTAACTGAGTCGAGCTGACTCGTGAGCTGGCTCGGGCTTGTAAGCTGAGCTCGAGCTAACAAACCAAGCTCAAGCAAGCCCCAACTCGACCCGTTAGCTCATGAGCGGGCTCATTTTAAAAAAAATAATATAAAATATACATAATTTGTGTTTAAATTACTACAAATATTGAAAAATGACATTTTATATTTTATAGCAAGTGGTTCCTTATTGTTTATCTCTTAATTGATAATTTAATTTATCATTTTATTATAACAATTGTTTAAGTTAATATTGCTCTCTCTCACAAGCCAATTGGCGAGCTGGCTCGACTCATGAAATTAAGCGCGAGCTCAAGCTCGATTGAGCTCGAATCAACTCGTTTACATCCCTGGTTGAAACATAACTGCATCTTACCTGGGCTCAATTGGAAGCTTGTCAAGAAGTAGGGGAGAGCATTTTGGATAACTGGAAGGAACCAGCAATCTCAGTGGAGCTATTGGGGACTGCATGAACAATAAAATAAAGATGATATTTATAAATGTGAAATTGCTTGAAGGAAAGAATGGATGTTTTTGTTGGAATCTAACCATGTGCATTGAAGCAAAATGGGCTTTTAAACTGGGACTGAATGCGACGGCAGTGAAGGAGAATTTAACGATTGTCCCTTCTCCGCCGCCTTTGAATGCAGCAGCAACAGAATCAGAATCTTCATCACATATATTAACCACCATGTCGATAAGCTGCTGGTTTATCTCCCTGATCTCCTCATGCAAAGCATGGACGCCCTGCAAAATGATAAAGTTCGTCAAGGTCATAGATGTCATGAGATTGATTTACCAGTATAATTTAGATATGGAATAAGACGTTTCCTTAAGGGGGTGTTTGGTAGCATACATTCACAAGGATTTAGCCATGGATTTTGTAAATGCCCATAAGGCATAGCTTTTGTTTTGTTTGTTGGGGGTCTTTTTGTAACCCTTTTGATTTAGTTTTCATGCAAAATGCAATATTCACGGATTTAGCCATGGATTTAACATAAATCCAACTAAACACTAGAAAAGTAAAATTTAAATCCTAAATTCCATTCAATCAAATGTTCTCTTGTTCCATCTAATTTTCGAGGTAAATCCAGATTTGCTAAATCCAATTCACATATGGCTTTAGGAGATTTGACTCGCGAGTATTTCTCCGTCAAATATAAATTTTATAAATCTGGACTAATCGGATTTACTAAATCCTACTTAACATAAATCCGGGATGCAGCCAAACACCACCTAAATCATAGAATCAACCTTCTAGATTTCTTTGCATGAAATCATGGCATTGCTACGGCCAAGGATTCTTACAGACATACTTTAGATATGGATAAAGAAGATTTAACTGAACATTGCTTGAACTTTGGAGATTGTTATTGCAAGGAGATATTCAATTAAAAACCAATATCTAGAAACCAACAGTTCAAAAACTTTTATTACCTTCAACTATTTAGAAAGGTAATCAGTAATATTTTCAGTTAATCTATGAAACGAATTATTGTGATGACAATTGATACTAAGTTAAAGATTGGATATTTATCCAGAGTTTATTACACCTAAGTTTGAAGAACTTCTAATAAATATTATTGCTTCCCAATCTTCTAGATGAAGATACGTGATCATTTATTGTTACCAATTTCTTCACATACTCCTTTTGCAATCTACAACTATTGCCTACACTCGAAGCTATAACAATTGAGTTATTGTGACAATTTCAATCACTATCCAGCAAAATTAGACCTTCTGTGAGATTGTTATGAATTAGATGTTGAATCCACTGACGCATTTGGATCTAAAACATTTAGATTCTCTTTTAAATATATAATCCCCATTCCCTTAAAAATTTAACAAATCTTCATGAACCAATTTTTCCACTTCGACCATCATCGCCACTAGACAACCAGAAGGACAACTATGTGAGTCTTCAGAAGAATTTTGGACTCGAAGGAATGGGTGCAGTACAACCAAAATTTTTTTTGATTTAAGGTCCGCTTCAAGAATTACAATTATATTAATATTTTCTGACTTAATTGATTGAAAATAGGTTTAATTATCCTTAATGCTAATATTTGATTTCAATTTGAATTAAATAGGTTTAGAGAAATTAGATTTAATTGATCTTGTAAATCTTATAACTAGGGCATTCATGGCAAGTAATCAATTCAACCCATGATAAATTAAAGATTGAATCTTTATTGGTAAATCTGAAAATATCTCCATCATAAATCAATCCAATTCGTTCAGTTTTCTTAGGGCGCATTTCTTCTCCTTCAGAAGTTGTTCATGCTTTTTTGAAATTTTATTGTTTTCCCACTGTTCATGTTCTCTTTATAATCGAAACCAATAATTTCGTTCCTTGTCCAAACTGGCAAGCAATGAAATGTTGATTTAAAAGAACAGGTGGGCTTACAAATAACCATACAAATACATTATGTCTAAACTATAGAACATCAGAAAGATTAGGTTTATGCAAATTAAATAAATGCAAAAATAAAACTAGAAAAAGTGCTAGAATAGAAACCCAAGATATTCGTATTGATGCAAAGAGGGGTATAAATACCCATTACAAATACTAGTAAGGAAATAAAAAAAAGCAAAATAAAAAAATAAAGGAAAAAAAAATAAAAGCAGATAAAAATAATTAATACATAATTCTATATTAATAAACATTCTAATATTCTAATAATCTCGCTCAAGTTGAAGCACAGATGTCAGTTATGTTCAACTTGTACTCATCGAACAGTAGCCGAGGAATGTTTTTTGTGAGAATATTTGCCAGTTGGCCACTAAATGACACAAGTGGAACACAAATTTTCTTGGGCTTGAGCTTTTCCTTAACGATTTGACAGTCAATCTCAACATGTCTGGTGCAATTATGCTGAACAGGGTTGTGAGAAATGCTTATGGCAGTCTCGTTATCACAGAACAACTATAAGGGAGCAGAGAAAATCATAAGTAGTATTTGGAGCATGATGCGTAACCAGAGAGCTTCACAAATTCTTAGAGACTACAGACTGCTTCTTACTTTTCCACGTGACCAGGTTTTCCCACACAAATGAACAGTACCCCGAAGTAGATCGTCAACCATGGACAGACCCAACCCAATCCGCGCGTGTGTAAACTACAATAGAACGAGAGGTGTGGCAGGAAGAAAACAAACCTGAGCCCAATTTTCCTTTTAAATAGTGGAGAATCCGATGGACAACTAGGAGGTGGTGCTCATAAGGGTCATGCATGAATTGACTGACTATCCCCACAGCATGGCAGATGTCGGGGCGTGTTTGGGCAAGGTAGATGAGTTTCCCTACAAGGCGCTGGTAGCGAGTCTTATTTACAGAAACAACATTGGGAACATTGAAATGTTTTCATTTGGATCCATTGGGACAACCACTAGTTTGCCATGAGAATATTGTTCTCTGCCAAAAATTCAATCACATATTTTCGCCGAGAAAGACAAATACCTTGAGATAACCGACCAACTTACCTGCAAAAGAAATATCGGAGTGATCACAAGCCCTTCATTTCAAAGGCTCCAATGCTGGTAGATCATTACCTGTGAGAACAATATCATCAACAAAGACAATAAGGATAGCTACATGCTCGCTGGAGGAATGTCAAAAGAAGAGAGTGTGGTCCGATTGAGCCTAAGTGCATTCATGGCCTACCACCACCATTGTGAATTTCCAAAAACATGCCTGTGGTGATTGCTTCAATCCATAAGAGATTTTCGCAACCTACAAACTACTCGTAGGAGTCACTGAAGTTAAAGCGTGGAGGGAGGATCATATACACCTCCTATGTAAGATCGTCATTCAGGAATGTATTCTTAACATCAAGCTAGAATAAGGGTCAATCCAGATTCATTGCAAGAGATAAGAGGACCTGAATGGTGTTTAATTTAGTAACTAGAGTAAATGTCTCCTCACAGTCAACTCCGCAGATCTGTGAGTACCCTTTGGCAACCAAACATGCTTTGTTGAGTTCAAAGAATCCATCAAATTTAAAATTGATGCTAAAAATCCATTGGCATCCCACAACTTTCTTGCCCCGAGGAAGATCCACAATGTCCCCAAGTATGATTCTGCTGAAGAGCATTCATCTCCTCAATGACGACGGCTTTCTAAGCTGGGTTTGCTAAGGCAACCTCAATAGTAGATGGAAGTTGATGATTGGTCAGGGCCATAGCAAATTCTCTGTAGGTTGGTGATAATCTGTGAAGAGAGACAGCTTGTCATGGGATAGAGAGAATCCGACTGATTGCGTACCTTACTAAAGGAACTGACTTCCTCACTTGGAGTCCGCATAGTGCTGGGGATGTTGTTCCAAGAAGATTCAGGGTCCAGCAAGGAGTTAGCAAGCTCCAGAACAAGTGCATTGAGTGTAGACACGGAGAGTGGGAGGTGTGTTGACCTCCTTTTTGGTGAAGGTCACTAGACATTTTGCTCGTCAAACAACTCTGATTGGACCGTCAAATCGCATTCGTCGTGTCGCGCGCAAACCAAACTTAAGTTGGCTCGACCGTTGACAAATTTGTATGCGGATGGCAAAACAGACTGTGTCAGTGTGTCCGGAACGTCGATTTTACCGAGGAAGGACACCCAATTTGCTATGGTTCCGTGCATATGCAAAAGATGCGTGAATCGGGGGTTTAAACATTACAATCATATAAAATTAAAAAAAAATCCTATCAAATCCCTATATCTCACGCGACTAAGACCGGATCCCCCAGCTCCCTCACGCGGACAAAAAAATTATGCCTCCTACGCAACCTAACCACCATAGGCGCTCTCTCCCGATTCGCGAAACCCGCAACTCGAAGCCTTGCTTCACGCCCGAAAATCACCACCGGCGCTCCTCGCCGACAACAAAACCGCCGCAGTCAGCCTTTCCTCTCCCAGAGCTCCTATCGGAGGGTTTTCTCTTGTGGCGTCTCGGTCGTTGCTCCCGTCTCGGTTGACTGTAAGCACAAGTCGTCGGTTCTTGCCGGCGACGTTCCGGCTCCTCCGCTCGCACCTGTCGCCAGATCTCCCGCCGGCGATCCACCGACGCTCCTCAGCCGAGCCCCCTTTCCTCTGACTCCTCTCCGTACATCTTGAAGAAAAAAAAATGCTCCCGTGCCCTAGTTTTTAGGAAACGATCGCCGAGCTTCCCGTCATGCCGTGGGTTCTTTCTCCGTTGGCCTTCAGCCTCGTCGTCGGCAAAGCCCTCGTCTGCGCCTCCTTAGCGCCGCCTCCCTCTGCACGCCGGCGTTTACTCCCCACGCCGGTGACACCGCCTGCAAGCTCGTCGAATCTCTTCATCCTCATGTCGTTGGGTTCGTTTCCTCTCCACCACGACCAAAAATCTCAAATTTTCTCCCGGTCTAAGGCGCGTGGTGCTCCTCCCTCTTTCGGCCCGATCCCACGCCGAGGCCTCACCGCGTCGAACGCTGGCGGTAGGGGTGTAAATGAACCGGACACGAAAGAACAGAGCTCGTGTTTATGTTCGGTTTGTTTAAAATTAAGTGTGGTTGAAATATGCTCGTGTTTGAAATTGTTCGTCAAGCTACTGTTCGTATTCAGTTTGATTTGTTTGAAATTAGTTTGAAATGTTTGAATTGTTTGAATTATTCGAAATGTTCGAACTATTTCAAATCTTTCAAATTTGTTTTTATTGTTTGAATTGTTTCAATTCTTAAAATGATAATAAGTTTTTAGATAAAATTTATAGGATTTATTTTTTAAAAAAAATTTAAAGTATATAATTATTTTTAAAATATGATAATTTTTTATATATAATTATTTTAAATTATTTTATACTTCAAATAATAACGATTCGAACACAATCGAACACCTGATTATTCCTGTTTGGTTCGTTTATAAATCGAACGAAAAAAAATTTATTTGTGTTAGTCTCGTTTGCTTATCAAACGAATTGGACACGAACTCTTTAGCGAGCGGAACACGAATTGTTCGCGAACAACGAGCTTTTTTAACAGCCCTAGATGGCGGTTCTTGCTTGCCAACTCTCATCGGCAACCATACCGGACCGCAGCCTTCTTCCCTCACGCGGGCAGGCCCGAGCGAGGCACTTGCTCCCCTTTCTTGTTTCGTGGAAACCTTCCATGTCACATCCTCTATCTCGACGATGTAGTTTCTTAGTCTGAGAGCTTCGTGTCGCGAGCTTTTTTTAGCTTGGCGGCGTGGCTTTTTAATTCGAGAGCCTTTTGTCGCGAGCCTCCTTACCGTCGATGGACAGCGACGGGACTGCAACGTAGAAAAGCGTGGATTTCTGTCCCCTCTCTCGAGAAGAGTTTCTTCCAGAATTCAGTTGGACGTCCGCAACTTTCGCGATGGTAAGATTCTCCTTCCCGAAATTTTCATTTATAGCTAGCTCTAGGGTTTAGTGTTGCTAGGCATGTGGGTTCGATCGCCCACACAGGATGCGTGAATCGGCGTGAGCCGGCGCGGGCACGTGCTTTTGTGATGGATCATTTGCTTTCCTAGAGCGAGCTTTTAGGTTAGAATTTTCCTTGTGTTGTTGTTGACCTCATTTTTGTTGAGGTTTAGTTTTCCTCCTAGGATTTAGGGTTCTAGCTTTAGGAGCTTCCCCGACGGTCTTAGATTCTTAGCAATGGGCCTACCTCATTTTAGAACGCTCGAAACCACTTCGACACTCTTTTGGAATCCCGGACGAAATTTCGACCTCTAGCTTACGTGCTGGTAGGTTGGAATTGGCGTTAGGACTCAAATCGAGTTCCTATAGGACCACCGGACCTTAGGATAGCCTCGTGCACATTTTCCGCACTACCGAGCACAAATTCCTCGAGCTCCGGCCTCGAGGTCTTCAAATTCTCCGCGACGGATCAGGATCAGAAGTCAGGATGTCAGAACGAGCGACATCAAAGTCAGACTTTCAGCTAGATCGGATTTGACGCACTTTCGACTCGACCGGTGACGAGGTCCTCCGAATGACCTCGGATCGCGAAACGGACTGCGCCGATGCGTCCGGGACGTCGAATTTGCTTGGAAAAGACATATAACTTGCTATGTTTTCGAACTCGAGCTCGTGACGCGAAATTTGCCGTATTTTTTTTATTAAAATAAATTTTATTTTCTTTTTAAATCCTTTTTAAACTCTTATTTCTCTCACGCACCGAGCCCCTCTCCTTCCCGCGACTCTCTCCCATTCGATCGCGTGAGCCCTAGCTCCCGCCTCTCGCTCGTATCGTCTCGCCCGAGACGAGACCATGGCGTCTCCTCCACGCTAGAGAGATTGACCTCACGAGACACCCTGCTCGAGCTCCTCCTTCTCGAGGCCGCGGGTTTTCCTCTTCGAGCATTCGGCGTCTGTCGCTCCTGTCCCTTGCCACGAATGGGGAAATGCTCCTTCTTCCCGATGCCTCGCTTCTCCTCTTCTCGAGTTTTCTCCCTGCAGGTCGCCTGGGGTAATGGATCGGGCTTGTCTTCTTTCGGATTGAGCCTGTTGAGTTTAGCTAGCCTTCTTCTCCTTCTGTTGCTATTTTAAAACCCCATTTTTGGGGGAGCTTGAGGGTTTTTGGCCGAATTTCTGTTGGGAAGAAGGTGCTGCTATTTTCTTTTCTCCCCCCTCTTTCCTCTACTCTTCCTCTCTTCTGCTCACGGTTTTGAGTTTGAGTGTGTGTGTGACGTGAGGAAGTGCTTGTTAGCTCTTTGCCCCGAGCTTTTCGGAGCCTTCTTGCTCGGTTTTGAACTTGGGCCGTGTTGTTTCCTTCTGCCTGTTGGGCTGTAGTGTGGGTTGCTTAATCTCTCACTAAGGTATGAGCTCCCTAATTTCAGCATTTATGTTTGATGATATTCATGCCCTGCTTTTAGGTTGGGTGAAAATTTTATGGTTGGAAACAACATGATGTGGCTCTCCCCTTTGCTTTGTTCATTCTAGCTTGATGTGAAATATGGAGAGCTTGTTTAAAAGTACAGGCATGTGGAGCATGAAATGGTTTGCTTAATCTATATACATGTGGAGCTTACTCTTTTTGCTCCTCTCATTTCTTCTTTGTTCAAAAAAAGAAAAAGAAAAAGCATGCTAGGATGGCTTTAGATTGATTTAGAGAGCTCTAAGTTTACTTTCATTTGAAATATGTTGAAGGCTTATGCTTGGATATGCTGGAGGTATGGGAATGCTTACCTAGGCTTCATGTTTAGCTGAATTTTAAACTCTATCTTGGCTCATTATACTCTTAAGCAAGTTTGTTGCATTCTAAAGGAGGCTTGGGGATGCTGTTCCTGTTGGCTTCTGTTTTCTGGGTTTTGGAGTTATTTTGGCATTCGAATTAGGGGCTGGTTTTATTTTCATTTTATGCTGCCTAGCAGCTAGCCCTATTACACTTAAAAAAAGGGGCTTGTCTCTTTGTGTTTTCGCTGCTCCCGCAGTTGTCCTCCGTCGTGACGCTTGGATTTGGGATTTAAGGGGAGCCGCTCCCTTTTCTACTCGTTTCGTTTTGCCGATTCCGTCCCTTTAAGCGCTTGACTTGGGGCCCTTTTGTGACTTTGTCTTGTTGCTGCTTGACAGCTGCTCCTGTAGTTTGTAGTGGGGTTCTGTTTTGGTTCCTGCTGTTCATGCAACCTCCCCTAGTGCAGCCTTGTAGGATGCTCGGGTATGAGTTCAACTTTGTATTTATTGAAGTTTGCTGGGCTGCATTTGGGGTCGAATGGCCCGGCTACTTAGTGAGTTTAATCTTGAGCATTTGTGGTGAGCTAGGCTTGATGTAATTGGCTCCCTAGGCCTAGCCGTGAGCTTCTTTATGGAAATTTGGCATTTGGTAGGGGCCTTACCTCTTGTTGCCTCCTCTGTTGTGACCTTGGCCGTGGGCCTCCCCTTGTTCTTGTCTTGGCCGAGAGCCCTGGTGTGTGAGGTAATGGATATGGTGATGTTATTTTTGCCTCTTGCTACATTTACTTGTGAAATTGGTTTGGAAGAATTTAAGAACATCTCTTATTTTGCTTGAAAGTTAAATGTTGAGGCTTGGTAAAAAAAAATATGTGAACGTGAGATTTGCAATCACTTGATAAGTTGATGTTGAGGTTGAGGGCCTTTGTTGCAGCATTTGTTTAGGCCCCGAAATTTGTGGCATGAAATGAAAATTGGAGTAAAAAAAAAAGAGAGAAGAAAGAAAAGTGAAAGGGGCTAGGCCTTGGAGTTTTGTGATAGCCCTCTTAGTTTAGTGACACAGGATCCAGCACCCGGGCACCAGTTTTCTTCTTTTTATTTTATCTTTATTTATGATTTCACTGTTATTTGGGAAAATGGAGTGTGTTCTTAGGGGTCTAGTCTTCACCTTCTCCGAGAGCGTCGATGTGCCTTTAATCCTTTTCACAGGATATGTGAGGTCGGTCGGGAGTCCATGGTGACTTACGTGTTTTTCGATTATTGGAAATCGACTCACTTCTTTCGAAATTGTGTTAAGTGAGCCGCTTTCCGTCCTCATTTCCTGACCTCTTGTCCCTAGCTTCACCTTGTTTCTTGCTCAAAAGACACACCTACGAGGGACGTGTAGGTGTGCATATATAACCTCCTTGGGTTATATATGGGGCCATCAACAGTTCGTAAGTGCGGTGGGGACATGGATGACGAGACTAAAACGAGAAAAATTACGAGAATCATGGAATGCGGCCGCTCGACTCGAGACTCAGTAGAGAGTAGAGCGAGAATCACGGAACCGTTCGACCGTCTCGGGTTTCTATCGCCGACAAGTCTAATGTTCGTAGACCTAGTCTATTAGAATAGTCAACCCGTGGATCGAAATGTTTTAAAACAAAAAATTACATATGTTTGAAAAATACAAAATTACCTCCACTACTACACGACCTTACTTACCTCAGATCTTGCTTGCATGAAAACCAAAAATGAAATGTGTGAAAATTTATAAAAGGTCCACGGTTAGGCTATTCGAGTCGTATTAGGATCGCCTTCCGTAGAAAGTCGGCCTACAGTAGTCAGCACTCAAGTCCGGATATTAGCATAGCTCTGAGTCCGAAACACCACCGTGCTTACGGGTCTTTCTTTCCAGAGGCCCATGGCTTTCTTATGATTCACCATGAGTTTAGTGGATCGTCTGTGGGTTTCTCACGGTGTTTTTTGCAGTTTTCTACTGTTTTGTTTTGTTTTCGTTTGTGGCTTTCCTCGGAGTTTCCTACGGACGTTTCTTTTCTTTCTTTCCCGACTTTCCTAGTTTTCTTCTGTGGTTTTTTCTCGCTTTCTCGCCGTTTTCCTTCGTCTTTACTGTTGAGTTTTCAGACTTTACTTTCTTTGTACACACCATAAGACCGCATGTTTAGCATAGGTTGTTTTCACTTACTACTCTACTCTACTCTTTTAGTATCGACAAATCTGCTGCAGAAATAAGAAAAAATAAAATAACAATAAACGGTACGTGCACATGAGGATAAAGAAAGCATACTGCATCTCTGTGACTACGTCTTTACTTTCCTTCATCGTTATACTTGCTAGCAGTGTTTTACATTTCCGTACTTTCTCCTTGTCGACGATGTTTTACTCGTTATAAGCATGCTTACTTCAGCATAAGCTTAAGTATACTCCTGTTTAGCATATGTCTACTGTTTAGCTTGCTATAACATGTTCTTGTGCACTGTTTCTTTTGCTACTCCTGTCACTGTTGCAATAAAATGATAATAAAAATGAAATAAACAACTTGCATGCTCACTTTAACTTAAGACTTTAAATCTAAATCACGATCTTGCTACAACGTGGAGCTTGGAGCACGTTGGCAAGTATTCGCCATCTTCTTCGACTAAACCATTCTTTAGTTTAAATAATGAGCCCTAGTGACTTCGAGGTAGTTCGCCAGCGCGGCATAAATCCTCACTCGATCTTTTAGGTTTTTGCACGCCCTCCCGTGCGATATAGCTCTAACTCGCTTAGGTTTCGAGGTTGTCGTCCGATACGACGTAAGCCCTCCTATCTTTCGGGTAGCTTGCATAATCGGGACATTATGCAAACGTAATTCCTATAATTAATTTGCATGATTGAAATTAAAATAAATCCCTTTCCAAAATTTAAAGCCCAACCATAGGATAGCCCGGGATGTCCTCGAGGTTCTCCTCGAGATCTGTGACATATCCTACCCTTCTCTCTTTGACTCCAGAAATAACTGTTCCACATTGCGTCTTTCACCTATTGGATTTCCTACTACCAAATTTCGTCGAAAATCCTATCTTTTGAATTCGTGAAGATAGAAACTCGCGATCTAAATCGAGAGTTCTCTCAGGTGACTTCGGTCATTCGAAGGGTAATTAACTATGAGGCTCACTTATAGGGAGTTTTAAAGACCCTGGATAATATAAACCCTATTTAATTCTTTTGTATTAAATAGTGAATTTGTTCGGTCCACATAAAGGTTCGTGAACCGTAACGGATGTTTGTGGTTTATTTGATCGAGCGATATTGTCAAGTAGGGTGTCTATTCTTCGGGATAGATACGTTACTCGCGATATTACGCTCGTTCATCCAAACTACTTAACGAATGAGATCCGTCCTTTCCCATTCTAATATTTTAAAATTTAAAAATCTTATTTTCAAAACTAATATACATATATCCATTAAATTAAATCTAAAAAAAAAGAGACGCTACACTCTTAAGCGGCCGACAGTTGCCAAACACCATTCGTAGAGCCGAGTGAACCCATTCTTTTTGTGATCCCTAACACAAATCTTATGGGCTGGAGTCTCTTCCTACCCTTTTTTTGGATTATCCACTTTAGTTCGACCGGCCAACATAGTCCGGCCGACCGATCACTTACATGTTTTTATGTTTTTTGCATTTTGCATGTTTGTTTGCATGTGAATGTTTGCCCACTTGCATGATGCATTGCATATTGTATGTGTTAGCTTGCATCATCACTATCATTTGCTTGTATTGAACTCTTTCGGGTCACTGCCTCCAAGGCATACCCATTCGTCGGGCCCTAGCCTCCAAGACATGTCTGCTCTTTTGGGTCACCGCCACCACGACACACCCATCTTTCTCGAGTTACTGCCTTCACGGCATGCTCCCTGTCATCACTTATGTGCATGATTGTCTGCATTTACATTTACATTTACATGCTTGCATGGATAACGAACCAGGCTCGATAGGAGAGTGACTCCTATGTTGATCGCGATGCCTTAACGAGCATTGCTTGTCGAGCCAACCACGGTGACCAATGTGAGTTAATTCATCGGGATTGAGACAAGTATGATTGTGCTAAGGATCCAAGGGATCTAACTTGTGTCACCTTACTTGCAATAGACTCACATTTAATTACCCTTATTAAATTTAAAAGATATATTAAATTTAAAAATATACATTTTTTTCTACATATTATATCCACTATGCTTTAAAAATTACGCATGTAGCAAACTAGGTCATATATAAGGCCAACTCTTTCAAAATCCACATTGGGTGACACCTTTTAAATTCATTGGATCTTTAGGGCAGGGCTGACAAGGTGACTCCGCCAAAGTCATACTTTCCCGCAGACTAACCCTTCACTTAGACGCTGGTTAGGACACTTTCTCGTTAGATGGTGTGCTATGCTAATATTAAAATGCTAGGTAGTCCTTTTTGACACCTCTGGCTATTGTTCTGTGACGTGTTTTTCTTGCTCTTGCGCTAGCCATGCGTCACATTTTTGCTCTCTTTTTGGTGTGGTTTAGGCCAACTATTTCAAAATCCACATTGGGTGACACCTTTTAAATTCATTGGATCTTTAGGGCAGGGCTGGCAAGGCGACTCAGCCAAAGTCATACTTTCCCCAGAGACTAACCCTTCACTTAGACGCTGGTTAGGACACTTTCTCATTAGATGGTGTGTTATGCTAATATTAAAATGCTAGGTAGTCCTTTTTGACACCTCTGACTATTGTTCTGTGACGTGTTTTTCTTGCTCTTGCGCTAGCCATACATCACATTTTTGCGCTCTTTTTAGTGTGTTGCATGTTGCATATGCATAGTAGTGTGTTAGGACGTTTTTCTGCAAGGAGTCGTGCCTACTTATATGCACACACAGGTACAAATATGGGAGAGCATGTAATGATTTCTGACCATTTTGCTTGCAGGTGCTATTTAGCTCCCCACTTATAAGGCACATCTCATCATACACGTTGCATGATTTTCCCAGCTAATGATTGTTTTCTGCAGATCAAGTCTTTCATTTTCTCTTTTATATGTATTTGATAGTCCTTAGATCGAGACTTGTAGCAGAAATAAGATACGGGCACAGGTTCCGAGACATTTGCAGCATGAATCACGAGGAGGTTCCCAGCTAATGATTATTTTCTACCGCTCTTATTCCTTTTTGGGATATGTTGCCGACCCAGTAAGTATCGACATGTTTATTATTTTGTTTGACTTGCTTTACTTCTATATTTGCATTTGCATGCATGCTTGCCTGCCTGGATTGATTTTCATTGTTTGTTTCTGTGCATCTGGGATTTCACGAAAAAAATATAATATAGGATCATTAAGGACCCTAAAATGATAAATTTTCTACTTAAAAAATCCTAATAAAATGTTCATGACCTTCAGGTTTCCAAAGCCTGTTTTTACTTTCCTGCATGACCTTCGGGTCAGTTTTTAAATGAGTTGCATGCATGGTTATTAACCAAGTCATATTAATAGGGCCTCAACAATAATTAAGGACCGCTCTGGATAATTGCATTCATATTGTATGTCCCGAGGAAGATCCCCTGCTTCCTCAACCCGACTGACTCAGCATAGATTTCTACTCAGGTGGTTGTTTAGTACGCTTAAGGTGTTAGGAAGCTCCCCGACCCAGACGGGGTGTATGTCCTCTTGTTCAGAGTGTTTCCAGCTTTGTAGTTAAACCTCCACTTCTCTTCCTTTCGTGAGACATACTTGCAACGTGGGGAGGTGTAAGACCCACCTCTTCGAGCTCCAGCCAATAGTCGTAAGATAGAGTTTCATTCATTTGACTTTAGGGCTACCGAAGTTCCCTGTGGACGACGCAATTCACTGATTGCTAATCGGGGATCTAAGGACGTGTTGGGTGGACTACCTTCACGACTAGGTAGAATTTGGGTCCTAGAGGCTGGGGATGACGGGTCCATGGAACCCCGACCCGACTACCTCTACCTTTTAGGGACTACTACTCCCCTCCTTTGACTGCCCCTGTTGAGCCCTATCGCTCATGTTGACTTCGTTGGTATCATCTTGACGGCCGATGCCGATGAGCTACTGATCATTTGGATACAACGATTTGTCCCTGTCCTTACAACCCAGACGTGCTTTAACATATTGGGGTACCCCCGCCGACATAATATTGGTTATTTCGTGGGCATCGTATGCCGATAATCCGCTACCCATTTAGGAAGTGACTCACTTTCTGCCAAATGAATTAGCCAGAGCTTTGAAGCATATGGGGCGTTCCTACACGGAATAACCTCCCTTTGATATCCTACTTTCCCAGGTCTACGATAATACGAGTGAAACTCCTTTTATCGAAAGTATGTTTGGGTATCCCTTAAGATGTAATTGACCAAGTGAGACATGTCCCCTTGAAAGTGCTCTTGACCCCATAACAGGCATAGACCTGAATCTCTAGTTATGGGTAGCTTATGTAAGTATTCTTTCGCAGATAATGGTCTCAGGTACCTCCACCCGACCTTATCCGGGCAGATATGCTTGACCTATCCTTGCGAGGTTTATCACACGTAGGCTCACCACGTTTTATTTTTTTCTCTCGTCCATCATATTTGTCGTATATTTTTATTTTTTTATTCCTCTCTTCTTTTGGTCATTCATATGACCCGGAAGAGAGACTTATTCGAAGAAGGGAAGTATGCGACGATTGACAGGCTGGCGACTCCTTCAAAAATAAAAAGAGAACAAAAATGAGGCGGAAGCAAGGTGCAAGTAGGACCAAAGGGACAGATGATTCCTTAGTGGTAGAAGACATGGGTGGAGTTAAAGAAACAGAGTTCCTCGATGGTAGATGACGTGGGGACATTCTAGGGCTCCTTAATGGTAGAGACATGGGTGGAGTGAAAAAAACAGAGTTTCTTGATGGTAGCTGACGTGGGGACGTTCACAGGAGTAAGGTAAGGAACAGTGTTCAAGAACTCAAGCTCCACGTCATTGGAGACTAAGTTAGGAAAGATGGAACAATATTAAAAAAAGAAACATCAGCACTCACATAGACCTAGGGTCAAGATACCGATACCCCATTTGAGTGGCAGAGTACCCGAGGAAAATACATTTTATGGACCTAAAATCAAGTTTACTCTGAGTTAGTGTTGTGTTCCGAATAAATGTCGTGCATCTAAAAATTTTCAGATCTAAAGTGGAGAATATTCGATTATTAGAAAACACGATCTCAAGGCGGCTAAAGGGGCACAAAAATTGTGAATTTTTTAGGGAACTCTATTGATGAGATAAGTAGTGGTAAGAATGACATCATTTCAGAAACATTTTAGAACATTAGAGTGAAACATAATGGATTGAGTAACATTGAGGAGATGTTGATTTCTCTTTCAGCTACTACATTTTGTTGAGTGTCGGTACATGAGCTATGATAGAAGATACCCTTACTAAGAATTCTCCTTATATAAAGTTAAAAAATTCATGACAATTGTCAGTCTGAAGGACTTAAATGAGAGTTTTAAATTGGGTCACAATGAAGTTGTATAAGTTTTTGAAAGTGACAGCCTCTTCTGATTTATCTTTTAAAATAAAGACCCGAGTCATGCTAGTATGCTCATCAATCAAAGTAAGGAACTACCGTTTATTGATGAAGCTAGGAGTGCGAGGGGTCCCCATAAGTCACTGTGAATAAGAGAGAAAAGAGCAGAATGTGTGTATTTTGATGGGTGGATAACGAACACGATGATGTTTAGCTAACTGGCAGGTTTAAAATTAAATGGACTTCATTAGTAAACAACAACAAATATAATTGTTTTAGATACTGGAAATTATGATAACCCAAACGACAGTGTAACAATATAATAGGGCATTCAGTAGACTAACATAAACTACAACTACTAGGTCCATAAAAGAAGAAGTGGAGTCCGTCAAACCTCTTAGCAGTTCTAATCCTCCTCAAATGACGATCCTGAAAAGCACAGACATCAGTAGAAAAATGAGCAATGCAATCAATGTCATATGTCAACTTGTTGACAGATAAAAAGTTACACTTCAATAGAGATACATGTAACACGAATTCCAGAGTTAGACCAATTGTTAAAATAACAGACCATTTACTATCAATGGAACTTTGGGACCCGTCAACAATTTTAACAGTATCATTCTCTGAGCAAGGATAATAGGTCGAGAAGGCTTGAGAAATTCCAGTCATGTGGTTCGTGACACCTGAATCAATGATCCATGAACTAGAAGAGGCAAAAGAGGTGATTGTCATAAGATTAGTACATTGATGAATGTGGAAGGTTGAAGGGTTGGAAGAGAGCGGGTTGAATCCAAACAGCTTAATTAAGTGCTTCATTTGATTTTTAGGAGAATTGAAGGATTCTGGATTGTTCTGAGTAGAAGCTGGTTGTACAGTGTTGGATTCAGAAGTTGTAGTAAGACCCTCGGAATGGAAGAATTGGTAGAATGTTTAAATCGCTCCATCCTTGGTTCGGCCTAGAAACAAGCAGCCTTTGTCCAATTGGTAGCAGTTGCCAACACTCTGGTTCAATGGACCTCGCCAACCACCAACTGGGCCAACTTGGCCGCCTTCTGGTCTTTCACATATACCTCCTTAATCTCGTCTGGCACGTGCCACTCCATCTCTTAGACCACCACGTGGACCCTGCAATCAATGAGCTTAAGCTTCACTTTTGCAACCTCCAAATTTTCCGGCCACCCAACCTTGCTGATGCTATGTTTTCGTTCGACCTTGTGCCTCTTCTTCATGATCTTAACAGTCATGGGAGTAAATACCAGAAGGTTGGAAAGGTTGAAGCCAAGAGAATAAAGGAGAAATCCATGTAGGCATTGCTCTAAAGGTGTTGCAGATTTCCAGGGATGGAGATACGCAAATGCTGCCAATGAAGCAGCACGCACGAAAACAAGTGTAAAGTATGCTAGGAACATCCTGATTTGAAGGTTTCCAAACTGATGCCTTGGCTAATTCTTAACTATGATGATGCCACCGATGAAGGTGACCCGTGGGATGGTGTCGAACTGGTAGCGAGCAGATAAATGGGCGCTCTTTGCAAGGAATATCACTACTACAGAGAAGTGCGCCCTTGACTCAGACTCCCGGTAAGAAGACCATGCCGGTCGCGAGCAATGCCACTGCCGTGACGAATCGCATCGACCGCGCCCTAGGAGACCACTGGATTTTCCAAGTGATTTTGGTTATAACACTAGGAGGAAGACGAAAAGCTTAGAGGATATAAGTTATGGGCGCATTCTGATTGAAAACCTTCTTAAACAGCCACTCGAATTGGTGGAGATGGGATAGATCTGACAAGAGAACAACGACACAAATTAGAGAAGGCAGGACCACAGCCGGCTGGATCAGAGGAAATAGGAACTTGGCCTGCTCAATCAGGCGAGAAGATAGGACCTGGACTGGCCAGCCAACAACAGCTAGATTAGGGTCATGGCTCTGATAGCATGATAGAATAGAATCCCAAGATATTACTTATTGATGCAAAGAAGATTATAAATACCCTTTACAAAAAATACTATTAAGAAAATAAATAAAAACTGAATAAAGGAATAAAGGAAAGAAAATAAAAGCAAATAAAAATAATTAGTACAAATTCAGTATCAATAAATATTCTAATATTCTAATAAAAAGCAGTCCATAAAATTAATCTAAAATAAAATTTATATAAATGAAAAGTGGATATAAACAAAAGTGTAAAAATCAGAGAAAGACTTTTGTAGAATTAACACGGCCAAAGTATTAAAAAGAAAAAATAAAGTGAAAGTACCTCTAGTTTCCTCCTTTTTAAATGAGAAGTTGCCGTGGATTCCAAATCAGCTGAATCAAGACTACCAAATTTCATAAAATTATCATTTACACTGCCTGCCGAAGAAACATTATTTAATGGCATGGCAGATGTGTGCCTCTTCATTTTCTTTGTGGTGGCACCTCCATCTTGCGTCATGAAATTCCTTGCTTGCAAACGGCACTTCGTCATTGCAACTAAATCTTCACCAACAGCAGCTCTCGAGCCATTGCCAGGTGCTGATCCGGCAATCCGGTCAATCATGCTAACAACAGAACTAATATCATTAATGGCAGAGGCAAGGACTTTTGGAGACAATGATTGTACCTAAAAGCAGTTAATAATGAATTTTTTGTAAAATGCAAGCTTCATATGAGAGCAAGCTGACAAATGCTAATGTAAGCAATTAAGACAAAAAATGATGTCCCAATTCTTAAAAAGCAAGCACTCCACAAAAACAAAAAAAAAAGTTAATGGATAGGAAAAAATAAATAAAAACGAGCATAATCTAATTTTTTTGTAATTACTAGTCATACAATTAAAGTATCATTTACATTTGCTAATGTCAAAGAAAGTGGGAACGGCATAACCATCACACTATCAAAGAAATATTTCAATGTCCAAAAGTAAACTAAAAGGATGACTTCAAAATAAAGCAGAAGACTAAAAGCAAATCAAGTATTCAAACTGTATTTGTCAAGACTTCCGACTTTAGATTTAACATTATCTAAATAGTTGAATTCTTCAACTAATTGAGAATGATCATAACTTAATGCTAGCAAAGAATAAATGACAAATAGGAAATTCATTATTGAGCAATGATAAATTTATGCGACTACAATGACTGGTTGATGGCTCAAGTATTCCCAAACTTGGTAACATAATATAAGAATACTTGGGTTGATATTTCACCAGAAAATAATTAGCTAGTGAAAGTGAAAACTAGATGTATCAATCTGCTTCTTCTCAGTTCCATACGTTTAAATTCAACCAAGTGATAAAAAAAAAAACCAGAATGATTTCATATTTCCTGCATACTGCATTGCAAGGAACATCATTTGCTTATTTTTCTCCTGGAATTTTACATTTATATAATGAAATCAATATTAAGAAATGATAAGCAGCAATCTACAATACAAGGAACATCAAAAATACTTTTTTACATTTTTTTTTTCTCTTCCAACATTTTACATGTTGATCTTTCATTTAACAAACCCTAATGATGTCGATATTACAAAATGGTAAGCAACACCTATATCCCTAGACTTGCTTCCCATCGTGCCAATAAAAGAATATAAAAGGAACCTATAATATCATAAGGTCAAACTAAAGGTCTTCTACCATGCCAAGTAAAAAAGGTATAGATTTTAATATAGTCTTTGCATATTAAAAAATAATGACGGTAATACAATGGGAACTGGGAAGTCCCCACTAAGTCAAGAAAAGCTCATTTTGTTGATGCATATTGGCCTTTGCTTTATAAGAGAAAAATGCTACCTCGTGGAGATTTAATTTATACAACTGAGTAGAAGCAAAAAAAAAACAAAAAAACAAACACAAAAACAGAATATTATTTTAGGAGCCTTATAGCATTGAGAGTATACCACTGTAAAAAAAATAAAAAAATAAAAAAATGTTTGAGCAAACACTAGCTGTTCAGGAGCAGGAGATGCGGTGCTCGCGCCTGGGAAGGAAGCAAAGTGAACGACTATGAGTGTTATGTGCATGTTTGAGCAAAAGAAGGGCATAGTAGGCTTGGTGTGGCTGCCCGTGCGTCCTCAGAGGAAGAAGAGAAAGGGAAGGCTTGCATGCAAGAGCAGGAAAGATAACGAACAAAACAGCGGGTGATAAGAAAGTTGAGCCGAGCTTAAGTGTAAGGTAATAAGGGTTCATGTGTTTTTATTGTGTAACATAATTTGTTTATTTGAGTGGATGCTATTAAGTTGGTATTAATATTATGAATTTAATAAGTGATGAAAAGAATTTTGGTTCAAAGAATTAGGACGGCTTTGGATTGTGGATTGTGCACGAGATGAGGAAATAAGAAGATGAGGTAAGTATTTATTTGGTAATTATTTATAGTCATTTTAATTATAAGTTGTTACAAATAAGTGTGTGGGTTAATTGAAAGAGTTGATAAGGATTGTAGTTTTGGTAGAAGAAAAAAGAGAAACTAAGATAATTATCAATATGTAAGCTTTATAAATTTAAGTAAATTATTGGAGCATCCAAGATTTTTGTTTAGGAGTAAACATCTTTAATGTAAATTTTAAGTTAAACTAGCTGAAGTAAACATTTGAGCATGTGAAGGAGAAAGTCAATAAATTTGAAATGATCGTTTTATAGGAAGAAATCAATGTGAATAATTACTTTGCACCAAAATCAGTTTCTTTTATTTTCAAATATTTCATTTGTTTGTATATATTAAAAACATTAAAAACACTTTACAATCGAAAGAAGATAAATGAAATAATATGATTGTTTTATGATTTTAATTATTTTATCTTTTGCACTGCATTAAATGAAACATAAATGATTAAATTCATCAAGGGACGCCCTCTCATAGTACTAACTAGATACGCTATTGTATTTGTGTATGTTAAAAGAAAAAGAAATGAAAATGATTGTCTTTATAGTACAAAATGAAAAAAGTTGTCTTTATGGTACAAAATGAAAATAGTTGTGCCTTTATGGTACAAAAGAAAAAAGATATTGATGGTGCTCCTGAGATAATTTCTTAAAATAAAAAAATAAAAAAAATAAATATTTAAAGGATGTAAATAAAATTAATTACGATGTTCTAATAAAAGAAAAGGTTAAATTTATCTTATAAATTGATCAACATAATCCTTTGAACAATCATATTAATATTTGTATAAATAAAATTAATGCATAATAAAGTGATAATTATTTACTAAATTGTTTAAACTTAACTTGTTTATTAACTATTCTTTCAAGAAAAGTTATACTAGATTGATATGACTGATATGAGGGAGTTTGTTTATAGAGATGAACTATTAAAAATAGGTAGTAGTCTGTTTGATTTACATATTTTATAATGTTTATTATATTACTTATATTAATGCAGCAGCATACTGGATGATCTTGTGTATTATTAAAGGATGTTTATTTATATATTATGAATTAGTGGCTCTTTTCTATTTGAATGTTATTATGGAATAATGTTATTTAAAAATGTTTACTTTCACCCTTCGATGGTCTGCTTCAGCCTTAATTAACTCCAAGTTCTTGGACTAGATCGTGACATATATGAAATTGCAATCCATTTAAGATCACTGCATAATTTTTTTTATTTTTATTTTTTTAATTGTATTTATGTTTTAACATAAAATAAAGCATGTTTAATATTTTAAAAATATGTTATTTTTATTTTTATCGAATATCAAATAAGTTGATTTACATAATAGTGATGGCAAATGTTAGCGGCGCAGTGGTGGCAATTGCCAGCAATGGTCAAATATGGTCATGAGTGGTCGTGTTAGTGGAAGGACGTGGCAGTGACGAGAGGTAGTTATCAACGGTGGCCTCCAATCACCAATGGCTAGCGATGGCGTCAACCATTGAAGTGATTGTCAATATCGGTGGCGGCTAATAATAAGAGCTAGCAGTGATTGTTGTTTCTAAAACACTCAAAATGCTTAAAGATTATTTTGAGCATTAAGAGAAAAAAGCTAGAGTTGTCTAAATAGAAAAAATAAAAATGTCTAAAAAACACCATAAACAGGCATCTTTTTTTGAAAATAAACGCCTAAGTTTTATATGGCACATAGCGATAGAAAATATTTGGGATGTTTGCCGTCAATGAAATAAATTTATTCCAGCATTACAAACATTTCTATAGTAGCAATCACATAATATTACATAAGAAATAGATAGGAAAGAAGACTAACCGCCTTAATTAAGCGTTCCACTGGTCGCTCGGAAGCACTTGCTGAGCATTCTGCTAGCAAAGGGGACGCTGATATTCCAGGAGTCGCAACAGCAATTGATTGGGATTGAAGTGGTGCAATGGCAGTTTGTTGATGGGTAGTTTGTCCTGTAGTTGGAAGTGATACAGCAGTGGATACTAGTTTCTCGGAGTCTCCTGGAATGGGAGACGGGGCAACAGGCGGAGTAGAAGGAGATTGAACAACAAAGGGTGAACCTGTTGGGTGAATAGGTGTACCAGTTTTTGTAACAGCTGGCAACAAAGCATGCTGATCTATTTGCGGTGAAGAATGGTGAGAAATTTGAGGGGATGAAGCCTGTAGATTTTGGGGAGATGAATTTGGAAAAGAAGCGCCAGGTTTAAGTTGTTGATGATAGTAGTTATGGCGCTGGACTCCTGCAAAGGGCTGTGGCTGTTGGTATATTCCTGGTTTATTGGTAGATCCTTGCCTAGTCTTGAGTTCATTTAGCTCATTAATAGGATGAACTTGTGACATCTGGTGCACTGGCAATTGTGAAGGTTGCTGCTGCTTTTGTTGTAGATGCACCTGTTGCTGCAGCGTCTGCTGTTGCTGCAATGGCTGCTGTGGCTGTAGCAGTTGTTGTCTTTGTTGGTGCTGAAGCAATTGTTGCTGATGCTGAATTTGGCGTTGTTGCTGCAACTGCTGCTTTAATTGCTGATGTTGCATCAAATGTTCCTGCTGTTGTTGCTTCAAATGTTGCTGCTGTAGAACACTAGAGTTTTGCATTGAGGTCGCATTAGGTTGCAATCCACTCAGAGAGCTTTGTGACAGATTGTTAAGGTTTGTTTGTTGGGCAGCACTAATTGAATTCTGCAAAGGACCAACACCACTTTGTTGTACTGAGCCCACCGAACCTTGTTGCAGGGAACCAAAAGAATTAATTTGGACCAGATCCAATTCAGAGGCAGACTGGACTGAATTTGCTGCATTCAGTTGTGCTGCAGGAGCAGCTAAAGTTGGTGATGCCATGGACCCATGTTGCATACCGGAGGTCACAGCTGATTGCATAGTTGTAATAGAACCTGGCATATTCAATTGGTGCACCTGGTTTCCATGATTTTCATGCTGCTGCCCTTGTAAAACCTGAGATGGTTGATGCTGGGGTGCGGATTGAGCAAGTCCAACAGAATGCTGTTGTACAGGAATTAATCTTGGCCTTCTATTTGAATTTAACAATCCAGTTATTTGTTTCTCATACATAGGAAGTTTTTCTTTGACGTAAATTGTAACACCACTTTTAGAGATCTGAAGGAAAGCTAACACGCGTTCCAGCAACACTTTGAAGCTTTTCAATTTCTCAAAATTCTCAGATTGCTTTGCATTAGGCAACATCTCACTCTGTAATTCAAGGCCAAAAAGTCATAAAGAAGAAAAATCACCAACTATGCTAAATACACATTCTCCCAAGTCAGAATATGTATTAAATTCTTGAAAAGAAAAGAATCTGATGAGCAAATAAGAACCTGCTGATATCGCTGGGAGATCTTCAGATGGAATTCCTGCAGTTCAGCAAAATGCGCCTCTCTCATGGCTTGTATCTGCCACAAATACATATCTATAAGAATATAAAAGATGCAACAAAATATGGCAGGTGAGAAGCTGATGCGATAAATGAGTACTTCAAAAAAAAAAAAAATGCAACGACACTGATACTTGAGCGAAAGAAAAAAAATAGCTATACAAGTAACATGCGTTCAAGCATAGGTTCTGCTTTTAATAGGCAGAACACTACAAAATTAACAAAGAATATAAAAATAAATATATATAATGAATGGCCCTGGGCTCAGGACCTACAAAGTTCTTCCAAAAGACCCCGACATGATCACTTATTGGGCCTAAGTTATTGTCAGAAATGCCTAATTCACCTATCCCAGCTACATTTTGAACGACTAGCTTGAACTCTGACAAACTGAGAATTCATCTTGTTCAAAAAGCAAAATAGAAAATATATATAAGTTATTTCATCATTCCCAACACACGTAAAAATTTAGAAATTGTTTCTAGGTTTGTTTGTATATGCATATATTGGCTTGACACATTAATTTTTTTGAAATTTAAAATTTTTTCCTCTTGAATTTAATTTTCAAAGAGGTTGTGGAAGCAGCTCCTAGGAAAATATGATAATGAAGGACTGAGTTGAGTGAATTGGCCATGTATGAAAGTGGGCTTAACATATATCAATAACACCAGTAGATATAATTAATATGGAAATTAAAAAAAAAAAAGGTGAACAAAAAAAACGTGGATGGTAACAAATAAACAAATTGGAATTAACACTATGGGCTTTGAAAATTTGTATCCCGCTTTTTGAAAGCTGTGGTTTCAGATCCAAGTTTCAAAAAGCATATTAAATTGTAAACAAATTCACCCTCATTTTACAAATACTTTATGGTTCAAGGTTTTCATAGGTACAAGGTGCCATAATTAATTATCCCTCTTGATGACGGGGGCGAATTTTCAATTAAAATTGCCAATAAGAGCAAAGTCTTGGCGTATAGTAATAGATTTTTTTTTTTTGTTTGGTTCATAGGATGTGAAACTCAACCAATTTTAACTTTAAAAAGAATGGTGGAGAGAATGATGATGAAAACGATCAAGATCCCATGATTTCGTTGAATTGTTTTGGCCTTGGTTCACTTAGCTAAAAGACTTAAAAGACTAAATTGACTAAAGAGTACATGTTAGCAATTATGAGTTCCATGGATACTCTTTTAATGAGACATTTTTAAACATCAAGTGTCTTCTATAATTTACGACATATATATATATATATATATATATATATATTCTTATTATATTAATATTTAAACCCAAAAATAGTTTATATCAAGATTTTAAAAAAATTGATGATACTACCCCATCCAATAATAATAAAACTTTTAATAAAACTTTTTCTTAGAAAAAGATATTCAACATAGGTAGGTGAGTTATTTTGATAAACTTTTTAATGATTGATGCTGAAAGTACGATTGACGCTTAGTGATCTTAATATCGTTAATAATAATAAAACTTTTCATTTTTACCGTCGCATTAGTAAAAAAGAAGTTGATGAGGCTTTAAAGAAAACTAAGGGGGCATGTCCGTAGGACTACGATGATATCCCAATTGAAGTGTGGAAATGTTTAGGTGATTTGGGGTTTCTAGCTTACTAAACTTTTTAATATTATTTTAAAAACTAAAAGGATGCCCGAGGAGTGGAGAAAGAGCATTTTGGTCCCCATTTTTAAGAATAAAGGAGATGCACAAGAGTGTGCAAATTATAGAGGAATTAAATTGATGTGTCATACTTTAAAATTATGGGAGAGGGTAATTGAACATAGGTTAAGACGTATTACGAAGATTTCTCATAATCAATTTGGATTTATGCCGGTGTGTCTACCATGGAAGCTATACATTTATTGAGAGGTTTGATGGAGAAGTATAGAGATAATAAGGAGGATCTACATTTGATTTTTATTGATTTAGAAAAAGCTTACGATAAGGTTCCTAGAGATGTTCTTTGGAGAGTCCTCGAGAAGAAAGGTGTTGATATAACTTATATTCAAGTCATTAAAGATATGTATGCTAGAGTCGTTACATGTGTTCGAACTGAAGGAGGATTGACCAAGTATTTTACTATTTCGTTGGTTTACATCAAGGATCGGCTTTAAGCCCATATCTTTTTGCTTTATTTATGGATGGTCTTACTCGGGCATTTACAAGAGGATGTACCTTGGTGTATGCTTTTTGCTGATGATATCCTCCTTGTGGATAAGACAAGAGAAAAAGTCCAGGAAAAACTTGAATTATGGAGGTCTACATTGGAGTCTAAAGGTCTTCGTTTGAGTAGAACTAAAACCGAATACATGGAATGTAATTTTAGTAATAGTAGGTCTAAGTGACGATGAGTGTAACTTTGGGTGATCAAATTATTAAAAGGTGTGAACGATTTAGATATCTTGGGTCCATTGTTCAAAGCGATGGTGATATAGATGGGGATGTGAATAGTAGAATTCGAGGTTGGTTGGTTGAAGTGGAGGAATGCGTCCGGCCTATTGTGTGATAAGAAAGTACCACTTAGATCGAAAGGAAAATTTTACAAGATGGTGGTGAGACCTTCAATGCTCTATGGTGCTGAATGTTGGCCTTTAAAAGAGAAGCATAATGTTAAGTTAAGTGTTGCCGAGATGAGAATGATTAGGTGGATGAGTGGCTTTACTCTTAGAGACAAAATGCGAAATGAATATATCCGTAAAAGGGTTGGAGTTGCACCAGGTGACGGATAAAATTAGAGAGAGTCGCCTTAGATGGTTTGGTCACATTAAACGTCGACCACTCGATGATCCGATTAGGAGAGTAGATGTTTTAAATACAACTTATGTTAAGAAAGGCAGAGTGCGTACCTAGGAAAACTTGGGCTTATTGCATAAAAAATGATCTTAATTTATTAGAATTGAACGAAAATTTGACACTAAATCGGACACAATGGAGAAAAAGGATTCATGTAGCCGACCCCACTTAGTGGGATTAAGGCTTTGTTGTTGTTGTTGTTGTTGTACCCCATCCAATAAACATTTTTATCAACAAAACCAATTTCTCAATGCTTAAATGATTTCGTTTTATCATTTTTGGATCTTTTCAACTCAACCCAGTTGCTTGTAAAGCATTGAATCCATGATTTTCAACAAGCTCTAATTCATCAGAACATTCTTTATATTGCGAATTTATCGGCTTTACTCTCATTTATAGAGGATGGTTAAACTTGTTATTGTACTTTAAAAACATAACGTGCCAAGGGCCTTTATTTTATCAGATGAATTTTCTGCGTAAAAGACCTTAGTAGCCATATTTATCCTTTCGAGATTTGCAATAGTTAATACTTATTTCATAATAAATACCAAGAATACAAATTTAAACATTAACCTTTAATACAATGTCAACTCCAATATTTATCACGTGGAGGATCAAGTTTACGACCCCCTGTGAGAATGCACATCCATCTCTAATTGAAGCTTTGGGGTTTGAAAATAAATTTGAAATTTTTAAAATGATTGCATGCATTTTAGAGCAGGTGCACACCTCTCGGGACAAGAGAAATTGAATTTATCGCATTTTTAGGCAGCACAACATTCTATAACTTTATAATCAAACATTTAAAATATTATCCAAATCACATGGAGACAAGTTTGCCAATTTTTACTGCATTTTCATGATATCCAACGCACTAGCAAAATTTTTCATGTACCTGTGCATTATGATTTTCAATACGCTTGTACCGTGCAATTTTTTATGCATCCACACAACACATTTGCACAATTTTTTGTGCAATTGCAAGATAAATTTGCATAGTTTTCAACACATGCGCACGGTGCCCTTGTGCTAATACCAAAGTTAACCAAAATCACAATTGAAATAGCAAATATTATTACAGAAAAACAAATTGGCGATTAAATCAAACACACTTGAAAGGGGAAATACAACATATGATACACAAACTCATGTTAAAGGTGAAACTCAGTTGATGGTGGTGATGGTTAGGGGGCTTGGACAGGTAGCGGCAAGATAGGGAATGGGTTTCTTGAGTGTGAATGACGGACAACAGCGATTATGAGAAGCAAGAACAGCGAGTGAGCAAGCAAAGGCAGTCCAAAAAACACTGTTTTGCAGTTTGGGGCTGCTGGACAGCAGGAGAACAACAACAAAAAAGTGTTGTGACAGTGCCAGCAATGGTGGAGGGCTGGGACAGCGAAAACAGCGAGGAAGTAGGGCTGGAACAGTGATGGAAACAAGTATGTAGCGACTGGAAGGCTACGAGCTGCTAGAAACAGCAGGAGAGAGGGCTGGCGGTTTGATTTGGAAGGACAACAGGTCTGGTGGAATGCAGAGGGTTGGAACAACGATGATAGCAGACGGGGCAGTGGAACTGCAAGGAACTTGGGCTGAAATGCATAAAATGCAGAAAGAACAGCATCCGCAGTTGTTTCGGGTGGCTGCAGTAGGGAACAGTAGACTGGAGCAGCATGGGTAGTACACGAAAGGGGAATCAAGATAAACACCACCTAGGTAGAGAGATGCAATTGGAGCGCAACTCAACCCCTCGGATATAGCCCTCAAGGGGAAAACGGATGCTGATGGATGGCGTGAGATGTCATGTCAGAAATCTGAGCCAAATCTTACTAAAACAACAAAAACAACATATTTATAAACTTTGGGTAAATAGGTGTGTACCCCACTCCCAATAGAAGGAAAATCAACTTAAAAAATGGTCCATCAGCCCTCTTGGACAAATTCAAGCCGCCCTCACTCACGGAAGTTCGTGGTACTGTAGTGTATTGTAGCAATGATCGAAAAAACCCCTCCTTGATCGCACCCGTGTCAACCTTCCAGGGTTGGAGGAGTTCAAACCTCACCTGTCGAAGCTTTTGTTTCCTCGTTGATCAGGTCAGTCCTGTTAAAGGTAGTGGAAATGTTGCAAACTCCAGATAAGTCAATCATGTAGGCGTTATCATTCAAAGCACATCATGGTAGAATAAGTATTCATCCACTTTTGGCACAATCTGAGCTAGAACTGTATAACGACATACGAACCCAATTCCAAGTAAATATATAATATGTTTCTCTCAATCCTCATATTTGGCTGGATGCATCTAGTAAACAAGTATGTGAAGAAAAATCAACTCTGAGATAAAATCTATGGCAGGTTGAGCTACTCTTATCAACAACCACTCAGAAGAAACATTTTCTTCTTCTCAAGTAGGACTTGAAACCCAATATAGAGTTTTTTTTCCCACAAAGATCCTAAAGTGATCCCCAACACTGCGGTTCATCCATCCTGTACGATCCTCTTTCAGAGGGGTACATTGTTGAACAAATTTTAATACTTAAATGACACTCTATTATCTTCTAGAAGTAACTCAAAATATTCTCATCTCTAGCAGACTCGGGAGACAGACTATATATCTGAAATATGTGAGATCCTTTTATCTGAAGTTGTCATGTGTTTAGTATAGGCTCCTTAAACTCATGGCACTTTCGGACATTCAATATCAATTGTATTGATGCTCTTCAGAACGCATGCAAAAATGTAGTTTGAGACACCACAACCTCATTCTATATGAACGCTCATTACCTAAGACTTACTACATTCTAAAACAACCATTGTCAACTCAATCGGAGTCTCTCTCCTAGATTCAACTGGAATAGTTGTTGGCGTGTTAAGGGCTGACTCTGAGCGAATCCGCTAACAACTCTTCCTCGTCAGCTGGAAGTTGAGAAGTCTCTTTGAAATCTTCTTCTCCTGTATCATTATTTATCTCTTCAAATATTCCTTGATCCGTTAAAGAGATCATTCACATGATTATGCAATCTAATTCGGCATGCCCAAATCCCTAATACTTGACACACTTATGGGCCGGAACGGATTTGGGATTGTGGAATGGTTCCACATGTTCTCAACTCTAACCTATTGCCTGCTCAGATGGAGTAGGCTTGAATGTTCCTTTGAGTATACCATAGTTTTAAGATCCTAGAGTTGAACCTTGCCTGTAAGATGTGGGAATCGCTCGGTGATGTGGTCTCTCCGTCTTTGAAGCTAGAGTTTGAACTTTTGGTATATAATGTGTTCGTAGGTACAGAAATTATATCTCTCATTTCATCTTGGACCAGGTAGTGATCTTGTATTTTCTTCACACCGGTGTACATGCATCAAATTTTTCCACCAAAATAACGCACTCTTCTTTAACTTGTCGGTAGATATTTTCATCATTCCGTGTGGTGGGATGTCCTAACACCCAAAGACGAATTCCAACATCTATAGTCACTCAACGAACTCATCTGGATCCATGCGACCATCCAAATATGAAAAATCAAATTCTATCTTCTCAGATATTTCATGTCACATCTTAAAGGTAGAAGTTCATCCCTGTAATCCACATCAAAATACAAAAAAAAATAAAATTCTAACTTCTCAGATATTTCAAATCACATCTTCAAGGTAGAAGTTCATCCCTGTAATCCACGTGATGGAACAGGTTCACTCCATCCCTTCAATCTCGCAAGTCAACAATGTGGCTACAAGGGACCCATTCAAATTGCCTCCTCTCAAAGATGGAAAGCCTCGGCTATAGTTTGCAGGTTTCCAACTGCATATCCTCCCTAGAAATACTCTGGATACCTCTTTGTGAATTTCTCATGAAAGGCATCATGTAATTTCCCCTTGATCAAGCTGCCGACGAATCTCTCCTTGAGGCATGGCTATATTTTCAGTGTGAGTAGAAGGAAAGAGGAGTGTAAAGCAGATGTAGGGTGAGAAAGTAAAATTTTAGGTCGAGATAGGATTGGGTGTGGCGTATGGTAAAAACCCTAGAATAGGACTAAGGTGACTAGCTCTAATATAAAATGATATCGGAGTTAACCCAAGCCACAATAGATAAAGCAAATATTATTACTAAAAAGTAAATAGGCGGTTACAATCAAAAACACTTTAAAGGAGAAATACAGGCACGCAAACCCCCGCTAGGGCAGAGCCCAGGTGATATCAGTGATGGTGAGTGGCCTTAGAGAGGTGGCAACAAAGCTTTTTTTCCAAGGCAGAATGATCGAAGGGCGGAGAAGAGAAAGTCTCGCGCTATGACTTCCCAAAGGAAGATAAAGACAAGAACGATTATGGGCGGTTGGAACGATGGGGGCAGCAAGGGACGGTGGTTCAAATAGCTGCAGTTTGCTATTTGGGGCGGTTGGATGGCAGGAAAACAGCAACAAGAAGGCTTTTTGAATGCGGTAGTGACCATGGAGGGCTGGGACAGCGAGGGTAACAAGTAGGGAGGTTGGAATAGCAATAGAAACAAGTATGGGGTAGCTAGAAGTCTTCGAGCTGTCAAAAACAACAACAGGAAGGGATGGAGGCTAGTTCAGAAGAAAGACGGTTCGTATGGTGGAAGGCAAGGGGCCGGAGCAACGATGAAAACAAGCGAAGGCGTAGGAATCACATAGAACTTGGGCTGAAATACAGAAACTACTGAAAAAACATCATTGACGGTTGTTCCGAGCGTCTGCATCATAGAACGGCGAGTGGGAGAAATGTGGGGAGGATACGGAAGGGGAAGGGGAATGGGAAAGATAAAAACTACCTAAAAATACAAAAACATATTTAAATACTTGGCTAAAAAGAAGTGGACCCAACTCATCCGCCTATTTTTAAAAATTCTTACATGATGTATTGGCATGCTCTCAAGCATTTGAAAAGTTATCCCTTAAAACAAGAATGCGATTTATCTGCATTTTCATTTTATGCATTAATGATTTTATCATTAAGACACGTAATATTTCATTTTGAAATTTAAGGTGCATTTGATGTGGCGGTGTTGCACCACACCACAGTTTTTCTGCCGGCAAAACTGCGTTTTGTTTGCATTCTCAAAAGGATGCAGCAGAAAGATGCATTTTTTCATCAGATCTGGCTACCTGTGTTGACTACTAGAAAGCTGGCCTCTGACTTTTTCAAAAAAAAAATTTTTTTAATAGCCACCGTAACTTTTTGAACAACATATTTTATTTTCAACAGCTGCCCAAACAGACCCTTAGAGACTACTCGTCTTTTTTGCTTATTTGTTGTAGATTCAATGGGAAGTTTAATAAATTGGAATCATTTAGGTATTTCAATATGTCATTAGGTTGTCTTCATATGACTGAATTTTAGTGTGATAGACCCCATAAGGAATTAATTTTCCTCCTATGATAAGAGGGTCCCTAAGTCAGAATTCACTAACTACAAGTTCTAGAGGGTTCAGTTGAAGTGCGGAGGTTGCGCCCTGAACAAAACTCACGATAAAACTAACCCTAGACTCTCATGAAAGCAATCATATCATAATAAGATATCTAGGACCGACCAACACTTTAGAAGGCCTAGAATGGTTTGATACAGAAACTAGACGCAACTCACGAATCGTCCCTTGTCGCGGATGAGACACCCGCATCAGTCTCCTAGAGTTGGGCGAGCTTCAACCTCATCTTTAGAAGCTATGTCTTCTCATAATATGGCAACAAGTCAGCCACATTGACGACGGTAGAGCTATTATAACTCCCCGATAAATCAATTTTGTAGATGTTGTCATTCCAAAACACATCCAGATAGAATAAATATCGATTCTCTTTTGGCACAAAACAATATGAAGCTAGATTCTCACAAACATTTTGAGTCATTAAATATGTAATTTGCTGCTTCTACTCCTTGTACGCAGCTGGGTACACCTGATAAACAAATTCTTTTAGAGAAACTAAAACTGAAATGAAATATTTAGCATGATGGACAACTCTCAATAGCATCAGTAGGGGCCCCTTCTTCTCTAGGAGGACCTAGAGCCAATTGTAGGATGTTCTTTCCCACAAAGCTCATAAGGTGTTCAATTCCAATGTTGTGGTTTATCCCTTCTATCTGACTATTTGTCGGCGAATACACTGCTGAACTGAATTTAATACACAAATGACTCAATATTGTCTTCTAGAAATAACTCAAAAGCTTCTCATCTCAAACATGTTGCATCTCTCTCTGTAGGGACAACTCATGAGGTAAGTGATATATCTAAAAATTTTGAAATTCTCTTATTCGAGGTTGTCATGTGTTTGACGTCGATTTGTCAAATTCATGACCCTCTTGGCCAACCAATGTTACTCTTGTTAAAGTCTCTCATGGGCTCAGCTTGAATGATATGCATCTCTCCCTCATCAGTTAAAAGTTAGTACTCCTATGAATCCTCACCTTCTTCAATGTCTAGTGTGTCCTCGTCCATTATCATGCCCGGTGAAATAGATAATACTCTTGTTTGTGCAATCTGATGCATTGTGCCCAAAATTGTGGCACATGACGTGTTTTCTGGTTGGGATGGATTTGGGAATGTTGATTGGCGCACCACATGTTCTTCACTTTGAATTAGTTTCTCCTCAAGTGGGATTGATTTGAATGTTCGACCGAGTATCCTCTTGTTACTTGATCTTGGGATTGAACGCTCTATAATATATGATGGTCGCATGGTGATATTTCCTCAATAACATGTCTTGTCTGTAAATAACTGGCAGTAATTTGTGTTGCATCTCTCTTTTTATCTTAAGATCTGGTAATGATTTTGTTTTTTTTTTTCTTACTGACGTAGGTGCTTCAAATTTTCTCAACAAAGCAATGTACTCTTCTTTAACTTGATGACGAAGAGCTTTGTCAATCTGTATGGTGTAATATCCTTGCATTCAAAGACCTGCCCCACTGCCCGGAACTACTCGATGAATTCTTCCGGATTCCAGTGATCGTCAAAATCCAATAAATACACCCTTACTTCCAAATTCTGAGCTCTCCTCTAATATCTCATGTCAAATTTTAGAGATAATAGTTTTCCATCCTTTCGATCTAACAAATCACCATTGTGACCACGACTGACCCTTCCCGAATTTTCCCTCTCGAAGCAACGAGCCTTTGTTGCAATTTAAAAATTTCTAGTTGCATCTCTTCCATGGTAGGTTCTAGAACATCGTTTTGCAGAATTTTCATGAGCGGCATTGTGTCATTTCCTCTTGATCAAGTTTTCGGTAATTATCAGCTCTGTAGCATGGCTAGTATTTAAGTTTGGAAGGTAAAAAAGGGTGTATCATGTTGATTTATGATGGGAAAGGAAAAATTTTGGAGGCTTACTTGAAAATTTAGCAAATGGACGAGATATTGGGTAGAGATTGGGTTATGTAGTGGTGGATTTAAATAACCTTAGGATAGGAGTAGGGTTAGGCAAACTTTGATACCAACAGATACTAGAATTTACCAAATGATAATAGGAAAAGCAAATAGTATTACTGAAATCAAATAGGAAATAACAACAAACACGACACAAACTCAACTAGGGTTGTATCTTAAAGTGTAGTGGTAGGTTATGCGGGTTGAAAGGTTTAGGTGGACTGAACGTGGCGGTAGGTGATTGGAATGGGAATTATGGGGTGTTGGAGATTGGCGGTTGTAGCAGGGAGAGGTTTCTGTGCGATGGGTGAGGGATGACATAGAAATGGGACTTGGGAGGCCGGAAAAGCTGCAAGCTATAGGCTGCAGGAAGTAGCGAGAAGGGTTGGCAATAGCTAAATACGGCAATGACAGTAATAAGAAAACAACAACGAGAGATGGTACTTGGGAAGTTGACGGCTGCAGGAAACAACAAAGGAGGGGCTAGAACAATGATGAAAGCAAACCAGAAGGGTTGCATAACAAAAGTTATGAAGATAGAGGGCAGGGACGGCGATGACAACGAAAGAGGAGGGAGGGTAAGGCGATGGCAACAGCTTGGAATTGTTATTCGGGCGGCAGTAGCAATGATGGGTAGAGGTGTCAAAAATTGACACGACATGACAACACGACTCGAACTCAACTCGAAAAATTCAGGTTAAGGTTGACCCTAATATTTTTTTAGTCGGGTTCGGGTTAGAGAATTCGTCGAGTTTATTATTTGACTCGAGTTCGGGTTGAGCCCAAAAAACCAAACATTACCCAAATAAACACAAAATTTTGGGTCAAGTTCGGGTTAGTAGATCAAGCTCGGGTCTGGGTCGACTCGTTTATTATTTAAATCGGTTTCGGTTTGACCCTATTCGGGTCGGACCCGAATCTGACCCGCTGACCCGAATTGACACCCTTAATGATGGGTAATGGGGAGCAACGTAGGAAGGATGCAAGGGGTAGAGGAAGGATAGTCACCACCTAGGGAGCGAGATATAACCGGAGCACCGCTCGACCCTTGGATACAATCCTAGAAGAAAAAACTCGAGACGCCATCGATTGTCCTGAAAAAAATTCACAACGAAACTAACCCTAAACTCCCGCAAAAATAAATATATAATATTAGGATAACTATGAGTGGCCCAAGAGAACCGGTCAGCTCCTCGTAATGCTTGGATCGGTTTGGTCCAAGCTTCAAACAAGACTCTTGCTTGGTCAAGTGTCATTGGTGGGATGCCCGCATCAGTCCAAGATTTAAAAACCACCTATATTAATGTTGCTGACACTTTCTGATGAATAAGTTGATCTTTGAGTTAAATTATTGTTTATCAAGAATGTCCTTTTCAAAAATTGTTAAATTTTCTATTAAATTCAACCATGTAAATAATTGTTTATTTGAATGTAAATTCTTAAATTGTTAGATTAATGAAAGTACACCAACTAAAAAAAGTAAGGTTTCGAGAAAAGAGTATAAAATTTCTAACAATTTCCAAGTACTATTTAGCCATTATTATTTATAGTGACAGATATTAAATAATGTAAGCCTCCGTTGTCTTTTTGGTCTTTTACATTGTCGCCACTTAATGACAACTTCCTTTGTCAGCTGGTGCTTCTTTGCTTTGAACTTCCTAAAACCAGGTTTTTCCCATTGGCACCTTTTTCTCCAACACTTGCTTCTCGACCTTGGGTATTATTTTAATTTCCAAACAAGAAGAGGGAAAGGATAAGGAAGCAAAAGAGATGTAGAAGGCAAAGGGAGGTTACCTAAAATTTTCAATAGGAGTACATTTTGTTTATCATTAGCTATCACATTAATATTGCAGGTACACAACCGAAAGGATTTTAAAACCATTTTATAACATCTAATTCCCTTATAACATTTAGAATTGTATGTAATAAATTCTTTCATAAAATTATGCAATAACAACAGAAAAAATAGACGCTGACATGACAAGAATATTACATTTTGGTATTGCATTCCAATTGAGACCCTATGAGCCTCGTGCATTAATAGCACTCAAGAAGGAAAAAAAAATATTCACCTAAAGATATTTGCATTCTAGGGAATAGCCGAAGAAACAACAAAATCTGCTAACCATGCTACGCAGTAAGAAAAACAAAGAACATATATCTATCAATATGATTTTTTCTTTTTCGTATAAGATTTAAAATAATAAACAAGTTGATAAAACGTTCTCACTTTT
The DNA here is from genome assembly GCA_022702705.1 of Papilionanthe hookeriana x Papilionanthe teres. Classification (NCBI taxonomy): domain Eukaryota; kingdom Viridiplantae; phylum Streptophyta; class Magnoliopsida; order Asparagales; family Orchidaceae; genus Papilionanthe; species Papilionanthe hookeriana x Papilionanthe teres. The sequence goes on from CM040421.1 coordinate 31,444,333, forward strand.
TGATAAATCTCTTCCTGCCAATCTGCACCATTTTGCCCCGTTTGAGCGGTTGAATCTATTGATGCTGATAAGATTGTTAGAGAAGATAAGAAATTGCACCACACCAAAGTAAGGAATATGCAAGTGTTATAATTTCTTTATTCATAGATTAGACAAGTCGTAGCATTTGCTAAAAAGGGAAATCAATATGCAATACTCCAAAATTACAATAAACTCATATGGAACCAGCATGTAAAAAGATAGAAAATACTTCTGATTACAAATTACCACAAAATCTACCAAAAGCAAGCAATGGGTTTCTTGAAAATGAAGTTTTTGGGGTATAGGGATATTTTAAGCTTCCTTGCAAAATAATTTTTCAAATTATATTCTCGCCATAATTAAAAACTAGGCATTCTTAACATTATTGTAGAAATAAAACTTTGTTCATAGATTAAGGATAAGTTGGATAATGTCATGTTGTTGTTGGGCAAATGATGCGGTTCTTGATACACAATTAAATTATACGTTATTCTTAAAAATATGGTTAATTTACCCCTTGAGTCGATTATTGCTATGAAAAAAGGAGCTGCAAATGCATCATCAAGCTACCCTACAGGCATTGCCCAGACCAAATAAAATTGTAGCATGTTTGATATTCCAAAAATGATGATTAAAAAAAATTATCAATAGAGGATCTTAGGTCTTAAAATGATACCGCAGAAAAAGAAGAAACCCTTGTCAATTCAAGCCCTTCCCTCTTCATAACATCCTCACATAAAAGACCCTATTAGCTTACATAAAGCGTGCATAAAAATTCAAAAGTTGCCGGTCACAAACAATTTCATTTGCCGAAGTATTATCATCCACAAAAACTAAAATTAGTATCTAAATTTATTCTTCTAAAATGATTTGATAAAAGTGAACATCCCAATAATGTAATCATAATCATCATGTTAGCATCCTTCAACTTATTTTGAGTCACATACAAGAACCAACATTATCCCATGTTGAGTGCTACTTGAGTTGTTAAATATAATTCTGGCAAATATTCTTACAGAACTCTATATGCATCCTCTGTTTAACCATTTACTCATCCTAGTCCTCCAACTTTAAAGTTATCTGACTGTCTTGCTAAGGCATTTTCTACCCTCTATTCTATGCTCCTGAACATATTAAGTATAATCTCTCACCATCTCATCTTTCATGAGATATATCACATATTCATATAACAATCTCTCAATCTATATTATCCAACTTGGCAACACTGGTTTCTCTCACATTCATAACGTCCAACCACAAATCAACTACATACTTAGCCTAATAAAATTTCTAATAATTTCATCTTTAAGTTCCATGAACATCCCAACACTCAAATAAATTACATGCTTGCTCTAATTGAGTTTTTAATAATTTTACCATTAAGTTCCACAAACAATCCAACAATAATTATTTCGTATGATTGCATTCCTATGCATCGTAATATATATATATATATATATATATATATATATATATATATATATATACCTCCCCTAACAAAGCTAATGAACACCGGCATCATTTATACATCAACTCATTCTCTCTCAAAGCCTTATCATATACCCTCCACTTTATTACCCACAATAATGACATGGCAAACTCATATCGAATTTAACCCAAATCACAACATGAAAAACAAATAATATTACTAAAAGCAAATAAACGGTTATAACCAACATATTTGAAAAGGAAAATTCAATAACGCGGCACCTGAAATTCTGAAATAACAACAGACACGATACCAAGAATCAAAATAGGGTTGGATCTGGGGGCGGTGATGATAGTTGACAAAGGCTTGGAAGATGGCGGAGTGGTGGACGAGGCAATTGGCAAGCTAAAAACATCACAGTAGTGGTTTCCAATGGTCTGGGCTACAAGCAAGCCATAGGGATTGATGTTGGAGGGATGCCCAACACGACGACAGCAACAATGCAACCAGTTTGGAGCAGCAGCAAGAGTTTAGCCGATTTGGGGTGTCAGCAGCAAGGTGGAATGGGAGAAGCGAGCGTTGTGGATGGCGGCAGCAAGGAAGGAGGAGGGTATTGTTTTTGGAGGCAACAGCAGCTGACAGGAAGGATGGTTGTTGGAAGGCGGAGAACTGCAGGAAAGACAACAAAATGAAGCTGTCGGGGCGGCTACAGCGATGGAGGATTGTCGGGAGCGTCGTGAGGAAGATGCGGAAAGGAATCAAGAAAAAAAAATGCCACCTTACGAGAGAGATACAATTAAAGCACTATTCAATCCCTTGGATACAACCCTCGAAGGGAGACAGCGGACGCCTGCAGCTGTAATGACAAAAATCTAAGCCAAAAACTACTTATGGAATAAATAAACAATATATTTAAAGAGTTAGGGTAAATGGCAGGGGGCCCTGCTCTCAATAGGAGGGAAATCCATGTAAATGAAGGGTCAACTGCTCCTTCTGGACCGATTCAAGCCCTCCTCGCTTGCGAGGAGCTTGCGGTACTGTAGCAATAGTGTAGCAATGGTCGCAAAAAATATCTCATGGCCTCTCCCGCATCACAAACAAAAGGACATACCACAAACCAAACATATATTTCTATCAAATGGAAAAATACCAATAATTATTAATTTGTCACCTCATCTTCACGAGGCATACCTATCTATTTTATGTTGTTTTATGAATCATCTTCCATCTACTCATTTGTTGAGTGTCACATAAAATATTAATAATATAGCTTTTTTTTTATAATGCAATTTTTTTAGTTGACTTTCATGGAACTCTGGCAACTTCATTTTGTTATTATTCAAAAGTAGGGTTGTGAATATAGCTTGAAGATCATTTATCGCTCGAAAATCGATTTAAATTTTTGCTCGAATCGAGATTGGATTGAATTTTTTTTTCAAGACAATTTCAAGTCATACATGGATTGGCTCGAATTGACTCGAGATCGGCTTGTAGTATTTTTTATTTATAAAAATTATATATATAATGCTAAATAAAATTGAATATAACAACTCACGTGCAGATTTCTAGTAGGAACAGATCTAAATGCTCAATTTGAGCTAGTTAGTTTCAATTTTGAGCCGAACAAGCTGATTCTAAGTTAAAACGGATCCAAATAACTCAATTTGAGCCAGCTAGTTTCGATATCAAGCCAAATCTAGAGCTCAATTCAATTTCGAGTCGGCTCAGCTTGAAATTGAATATAATGAGCCACGAGCTTAATTCGAGTTGCACTAAATCTATTCGAGCCAAATATAGGACCTCTAACGGCCCTATTCACAAGTTGCATGATATGAAAAGAAGCTGTGGCATTGCATATGTTCATGTCTGCAACTTCAACTATAAAATAAGATTCAATAGATATATGATGGTGGTATTGATATTATAATCATCCTGACAGTGCTAAAGTGATCAAGCAATTGTACCAACCACTTGCCAAAAATGATTCAAATGCCACCAACAAGCATTTGTACACTCATCGACAAGCAAAAAGTCTCTCCTCAAGCGTTCGTACACTCATTGCCAATTTTGATGTTCCTCCAACTGCTCCTTCCATCTAGCAGTGTGAGTTGTGTAAAGCTCGAAATCAACCCACCAACGCGCTCGTGAGTCAAAATTATCAAGTGAAGAGCTCACGATTAAGTTCAAACTAGAACTTGTATAATATTAGCATAGTTAGGCTCATTGGAAAGCAAGCAAAATTAAACTCAGGGTCTATTTGGGACAGCTTATTTGGTATGGTGTGTTTTGAAAACGCCGGAAGTAGCGTTTGGTTACTGTTGTGCTGCAGATTATTCCAATAATTCGATAAAAAATTTTATCAAACGTGTCAGCAGGTTCGACCCCGCAGCCCGTGTTCCTTCGCGTATCTATAACCTCGCAGTCCCTCTCTCACATCTCATCTGCCCTGGGTGCCTGCTCTCTCGATCGCTCTCGCTAACCCAGTACCTCTCTCTTGTGCTTCTCTCCCTCTCACGCGTCTCTCGCATTTTGCGTTGCCTTTCTTCTCCTCCTCCTCCTCCCTCCGATCTCTGGTTGTTGTGCTCTGTAACTCCTATTGTAATTTTCGATAGAATGGCTTTCTTTATGTGATTTTTGGCTTTCTCATTTGCAGTTAGTTGTGAGATATTTGTGATATTTGCGATTTGTAACTTTCCAATTTGTCATTTGCGATTTGTGATTTGCGATTTGAGGCTTGCACAAAAAAAAAAAGAAAAATGTGGAACGGTGTTTTGAGAATGGATGAAAGAGTGTGCTTGATTTGGAGAATGAATGAAAGAGGGTGCTTGATTTGTAGATAACAATGTTTCGGTTGTCTTGTATTAACCGGTTGAATATGGGATGACCTTCTATCAATGCCTCCACTGATTATTAAGTGGGAATTTGAAAAATGGATGATATAGGGAGCTTGGTTTGTATATAGCATTGATCTAGTTGCCCTCAAAATTATATACATTTTTTTAGCAAGAATCTGAAAACTGGATGAAAGAGGGTGCTTAATTTGTAGATACCAAAGTTTCAGGTGTCATGTATGTAATTGCCACAATGAGTGAGAATTAAAGAAATGGATGAAATAGCATTGTTTCGGGTGCCCTGTTTACCTATATTCAAAATTGCATACAGTTTTTTTTTTAGTGAGAATTTGAAAAATGGATGAAGGAGGGTGCTTATTTTGTAGAGAGCAAAGTCTCGGGCGCCCAGTATGAAATTGTCTCAAATGAAAAATATGGGAAAAAGTGTTATCACTTCCTTTGATGTTTAAGTGAGAATTTGAAAAATGGATGAAATATGGTGCTTGATTTGTACATAGCATTGTTTTGACTACCCTATATGTAATTCCCTCAAATGAAAAATATGGGTTGCAGCTTATAAACTGCGATGACGTTCTGAAAATGCTGCTGCACCGTTTGAAAAAAGCATTTGAGAAGCGTATTTAAAAATGCAGTTTAAATGTTTAATTAAACGCGAACCGCGAGTCGAGTCCCGCGGTCCTGTGTTTCCTTTCTCAGTTGGCGCGGTTGCCGGACCGAGTGGACGGAAGAAGGGTGGGTAGGGGAAATGGAGCGGATGAAAGTTCGGATGACGTGTTCCTATGAGGGAGACCAAATGTCGTACCAGACCGAGTGGACGGTGATGTTGGTGGTGAGGTCGGGATAGGGTTCCTGCGAGGTGTGGGAGGAGATGGTGGTGTTTGGGAAGAGATGAGGCCATGGACGCCAAGGTGCGGCCGGAGGGATGGTGACGGAGAGAAGGAAGAGGGAGGGGATTAGAAGCTGCATTTTTTAGCGTACAGGGCAGCTTAGGTGTGCGGGAGAAGGTTGGTGTTGAAGGATGGAAGGAGATTTTATAAAAGGTTTTTGGGATGAAGGTGAAATGGATATTTTCATATTATTTATGTTTACATTCTATTTTATTCTTTATTCATATTTGATTTTACTGTTTACATCATATTAAAATATAATATATTTTATAATTTGAAATAATTAAAATACTGGAATGTTATATAAAAAAATTAATTTGTAAATATATATATATAATAAATACATGATAATTGTATAAATGTCTCTTTTTTTAATGGAAAAATGCATTAAATTCTATTTAACAAAATTATAAAAGTAATACACCTTTCATATCTTTGTATATTAAAATTTGGAGCAAGATTAAATTTATATTAGCATATTATATTTTCTTATATTTATAATTTATGTTGGCAAAATTTATATTAGCATATTGTACTTTCTTATATTTAGAATTTAAGTTGGCAAAATTTAGAGCAAGATTAAATTTATATTGGTAAAATTTATTAGTTATTTTCCAAACGCACAAATCAAACAGCTAGATAGTTTATTCAGATCAGTGACAGAATGGTTATTTATCCAGAAACAGCTGCAAATCAGCTGTTTTTCAAACGCACAAACCAAATAATCAGCAAACTAATCCGAATAAGCTGCTAATCAGCAGCTTATCAGGATAAACTGCTTATCTAAATATATTGGATAAGCTGCAGCTGCCTTAAACAGACCTTAAGTTTCTTATTATAACCGACCATTTTAGATATCAATGTACAAGGTAGTTCAATTTTTAACATCTAATTGAAAACAACTAGCTTCACACCTTTTAGCTTTTTTTTTTAAGACTTGTCTTTGGAAATTTTGTTTTACAACATTTTTTTTGTTTATTTTTTTAGTTTTGTTTTATTACTTTATACTTCTAACTACTAAGATCTAAGCTTATAATCATACTCTATATTGGATTGTCAAATCTCTTCTTGGAATTGCATTGCAATTTACAAGCATTTTGTTTCCCCCTTTCTTTTTGCAAGGACTGAAGAACTCTATTTTTTTAGTAAATTAGTTTTTTCTCATTTCCAAATAGAATTTTTACTGTATAAGATTAACATTAATATGAAATTAAATCATGCTCTCAAACGTTTTTTGCACCCTAATATATACCCGCTATAAAATTCTCTCAAAAAATCATCCTACTAAAATCCATATGTTCTTGTAGGTCACCAACAATACTTATTTATCTCCCATGTGCAGCTGTGCTATTGTAGTAATTAATTCATTTCTTCTTGAAACTAATTCTTTAAATGATATTATAAAATAAGCTTAGAGAACATAAACACTAAACTTATTCTTAGCATTCTCGTAATAATTCACCAAAATAATTTAATATCTAAACTACCTATTTACAACTATCACTACTCCATTAATTTCTTAATCTTCCTAACATATAATGTTCTGTTCATTTCTGTTTCAATCATGCATCATTTAGGCTTCAATTGGTTGTGTTTTTCCTTTTATAAAAGCATGTTAATTAACTGTTCTAAAAAGCAGTCTTTTGAAGTTTGAAACATAAAAAAATTTACCAAATGAATAATTTCTAGATAGTTAAGAAAATACAGTTTTTCTAAAAGCATTTAAAAAAAAAAACATAACAACCAAACAATTTAGCAAATGAATAAATGACTTCTTTCTGAAATGGAAAGCGGTATGAAAGTTCTCAAACCAGGACTTAACCTTTCTAATTGTGAAACAATTCTCTATATTTAAATTCACAAAGTTCTATATGGAAGTCTAATCTGGATTTTAGACTTGGTCAATTCTTCCTTAATTTGGATTATAATTAAGCAAAGTTTTGACGCGTCGCTTATAAGTGACATCCTAAACGGCGCAGCCCCCACCCACCTGTCATCACATGCCAAATAAGTTATGGTTTCACTAGAAGGCGTCATCCTAATCAAATCTTACTCATCATCACAATGAAGTTAAAAGGTTGAATGTTCTTTCTACGGAATTTCTTAATATAAGTATAATTGAACAAGAATTCAATTTATTTATTTTGGTATGGAATCTAATAGTCTGTAAAATATAGATTCATAGCAAATTTTGACGGTTTTGTGAATCGAGCAAATTGATCAAACTTTCTCATACAGGACAATAAAAATAACTTTCTCGAACACACAAATTGAACTGAAAACCATTCAATATTTATGAATAAACATGCTCCATAGAAAAAAAAAATAGTAATATGTGATGAATTCCTAAAAAGTTAATTCGACTACAGCAAAAGCCACATGTACAACAGAGCATGACTTGTCAAATTCTTATAACACTGCATCACACAAAATGACTTACTGCTCGATGAGACTTCAGGAATCCCTCTTTGCATGAATTGCTTCTGCTGCTCCATTGACTGAAGCAAGGCTCCAGAAGCTTGAAGCCTTTGCTGCATCTCCCTTGGCATGGAATTTGATTGCTGTTGCATTGCCAATGGCTGTTGCAACTGCCCTGATTGAGACTGAAATTGTGACATCAGCTGCTGCTGTGATGACAGAAGATGCGACTGTTGACCTTGTGACTGCAATAATGACAGAGATGGCTGCTGCAACTGCTGCTGTGTCTGGGACATATTTTTAGACTGCTGAAGAAGCTGAATGGAATGCTGATGTGACTGCATATTCGAAATGTTCTGTAGTGAACCAAGCAACTGTTGCTGCTGTTGCTGCTGTTGCTGCTGCTGATGTTGTTGTTGGGATTGGGATTGTTGCTGCTGCTGGAGACCTTGCATGTTGGTTTGCTGGCCTAACTGCTGCTGATGCAAAGACAAAGAATGCTGATTGAGTAGCTGTTGAGACTGCGGCATGTTGATAAGATTATTTTGCTGGCCAGGCAATCTTTGTTGCTGCTGCTGCTGCTGCTGCTGCTGCTGCTGCTTTATGTCGACAATATTGTTTTGCTGATTAAGCAATTGATTTGTCTGAATGTTTGACATGTTTTGCATGTTGTTTTGTTGGCCTATCAACTGCTGTTGTTGTTGCTGCTGCTGCTGCTGGGTTTGCAAGTTTGTTTGCTGGTGAAGAGAGGACTGCAGTTGCTGTGATTGTCTAGCAATCACATGTTGTGGGAGTAGAGATGATACAGATTGTTGAATTGAGCTCAGCTGATTCTGTTGAAGAGCAGACTGAGAAGCAGATTGAATGGTTGCTGCCGAGGACTGCTGCATAGAGGACTGGCCAGCTGCAAGACTAGATGACATTTGCATCACAGACTGCTGAGAAGGTTGCAGCTGATTTGCTTGCAACAAAGATTGTTGTTGCTGCTGCTGCATGGATGGCTGCAAAAGTGCGTTATTGTGTATTTTCTGCTTTAACAACTGAGTTTGGATCTGATTTTGGTAGAGAAGTGGATTTTGTGACTGTTGTTGCTGCCTTCCCTGCACATGCCTCTGTGAGTTAGCATAAATATCTGTGGTTGTTCCCTGTGCTAGAGAATTATTTACAGAACTGTGTGATATCCCCGGCATGTTTTGCATGTTAGATGCATGACCAAAATTCGTTATGGTTGACTGAGTAAGCCCTGTAATAGAAGGAGATGCAGAAAGACTAGAAGAACTTTGCACTGGAGCAGGAGAGTTATTTTGCAGGTTCTGAGCTAAAAGCTGCTGCCTTCCTATAGACTGATCAACCAAAGGAATCTGTGCCAGCGATTGTCCTTGACTGTTCACTTGTGGTGGAATGCCTAGCGATCCTATTGAAGAGCAAAGCATGCACAAAATACAATTTTGTAAGATAACTGTATAATATGCAGTTGAAAAAACTGCAAGAAATTTGTCACCCCTCCCCCCCACCAAAAAAAAAATGCAAGAAAATACAAAAATTCAAAATAGCACATTTTGATGTATTATATCGCTTTTAAGAAAAAAGGAGCCGCTCAAGCTAACTGAACACAAACAGGGTTGAGATCCACACAATTCTTCCCTGGTGGGATAAACTTTTAAACTCATTTTTTTAGCAAGAGAGTTAGCAAGTATCACCAAGAATCGAAGCAGTAATGTCCTGTCATTCTATTCCTGATAGTGCCCCTGAATCTTTTCTCTCCTTCACTGACAGTCGCAAGGTTTTCTTCCCACTATTTGCAATTGACCATTGCTTCCTTCTTTGCATCGCCTCCCAGCACTAATGTCATTCATCTCTGCCCGTTATCACATGGCATCATTTTATTATAGTAGAAGCATTAAACTACCATGGTAGGGTGGCTATGATTATCAACACCTCTGGGCTAAGTAAACGTCACATCCAACCACATGACAATCACCTTCAAATTTTACTTCATAGTTCTATACTTTAATGAAATTATTTTGTTAATTAGGTTTAATATATGCATGATTAGATTGGAGTAAAAGATAAATATATGCTTTTATTATTCATTTTCGTATAATTGATTTCAAAATAGATTACAGCTATTCAGCTTTGACCGAATTCTGATTTGGCTCACCCAAGTTAGTAAATTTTAGAGATTACACACTGAAGGGGTTAATTTATGATAATTAACAAAAAACAGACAGGAAGCTTTAGTTGTGAGAGGTAAAATTGAGAATGAATTCATACATTGAATACTCCTACCCTATATATATTGTAGGTTAGAGTAACAACGATAAGAAAATCGAACCAAAAATTAAACTACAAGGAGATGTTCAGTGTTCAATGATTCAATTGAGGTTGAATCAGATACATAATAAATATAAAAAAGTTTAAATGACCTAATAATGATACAATAATAATATATCATTAATTTAATATAAAATATTCCAAATCAGAATACTTTACTCTTGAATATTTTAACAATGATTCTACATCAAAATTTTTGAGGATGATATTTTCAATATTTTCTTTATTTTTAATTAAAATATTTATGACCAATCAAATAATCAAAAGCTAAAATCCTTAAAATGATAATTGTTAGAATTGAGCAATTCAACAAAAATTAACCAATTCATTGATTTTGATTGGTTATGTGTGAAAATAATTTTGGGATTAAACCAAACTGAATAGAGAACCAGTTTACAGTTGAGTCGATCGGATAGGTATGTTCAATCCAATTTTTAAAACCATGTATGGTAATAAGTTTATTAGAATAATCTTGAATTGGGCACACGTATACTTGAATGTGGAGGACTGCCAGTGTAAAGCATATCCTAGATTTGTTCAATATTTGGATTTGCATATCTTTGAGTAGCATAACACACGAAATTGTCATATTTGTGTTGATTGTGAGTAAATCCTAGTTGAGAATTTTGATAATATGGTTATGCTTTATGCATAACACAAACACATGACATTGATGGTACTTAATATGATACAATCAGAATTCATATATCATATATCTAACTAATATTGACGGGCCACAATAATGAATATTCATAGTGCAATCCAAAATTTACAGCCAGCATGTGACGCATGTTAATATATTTATTTTTGGGGTGCTCAATGGATATGATAATATATTGTAGCCACAAAATTTATG